>JAYESA010000005.1:307682616-308282616 GCA_036927795.1 Iris macrosiphon
AGGACGTCAGGCGAGTACATTCTCTGATAGTTTTCATTATCTGATGATTATTATGATTCAGCTTCTAGTATAGTATTATCTAATTTTTTGGTACGATACGGATTAGTATTTCTGGATTCATTTACTTGCGACACGTATATTTTATGTTTCTGATCTCTATTTCTGGAATCACCTACTGGCATCACATCAGGACTCACTACAGGCATCACTCATGTTTTTGGCTGGACTTATACTTGATTTACGTGTCGGGTATTGGATTCACTTGTACTAGTCGGGATGGGGAAATACTCGAGTAGACATGTAAACATTCCCAACTGAAATTATTGGAATCACCCCCTCTTGTCTAATCAGGAATGATAGCAGCCGCACACCCAGTGTGCGGTGAGCCGTACTTACCCCTAGCCGTTTATATGTCGAAATAGGTATTTCAGAGATACGAGTTCATTCTTTCTAGTCTGGACTCTCTTGTATTTCTTGACTGGTCTCATTTATACTTTCTGGACTAGACTCATTATATTAACTCTTGCTGGACTCACTTCACGTTATTGTGCACACACTTGATCTTAGTTTAGATTTCTTGTATTCTGTAGTCATTACTATCTTGCTTCTGATTTTTATGCAACTTTACCTTTATGCACCAGTTGATATATATATATATATATATATATATATATATATATATATATATATATATATATATATATATATATATATATATATATATATATATATATATATATATATATTTCTTTGTTCATACTTTATTTTCTTCACCTTGTGCTACTTGCTACAATTGTTTTATAGTTTTTATCATTTAACTGGAACTGCTGTTAGAGGTGTACTTGCTCCAATCTTGACTGGATATATTTTTCAGATGATCTGGAAGGTTGGTGTCTGAAGTTTTATGGACCTCAGTCTGTCGATGGTGCAGACAGGGACCCCCTAGTTCAGGAGTGATTTTTGGGTTGGTAGCCGGGATCACTAGGACCTCAGTTGTATTTATTAGCTTTTGGTACCGGATTTGTCCCCGGCTTTTGGTTTGAGACTTTGTATTGTATTTGATTCTGGATATTGTTGTATTATTATTATTATTGTTGTTGTCTTAGTAGTAGTTGTTGTGTAGACTTTGTAGTTGTTAGACTTTCTTGTTATCTTATCGTGCTTAGATCGTGATTGAGTACTTGTGTTATCTTTATCATGTTGCTCCTTCGTTTGGAGTTGAGATCTTGACAGGTACTTATATTGTTGTGTGAGATTGTTAGCTAGATAGTAGATCTAGACAGCGTTCTACCGCCGATGCTGCGGCTTAGGCTGAACGTACCCACGACTCATGCCCAATTTTTTGGGTGCGGGTCATGACAAGTAGGCCTTAACCCCTTTGAATGGATCAATGTCGGCAAATTCTGTCTTGACGATACCATGATCGTCTACGTACTTCAAGCACTGGTATAGATTTGACGGTACGATCATATACTGATGTATCCATGGACTTCCCAACAAGACATTGTATACGTCTACGTCTATAACGTAGCAGGTGACCTCTGTTTTTAGGTCGTTGATCTAACATTTCAAACGAATATTGCCTAGAGGGGAGCTCCTTCCTGGGTTTGAAACCACTGATGGCAGTATTGGTTGCGGCCAGGCGATCCATCGTGATGCCCAAGGTTTAAAAAAGACTCTACGGGATGATGATGATTGATGAACCAGGGTCGATGTGCATCCGGCCTACTTTGATGGCGCCGGTGTACCTGTCACTACCATATTTCTAAAAAATAGTATTTTAGTCATTTGGTAATTAATTAAATATTGTGCATGTTGAATATTTATTTATTATATTATTTATTTATTGTTAGCATGTTAGATTTATTTTTGGACTTGTGTTAGTGGACCTAACTAGTTTAGATTATATCCATGGACCACATTTAATTCTATTTAGAATTGAGCCCAACAATAGGCTCAATCATTACGAGGATGATTAATTAGTGAAACCCATTAGACTAGAACCTTTTTCTCCTTAATTAATTTCTTTATGAGAGGCCCCAAGGGATATTTTAGACTTTATATAGTAGCTTGAGGGAGGGGGCAAAGGAGGCCTATATAAAGGGGATGAAAACTTTCTCTCTCTTCATTTTTTATTCCAAATCTAGATCTAGAATTTTTCTCAACCAAATTCCTTCATCCCTACACCAAATTTCTTCCTAATTTCTTCCTAAATTACCATTAGAGGCTAGTAGAGCAAGGATCTAGAAGGAGAATGCAAGGATCTACAAAGAGGAGCAAGGATCTACAATTTAGAGGCTTATTTTACCCAAATTAGAGGTTACATTGGAAATCTATCTTCCAATAGATACAATTTAGTTTTTCTCCTCTAATTAGACTCTAAATTTGTTATTTAACCATAAAGAACCACCCCATATGCATAGGCTACCCATAGGAATTAGAATTAGTTTCATAGGAGCCATATGGAGGAAGTTATATGGTATTTTCTGTCAATTTTGGGGGATTATGAGATTGACATATTTTATGTTTGTCAATTGGTCAATTAGACCAAATTATCATGTATTTGTTTGTGTGTGGCTAGTGTCGTGTCCACAATTGGATACGTATAGGCTGTATCCCATCAATTTGGAGATACGGGTTGATTTGGGAGTTTTTTCTCCGACACAAAGATTTATGCATGTCACTTCCTGACATGGACACGTAGTTGATCATTTGGTTCTTCGTATCATGCATAATTAGTATTCTAGACTTGCTTGTGTCCTTTGGGGTGCATTTGGTTGTGTGGTGGAGTCGTATCGCAAGTGTATTATAGAATGAGTGTGATACGGGTGCGGTGCACTCCACGTGTTTGTTTCTTTGCTTCATAATTCTATGTGACTTGTGTGATATATATATATATACACTCTCTCTCTCTCTCTCTCTCTCTCTCTCTCCTATACATATATCGATATATATACACAACACACTTATATATATATATATATATATAAGTTTAGTAGTTATAATACCTTGCTAATTTTGAGTATAGAGGTCGTATGTATCAGGAAATAGTACGAGGGGTATAAGGATACCAGTGAGATATCATGGTGTTGTAATAGCTAGAAGATAATTGTGTATGTATTGTGATACTAATGTATAGATAAGAACCTTAGGATGATTAACAAATGTTAGAGGATGGGTTGCACCAAGTATCAGATAGAAAGAGATACCCTAGTAACAAGTGCCGGAGTACCTCAAGTATTATGAAATTTTAGGCACAAGTATCTTAGTAACTAGTATAATAATATAGAGGAGGGACATTAGTAACTTGGTATGAGGATGTCATCTAAACTGCACATGAGAGCTGGTGCCTTGTGTAGACACTAACAAGTTTTGAATAAGGCATCCTATTGGTAGTATTTAAGTTGGACAATGGTGTACTAATAAAACACATGATTAAAAAAGTATACAAGTATACCTTGCAAGAAAACGGTTGAGAAATTTTGGTGATTACAAGAACTGAAACAGATAAATGAGGTAGTATCTTAGAGGTATTTTGTATGGTATCCTAGGTAGCAAGTGCCAGTGAGTGAAGCATGACTTAGAACTATAGTATATCGCTAGTATTTGGTAACCCTCAGTATTAAAAATATCTTGACTAGGTTAATGATTAGTGAATGCTTAGTGTGTGATGGAATAGGCGACAGGTGGCATAGCAGATTATCCCGCACCAGTATAGGAAGACACCCAGCACGACAGATGTCACGCCCCGGACCCGCCCGGGCCGCCGCTCCGCCCTGCCCCGCCCCGTGCGGCCGGGATTTAACGAACCGGGCACGAATCACCGTGCCTCGGCGCGCCGGACGCGAATCACCGTGCCCGTCCCGCGGGCGCGAGGGAGGAAGGGAGCCAAGCGAATGGCCCATTCGAGCTTTCGGGGGACGTGATGCCGCACGGGCCTGGGGTTGCGCCCGTGCAAGGCCAATCGTTTAAGTTGATAGTTGGCTATCATCGCATCAATCGAGTTAGCAGCGGAAAGGGACTTGTTGCAATGCAATACATTAGCCAACTGAGTGTTCGGGACAATCGAGGCAACTTGGGTTTCCTTTAGCAAAGGCGCACGTTCGTTCCATACATTATGCCCCCTTATACGATAGCATTCTCGGGGCAACAATCGAAACCAGGATTCCGGGTCTTCGGGACTGTGGCACGCCTATCGCTCCCTTGGACGATCCAGTACCTGCACAAGCAAGTAAACTGTTGGGGGGTCAGCACTTTTATAAGTACTGGTGAGATAAATCAACTGAACAGAAACAAGCATTCACTCAAACAGGCACTAAGTAATCATGTTATAAAACATTACATTACTAGTGATCTTTCTAGTTTTACCTAGGTTCGTTTCATGCAGTTCTAGCATAGTCGATTTACTTGTTTAGAAACATGTTTGGAAACAGAGTTTCATATACTAAGCAGGCAAGCAAACCGATCATGTTTCAGGGTGTGCGCAGCGTGTCTCGTGCGACTCGAGGGTCTGATGCAAAGCTAGACACACAATGCACATTCTTAGGGGCAGTCCTCTATCCAAGCCAACACAATGACTTAGCTATATGAATGACGGTCCCCGAGTATTCAGGATCGGCAGCTGGGGGAACAGCATACCAATGACTCTTTTATCTGATGCTAATGGCAGCTGTGACTCATGGTTGCTTTCCACTATCTCTGTAGCAGCCGTGACACATGCAGTTCAGCTCTGCACCAAAAGCCATTGTCCGACCGCGTGCGAATGCATGGAACACTATCAAATAACTCTCAGTATGCAGACGAGACGAACCATCTATAAACACTCTCTGTTGCGGGGCAATCCGCCTTATCACTTGAACACATTCAGGCACAGTATGGTTCTCTCGAAGCATAGACGATAGTGAACATGTTCATGCACTCTAAGCCAGCGATCAGGATTCTCGTTAAGCAGACTTTGTTTCAAGACAGCTAGGTGAGTTCGTTCATTAACATGCAAGGCAGGTTCTATCATTCTCTTAAGAAAACATTGCAAGCAAAAACTCAGGTTATTATTAAGGCGTGCAAGAATCAGAGAACGAAGTTCTGCCCACTCACCTTGATACATAACGCCGGCGCGGAGCGGGGCGTTACATACTTACCAACCAACAAAAAGTTTCGTCCTCGAAACTTCAAGGATAAACTTCTCGATATCCCGAGTAGCGATAGTGCCGTCCCTCGCCGTACTCAATCGAAACAATCAAGCAATTCAAGTTCAGGAAATATTTTGCACTTTGAGAATATCTATGGACTTATTGTATGGAACGCTCTTTGCAAAACCATATCGATAATATCTCAGAGTCATAGCAACGGTTTTTTTGGGCCAGAAGATCGATTCCGCTCTGATACCATTCTGTCACGCCCCGGACCCGCCCGGGCCGCCGCTCCGCCCTGCCCCGCCCCGTGCGGCCGGGATTTAACGAACCGGGCACGAATCACCGTGCCTCGGCGCGCCGGACGCGAATCACCGCGCCCGTCCCGCGGGCGCGAGGGAGGAAGGGAGCCAAGCGAATGGCCCATTCGAGCTTTCGGGGGACGTGATGCCGCACGGGCCTGGGGTTGCGCCCGTGCAAGGCCAATCGTTTAAGTTGATAGTTGGCTATCATCGCATCAATCGAGTTAGCAGCGGAAAGGGACTTGTTGCAATGCAATACATTAGCCAACTGAGTGTTCGGGACAATCGAGGCAACTTGGGTTTCCTTTAGCAAAGGCGCACGTTCGTTCCATACATTATGCCCCCTTATACGATAGCATTCTCGGGGCAACAATCGAAACCAGGATTCCGGGTCTTCGGGACTGTGGCACGCCTATCGCTCCCTCGGACGATCCAGTACCTGCACAAGCAAGTAAACTGTTGGGGGGTCAGCACTTTTATAAGTACTGGTGAGATAAATCAACTGAACAGAAACAAGCATTCACTCAAACAGGCACTAAGTAATCATGTTATAAAACATTACATTACTAGTGATCTTTCTAGTTTTACCTAGGTTCGTTTCATGCAGTTCTAGCAGAGTCGATTTACTTGTTTAGAAACATGTTTGGAAACAGAGTTTCATATACTAAGCAGGCAAGCAAACCGATCATGTTTCAGGGTGTGCGCAGCGTGTCTCGTGCGACTCGAGGGTCTGATGCAAAGCTAGACACACAATGCACATTCTTAGGGGCAGTCCTCTATCCAAGCCAACACAATGACTTAGCTATATGAATGGCGGTCCCCGAGTATTCAGGATCGGCAGCTGGGGGAACAGCATACCAATGACTCTTTTATCTGATGCTAATGGTAGCTGTGACTCATGGTTGCTTTCCACTATCTCTGTAGCAGCCGTGACACATGCAGTTCAGCTCTGCACCAAAAGCCATTGTCCGACCGCGTGCGAATGCATGGAACACTATCAAATAACTCTCAGTATGCAGACGAGACGAACCATCTATAAACACTCTCTGTTGCGGGGCAATCCGCCTTATCACTTGAACACATTCAGGCACAGTATGGTTCTCTCGAAGCATAGACGATAGTGAACATGTTCATGCACTCTAAGCTAGCGATCAGGATTCTCGTTAAGCAGACTTTGTTTCAAGACAGCTAGGTGAGTTCGTTCATTAACATGCAAGGCAGGTTCTATCATTCTCTTAAGAAAATATTGCAAGCAAAAACTCAGGTTATTATTAAGGCGTGCAAGAATCAGAGAACGAAGTTCTGCCCACTCACCTTGATACATAACGCCGGCGCGGAGCGGGGCGTTACAACAGAGACTGAATCTCATGATAGTTAGAGACTATATCCAAGTATGGTTCCTCTTTTAGTAGAATAATAGGATTGTATGTTATATAATAGGACTATTTTAGACTGTGATTGATGGGGTTTGACCATAGTAAAATTTATATGAATTTGTATGACTGGCCCAAGAGAGAGGGGTGAGAGTTTTAATTTTGAGGACGAAAATTCTGCTAAGGGGGGTAGACTTATCACTACCTCATTTCTAGGAAAGGATATTTTAGTCATTTGGTAATTAATTAAATATTGTGCATGTTGAATATTTATTTATTGTATTATTTATTTATTGTTAGCATGTTAAATTTATTTTTGGATTTGTGTTAGTGGACCTAACTAGTTTAGATTAGAACCATAGACCAACATTTAATTCTAGTTAGAATTGAGCCCAACAATAGGCCCAATCATTAGGAGGAGGATTAATTAGTGAAATCCATTAGACTATAACCTTCCCTCCTTAATTAATTTCTTCATGAGAGGCCCCAATGGGTATTTAGACTTTACATAGTAGCTTGAGGGAGGGGGCAAAGGAGGTCTATATAAAGGGGATAAAAACTCTCTCTCTATTCATTTTTTATTCCAAATCTAGATGTAGAATTTTTCTCAACCAAATTCCTTCATCCCTACACCAAATTTCTTTCCAATTTCTTCCTAAATCACCATTGGAGGATAGTAGAGCAAGGATCTAGAAGGAGGAAGCAAGGATATACAAAGAGGAGCAAGGATCTACAAGTTGGAGGCTTATTTCACCCAAATTGGAGGTTGCATTGGGAATCCATCTCTCAATAGATATAATTCAATTTTTTTTCCCTCTAATTAGACTCTAAATATGTGATTTAACCATAAGGAACCATCCCATATGCATAGGCTACCCATAGGAATTGAAATTAGGTTCATAGGAAGCCTATGGAGGAAGTTATATGGTATTTTATGTTAATTTTGGAGGAATTTCGAGATTGACATATTTTGTATTTGTCAATTGGTCAATTAGACCAAATTGACATATGTTTGTTTATGTGTGGCTAGTGTTGTGTCCATAATTGGATACGTGTAGGCCGTATCCCATCAATTTGGAGATACGGGTTAATTTGGGAGTTTTTCCTCCGACATGGAGATTTGTGCATGTCACTTCCTGACACGGATATGTAGTTGATCATTTGGTTCTTCGTATCATACATAATTAGTATTCTAGACTTACTTGTGTCCTTCAGGGTACGTTTGGTTGTGTGGTGGAGCCGTATCGCAAGCATATCATAAAATGAGTGTGATACGGGTGCGGTGCACTCCACGTATTTATTTCTTTGCTTCATAATTCTATGTGACTTGTGTGATATATATCTATATCTATATGTATGTATATATATGGTTATATATATGTATATATATAAGTGTATCTGTATATCTATGTATATATGTGATATATATATATATATATATATATATATATATATATACACAACTCACATATACACGTATATATATATATATATATTGGTATATATATGTATATGTGTGTAAGTGTTTGTGAGTTGTATGTGAGTGTGTGGCAACTAGTTCTGTCAGTGGTTCTTCAGTGAGATGACTCGAGCAACTGAGCATCAGTTGCAAAATTGTGCAATGCACAGCAGCAAGGTATCAGCACAGTGTGAAGCAAGGGGGAATAGTTCTCAACTGAAGTGCACTAACTTGTGCATCAACTGCTCAGTGAGAGCAGCAGCTATTCGAGATATGTGTGCAACTCGTGCACAGAATTCTGCAGCAAAGGGAGAGCAGCAGGGAGCAACCTCACTCCATAGCAAGGGGGAATGGCAGCAGCTAGTGCAGCTCGTGCACAGGATTCAGCAGCAGGTGTCTAAACAGAAAGCCAACTGCAGTGTGCACTGAGATGCATCGAACAACAGGCAAGGGGTCGGGCACCTGTAGCCTAGGCATGCATCTCCTTCAGTATCAGCAGTAGCAGATTCAACAGTCGGGGGTAGCATCAGTGCAGTGTGCATCACTGCACTGAAGGGATAGCAATGAGCAACTCGTGCAGTCCTTAACATTGAGCAACACCAGGTAGCTGCATCAGTGAGAGCAGCAGCAGGCTTTCAGCAAGTTCAGCAGAAAATGTGTGCATTCAGTTCAGCACAGGGTATCAGTCTCTGAGTCAGGGGTATGAGCACACACAGCAAGGTAATGGTTTAGCTAGTGGGTTTAGTAGTTATCAGTTAGGTAGTGGTTCTTCAGTGAGTTTAGATGAGTTAGTGTTTAGTTAGTCTAGTGTTAAGGTTAGTAGTTAGCTATATAGTTAGTAGTTATGCCTTGTTAGTTTAATAGTTAAATAGATAGGTATTAATTTGACTCTTAACTCTCTCTCTCTCTCTCTCTCTCTATATATATATATATATATATATATATATGTATATATATATATATATGTATATATATATATATATGTATATATATATATATATATATATATATATATATATATATATATATATATATATATATGTGTATGTATGTAAGTTATTGGTAAGTAACTATATGTATCTGTGTAAGTATTGTATTGATAAGTTAGTAGATATGTAATATATTTTAGTAGTTCGTTGATTAGTATATAGTTAGTATTGGGTATTAGCCTTATGAATGAAGATTTGAATTACCATGGGATACCAAGGTAATGTCAAGGTAATGGGTCAATACTCAAGGTATTAGGCTTGAGTATCAAGATAGGTGTGTGGTAGTGTGATACGCTTTGGTTCAAAGCCAAGGTATCATGTTTGCATTAATTAGCTAAGATATTATATGTATTGCCTTGTATATGTATATAAATTACTATTTTTATATTAAAAACTTGCGTATCCTATGATACGGCGTTTTGTGTGTACCCTAGTATCTTAGCGTAGCTAGTGTGGCTTAGTTGCATAGTGTGTGGACCTAGTATCCTAGAGCTAGATTCATACCACATAGTAATAACTAGTTTGACTAGTTTGGCATAGAGTTGACCTAGTTTGACTATTTTGACTTAGAAATGGCTTCATGGCCTAGAATTGAACTAGTTTAACTTATTTTCATTCCAAACCTTGTATTGATGCAATATTTCATATATAGGGCCGTGTGACACTAGTTCGGACACAGTTTGACATTAATTGCTCTGGACCACAGGTGAGTACATTCTCTGATAGTTTCTCATTTATGATATCTTCTATGTTTCTTATATCTAGTGTAGATATCCTTAATTTCTTGACACGGTGGTTACACGGATTGGTATATCCGAATCTCGTCATGAGATGTTATTCCTTGGTATATATGGTGTATCTTGTGCAAGCCTTGTTTCCTTGTTCTTCCTGTACATGTACCGGCATTGGTTCATGAGAAGAGTAGTGCCCTTCTTGTGGAAACCCATGTCATGACGTACCATGGTTGGATCCACTATACCAGTCGGGGCGGGGAGTATGTAGTGTAGATATGTGATCATACCCTCCTTGTACAAGTCTTGTTCCTTGTGAGTGTTGATTATACACCGCACATATGATTAACCAGGCTATTTACTCTTGTGAAAGTTTCCAAGCCAATCACATGTTAAAGTTGGTACTCACTCACTTAGTCATTAGTATTTCTTGTTCATTCCATATTGCTCATTCTTGTATCTATTTTCAGTATTTCTTTTATTGCATATCTCTTATACATGTATATTGTATCTTGTATATTCATATCTATTTTCTGTTACATATTTTATATTATTGATTACAACTGCTGTTAGAGATGTATTTTGCTCCATTCATGACTGAAAAATATTTTTCAGAGGATCCGAGAGATTGGTGTCCGACATACTATGGACCTCGGCCTATAGAAGGTGCAGACTTGGACCACTAGTTCTGGAGTGATTGCCGGAAGGTTTATCCGGATCACTAGTCTTTCATAGTTAGTTTTCTTTAGCATTTTGGTACCGAATTTGTTTTCGACATATAGTTTGAGATTTGGATATTGTTTCTATTATTGTTGTTATATATTTTTGACTGTATAGTTATATTAGACTTCCTTGATATCTTATCGTGCTATAAAATTGTGATTGAGTATTGTGTTGAATTAAGTTTATTATACTCTTCTTGGAGTTAAGATATTATAGGAGATTTATGCATTATTGGGAGATAATTAGATAGTATAGTTGACCAAGACAGTATTCTACCGCTGATGCTGCAGCGTAGGCTGGGCGTTGTTTACTACGTACATCCCTACACCGGGTGAGGGTCGTGATAGTACCCTATGCAATACAGAGGACGATCGTGCCAATTATTTTTTAGCGACATATCTTGTTACGAGAACGTGATATTGGGTATCACCTCCATCACATTATTGTAGTGGGACCATAAGGCAGGCTCCTCTGCTAGCGGCTTGACCTGTTCTAGGCAGGTATCAGCATTCTTCAATGCCTCACTCATGACTTTCCGAGTGTCTTTGGAGAGTCGGAGAAGCTCGAATGGAGACAACTTCGCTGGAGTGTTGGCGAGCTGTGCCAAGATATCGAAGTTATAGGGATTCTTCAGTCCCTTAGCAGTATCTTTGCGCAACGGTTTGTCGAAGCGAGTTTCTTTCTGCTTGGACTTGTCCACTGCTGGTGGCTGGGATGGACCCGGATCAAATATTGTAGGTGTGATAATTAGGAGAGCACCATTTTCAGGGATGTCGTACTCTCGTTGGTACGCTAGGACTGACCTTGTTGTTACTGCTATAGCTTCTTCGGACGGGATAGAAATTGTGTAGTAGGATTTAGACTTCTTGCCCTTAGACTTGGTGGCAGAAGGTGTTGTCAGCTGCATCAATTTTAGAGCAAGATCGGGATGGACCTACATGACCTCCCCCTGTGATGTGGTAAGAGGTATCAGCACGGCTGTTTGGTCATAAGCTGAGGGGAGATTGACAATCTCCATTGTTGCCCGGGGAATTGGGATTACTTCGTCTTGGGCTTCTGTCGCCGAAAAGTTGTCGAACTGGAAAGATACCATGTTTGCGACGACTGTATTATCATCTAAGTCCAGATTGAGGGTCTTGGTGTCAAGCAGTGCTGGATGTACCACTTCAGTAAGTAGCAATCCCGCGTCGCATGATGGACGTAACGATGGTAGTGGCAGTACACCAAATTATTAACCTCGACTGCCTCAACAGGGCGCTTAACGTCGGGGAGCCGAAGATTATTTTTCTGTATCAGTACGTCAAAGATTGCCATGACATTATCGTCTTCGAAGGAATAGGTTTCCTTTAATTTTAGATCTTTCATCGGCTTCTGCTCAGACTTCTTGGTCAAGTTAGCGACAAGGACCTAATTTTCTTTGCCGCCATGACTATTATTGCCGCTGTTGTTGTTATTATTGTTGTTATAAGCGCGTTTTCCCTACCATAAGTTACGGGGATCTATATTCCCAAGAGCCGGGCATCCCTCACCTTTTTCTCAGCGCCGACAACGTTTATGATGAACGTCGTCCAATCTTTGAACTAACTGTCGCCCAACCAGAGGCTGACTGCTAGAAGTAGATTTATGTGGCACATGTCCATCAGTATGGACTCAGGATTGCCAGAAGACAACTTCAGTGCTGCTTATCGGTATCGTTTGATGTATGCGCGTAAAGGCTCATTCTCCTTCTATATAATGTCCATTAGAGTGGACATTGTCATGTCGCATCCCCCGTCATACAATCGGGCAAAAAAAAGATCATTTAGGTCGTCGAACGATAAAATACAGTTGTCTTGCAGACTGCAGAATCAGTCAAAGGCTACTCCGGATAATACCCCCACAAAGAGCTTAGTGAGGAGAGCGTCACTGCGAGGTAGGTGCCCCGTTGCAGTCTCAAAGTAACTTATGTGTTGATGGGGAGATATATTCCCGTCAAATGGGTTCAGATTGAAGGGCTTGTACTTTGGTGGATACGACACATCTCTCGACTTGGGGGGATTGTTTGCCATTTAAATCAAAAGAAAGAATTAAGAGGACTTGATTTTGATTAACAAACTAGAGAGTACAAAGAAGAGTCCTAAGAGACAATCTAATTACAAATTTATTTTAATCTAGGAAGTGACGACGGAGGGTTAGGAGTGTAGTAACTATCTTTACTCCGTGGATGATCCAGACGCAGAAACTTCTCTCCTTAGTTTTAGTATGAATCCGCAGATAACCAGCCCGTTGTGTGTTATATAGGGTTAGTACCCTGCTATTTATAGTTGTGCTATGAGTGTCGCATATGCCCGTGCTTGGTGGCCGTGTGGGGCTTCTCAGCAGGATACGGCCGTAACGGTAGCCGCATGGTGTGGGCAAGCCGCCACGTGGATTTGGTTAGGATTTTCTGTTTGAAGAGATCTCGGGATTGTTGTACGCATAACTAGGTCACTTGGACACTTGGTCACCCCTAACTGTGTGAGAAATCATCTTCTGTCGTAACAGAAATTCTTGTGAGTCAAGAGCCGCATACTATTCTAGTCGCATAGAAGCTCTTGTTGGTCTTAGTCGGAATAACCCTCTGGCTTTACGTGGAAGAGGTCGCATGGGTCTTGAAGTCGCATGCGTCCTCTTATTTGGCCTTGGTCAGATGGACGCTCTGGTCACATGATGTCGAGGCCGCATGGGTCTTTGAAGCCGCATATGTGGGACACGTGGCATGGCCCGTCTGTCGAGGCAATTAATGCACTGATATGACTTATTATCTTTTTCTGAGTCTCCATCTGCACGGATTCCAAAGCATCTCAGGATGATGAGTGAGGTGACAGAGCTTCTGAAAGACATCAAAATCTGTGTCAGGAGATTTTATGCGACTTCCCTGCTCTGTGGTTGTTCAGGCCACATATGGGAACTGCATGGAGTCGAAGCCGTATGGGGTCAAAACTGCATGGAGCTAGAGACACATGGGACCCGTGGAGTCTGGGATGCATTGGGCCAGAGACGCATGGAATGCATGGAGTCTGGGACGCATTAGGTCAGAGACGCTTGGATCTTTTGTCGTTTTCTGCTTTCGTGGCATTTGAACAGCTGTATACTGCCAAAAGTAATTATGTCGCAGCTGTCAGCGCGGATTATAATCAGTGGTACAGGATTTGAGGCAGTCAGAATGACTGTCTATTTTGTCAGAGTCATAAATGCTCTGATGTGACTGTAGGGACGATGCATCACAGACGGTATGTGTCTGTCCGAGGGCGTCATGCGTCCGCTGCTGTTATGCGTACCTTACTTATTTGTTGACTATAAACTGGAGCGCGTGGAGGAATTTTTATGCTTCTAATGGGATACGGTTGTTGTATCCCGATCTTGCGATGTGTGTCCCGATTACCCAGCGAGTCCAAATGAGCTCTCAGTTCTGGCACCTTTCGAATTGCTTCTCGGGCCTCATCTGATGCAGAAGGAGCAAACGACCCTGGTAGATCATGATGGCCACCGACGGAAGGCGTAATTACTTTCGAATCTCCATTGGTCCAAGGGTCCTGGTTTGCTTGACCTGAGGCCCTTGATGGTTGATAGGCTACACTTGCCTTGATGTCTAGAACTGCTTGGGTGAAGGCTTGCATTGACTTGCTCATGATTTGCATCAAGGCCTCGAGGGTTTCGAGGCACTACCAATCATTGGGGCCCTCGTGCTCGTCCCCTGCCATGTATGATATTCTCACATGAGGTGAGATGGATGGGACGGTAGACGTAGCACTTTCGACATCGGACTCTTACAGCGAATAGTCGTCGGGAAAAGTTGGTAGTACGGTGTCTCGTACGGACTCCGATGGAACACTATCCCCAGCTTGAGAGGCTGCATCTTCTTTATTAGGGTGGTACCCCTAGGGATCTCAGCAACCGTTCCTTGGGAATCATCGTTCTCTCGAAATACTGGATTTTTGTAGAGTCCCGTGGGATTGTGACCCCCAGCTTCTGCAGTCATCTGGGGTCCCAAAAAAGAGCTACCCCCAGTGGCTGGCAGCTTCTTCTTTGAGCCGGTGCCCAGGAAAATACCCTCTGTAGGTCCTTCTGCTTGTCCTCCTTGGACCCGCTTCCTCGACACGCTGGTCTAGAGTGACGGACTGGAGGTGCTGGACTTCCTACCTCCATATGCGAAGGGAACCTTAGAAGCCGAATAGCATGAGGCGAAGGGCGGCTCCTCTTCCTTTTGTACTTGCACCTGCTCTCCGGGATGCTGTCGGCTGGGTGCCCTTGGTTGCAGTTGCTGGAATATCGACCGCCTGTTTGCAGGTACTGCTATGAGATTACAGTAACAATTGATGATAATGCTGGCACAGTGATGCCCCGAAGGGGCCATTTCACATGTCGTGGTTGATTTCCTTATTTTGCGCTTGTGATTGATCACGTTGCGCAAGTCACTCAAGGGTTGATTTACCTTTACACCCTTGTTATGAGCACATGGGTGTGTAGGTTTTGTTTTTACTCCCTGACCTAGGTTTCGTGGAAGAACTTTTCTTAAGTCGTCAGCGAAAGACTTTTGAGATTGCGCTTGTGATTGATCATGTTGCGTAAGTCCACTTTCCTCTACAGGCTGGACACGTGGGTCGACCTTGTATAGCTTTTCGTCCGAGGTACGCATAACAGTCAGCGATGCTAGTTGATGGTCAGCCGAATGAGCATTTGCGTGAGCTTGGAGAGCTCACACTGCCCTAGACTTCTTCGTCGTCTCACTCGCTGGTGCATAATATGAAGATTCCAAGTTTGGTTTTTTACCATTCTCAGTATGGTGTATAGGATCAGCGCTGTGTGAGATTCGGTCGAAAACATAGGTTCTGCTGCTGACGGAGCCATGTGCGGCCATCTGCCTGCCGCTGCCAACCGATGTTGCATAGTCGATCTTATGTGGTCTCCTTTTTGGCCATATAGAACTTGTATCAGTACTTAAACGTCTGGCATCATAGTATTTTTCTCTACCATAGTGTTTGAGTGTCGAGCGTTTTCTGTATCAGACAAGGATACCGCATGGACAAGGACAACCTGGGTGGACGCCTGACGAGCATCTTCAGTAACAGAGAGAGAGGCGGAAAGCACATGCCCTGCAGTTGGGTGATGCGCAGCGGCCTTTGCAACCCATGTCATGCGGATCTTCAAGTGCTGAGCACTTTTCTTGTCAGAAAAGGCTGCCGCATGAGAGGCGTCAGCTCGCGTGGACGCATGATGTGCGTCCCCTACGGCAGAGAGAGAGAGACGAGGAGCGCATGCTCCGCAGTTGGGTGAGGCACAACGGCCTTTGCAACCCATGTCCTACGGGTCTTCTTAGGATTTGCCGACCTTGGAAAAGCGTCGCCCACATAAAGCATTTTTTCATAGTCTTGCTGGTCGAAGCGTACTACCAGCATCCTCTGGGTTGAACCCAGCTTGGCCGCATCAGACTGCGTCACGAACTTTTCATCAGAGGAGAAGGATATTCCTAACAGAGTCGCCACCTTGTTGGCCATTAAATTGAGATTGCTTTAATAACAAACTAAAAAAAGTACAAAGAGGTCCTAGACAGACAATCTAAGTACATTTTTTTGATTCTGGGATGTGACGATGGAGATTGAGTGCTGTAGTGACTCTTTTCTCCGTTGACGGTCCGATGCAGACAAGAGGGAGCTCTTTTATGTTCTCTCTCTTGTGCCTGTTGTTCGCATCTGTGTGGGGGTATGCTACCCTTGCTATTTACAGCCATCAGGATGAGGAGCTATATATGCTGCATATGCCTCTGTTTGGTGGCCACATGGGGGCTCCTTCAACAGAATACGGTTGTAACTGGGCAGCATGTTACGGGCGTGCTGCCACATAGCCTTGGTTGGGATATTCGGTTGACCCATTATGTGTGTGACCTGGTCGTCTGGACATGTGGTCTGCGCTAATTGCGTGAGGATCTCTTCGGTTGCAATGGAAAATATCATGCAAGTTTGAAGGCCGCATAACTTATTGGCCGCATGTCGTCATGGCCGCATACATGCTCTCATTTGGCCTTGGTCGGATAGACACCTTAGCTTCATGAGGACGATGACGTATAGAGTCGAGGCCACATGTGTGCTCTCGTTTGGCCTTTTTCGGATGGACACTCTGGCAACATGAGGACGATGAAGCATAAAGTTGAGGCCGCATATGTGCTCTCGTTTGGCCTTGGTCTAATGGACAGTTTGGCCGCATGGGCATATAGCCGCATGTAAGCTCTCGTCTGGCCTTGGTCGGATGGACACTCTAGCCGCATGATAATAAGGCCACATGGTCACATAGACGCATATGAATGAGCGCATGGCATGGCACGTCTGTCGAGCCCATCAATGCGTGATGTGACTTTTTGTCTTTTCCTAAGAATCTCGAAGCATCTCGGTGTGATGAGTCATGTGTTAGAGTTTGACAGTCATCGAATATTGTGTCAGAGGATTTTATGTGGCCTCCATGCTCTGTGGTTGTTCAGGCCGCATAGAGTATACTATGCGGCTTCTAGATCTTTGGTTGATCAGGCCGCATGTGGCTTCTCTATGACTCAGTTGTTCAGGCCGCATATGGATTTTCTACGGCTTACTTGCATTTTTGATTGGGGCATGACCTTTATGCGGCCTGTATATTTTTTCGTGCTTCTACACGCATGTCTGCACTGATGAAAACAACTTGAAAGTGCGCCACTTTTATGTTCTCTGAATAATGTGCCATCCTTTGAAACAAGTAGAAAGTGCGACATCCTCTAAATAGAAAGAAAGTGTGCCATTCTTCCTCTATTAAGTTTATTTGTAGAAAACTGTGTCATCTTCAAGATGCGCATTTTTATGCTTCTACAGTAATAAGTCCAATCAATCATGTACTTAGTTAGATCAAACAATAAGTAAATATCACATGCCATATATGAGTCACCTACTATGAAATTCAATAGTATTATGTGCATCATGTCTAATATATGTCAATAGGAATAATAATGTAGTAAATTGATAAAACAAGAGATATATATAACAAGTATATCCAAAGTACGAATAATAAAAAGTACAAAGCATATAAATATTGTATATCAAATATGCAATGTATACTTGCATAAGAAATATCTGAAGCCAATGTGTTAGACACAAACATCTCGAGAACGATGCATAAAATAATGAAGTCCCTCAAACGAGCTCAAATGTAAATGAATTATCACCAACATACCTGAATGATGCCAAACACCCAATATCTATATACAAAATTTCAAAATCCGACCGAGTCCAAAAATTAACATCATTTCAAGGTTTTTTTTGGGTCGGGCAGGCCCAGTATTGACCTTGCTTGACTGGTTGTCTACCATGTTGACAATAACAAAAATTAAGTTGTATGAAAGTTTGTGTCACGTCCCAGTTTTGCAAAACCAAAATACGTTGGTGGACGTGATATCGTACAAGTCTAAGTTATACTTGTATAAGGTTTGAACTTACACCAACGATGAATCAACTCAAAGCAAGGTTAGTGAAATGACAAAATAAGCAAACATATTGAAGTACAATTGACATAGTAAAAATGATCTATTTATTGATTATCTTGCAACAAAATTACAATTGGTCTTAGGCCAATACAAATATGTCCAATTCGACTTCAATAAATGGATCTCTAATACAGTAAATGATGTTTCATGGCTTGCCAACTGGTGAAACTAATACAACCATCTATGTTACATACATTATGTCTTTTATAACAATAGATCACATCCTCGAAGGAAAGCTTCAACTTTTCGAATACCTCTGAAATTCTCATATTGTCCAAGTGATTTTCGTTACTTGTAGGGACGAGGGTCAGCACATTTGGGAATGCACTAGTAAGCAGTATCAACCTGACTTTATTAAACCAACACAGTAATCATATGACAACATATAAAGTTATTATGTGATATTTATATTTTATATATGGTCGGTTAATAATTCATAATCAAGATTTACAAAGCATAAATATAAACATATCACTTGTACAGTTATATCTTACCTAAAACCAACTTGTCCATCCTTGCAAACTAAATATTAGCATAACAAATTATATTTTTCATATTTCTCATTGCTACAAAGACAATATTAGAGTTCACCATATTGGTGTCACGAGTCCATCCATGCATCAACTGATTAGGCATGCAAATAGTTTGCATCAACATGCAGCCTAACTATATGACGATCATTGGTGACATCATTTTGGACTATTCTTTGGGAATTACGGTGATCCTTCCAGTATAGGTTGCGAGTCCCACTGAAGGTCCCTTAATCCTTGTGCTTGTACATCAGCTCCAATTATCCATATTTCTCCTAGGCCGAATCAATTATGTAGTCGCAAATATCGTTCGAGAACTAAAACCTAGTGTATAAGATGTCCATAACTATGCATGCATATGCAACTTAGTTATAAAATATAACATGCATAATAATATAAACTTGAAATAATAGACACAACACATCCTCATTCTTTTTTTCATATTCCTCGAGCCATAGCTCATAATCTACCTCCCAATTCTGTTGGGAACGAAAGCGCAAAAACTGTTCCCCAAACCAAGAAGTCCTGAGAGAGAACCGAGCAAAAGCACACAGACCAAAAACGTCAAACAAAAATCGCAGACACGAAGATTTTTACGTGAAAAACCCAAATGGTAAAAACTACAGGATGAACGGAGTCCAACCCTGAAAAGCCTCCACTAATGGAATAAGAAATACACCGACTCCTTACAAACTTCTCACCGATCCAAACTGATCACCACAACTCTTTGGAATAGAAAATAGATTACAGACACACAAAGAACGGAGATAACGAGAAAAAAATTACCCGAAACCGATCTCATCTTCGAAATAGCCTTCAATCTTTTCCTCTCTCCTTCCAATGTTGTAAAAGCACTCTTGCCTCCTTTTGCAATATTTTTTTTGAGAAATATTTTAGGACTAGGAGACACCTAATATATATAGCCTCAAACCCACAACTAGTATTCCTATTATATATAAGAATACACAATCCAAATTCGTTGACATATTTCTATTATATGTAAGAATATCCAATCCAAATCTAAATCCATTGACATATTCCTATTATATGTAGGAATACCTAATCCAAATATATTGAGATATTCATATTATATGTAGGAATACTCAATCCAACTCCGGAGCATTTTTCACATAGGTTGGGAACCCCCACCCACTTCAACAAATCTTTCCCTTCACAACTATGTGGAGGGGGTTGTCATCCCGATGATCCGTTTGCAGTACTCAAACTTTTTCCTTGAAAGAATTTGTGTGAACATGTCTGCTCCGTTGTCATCTGTATGAACCTTCTCAAGCGCCGCTTGCTTCTTTTCAACCACATCTCATATCAATGATACCAGGTATCAATGTGCTTGGACCGGGTATGAAATATCTAGTTCTTCACAAGGTCAATTACACTCTGGCTATCGCAAAGCAAAGGGTACATCTCTTGCTTTAGTCCCATTTCCTGCAGTAGCTTCTTCATCCACAGTAGCTCCTTACAAGCCTCCGTTGCTGCAATGTACCATGCCTCTGTCATCGATAAGGCAACACACTTCTGCAACCACGACTGCCACGATACTGCTCCACCAGCAAACATCATCACATAGCCCAAAGTTGATCGTCTCGTATCTACATCTTCAGCCATATTATCATCGTTATACCCAACCAGCTTCAGCTCGTCACCACCAAAAGAAAGTCTACAATCGGCAGTGCCCTCAAGGTATCGTAGAATCCACTTGATCGTACTCCAATATACCCTTCCAGGATTGATAGTATACATGCTAACTGTGCCAACTACGTAAGCGATGTTTGGCCTCATACACACCATAGCATACATGAGACTTCCCACAGCTGAGTCATAAGGAACCCGCTCCATATCTTCCTTCTCGTCCTCGGTAGATGGACACTGCTTCTCAGTGAACTAAAAATAAGCCGCAAGGGGTTACTCACTTTCTTTGACCCGTCCATCCCGGAATGCTGAAGTACCCGGTAAATGTACTTCTTTTGGGATAAGTGTAGCAACTTGGACTCTCTCACTCTCGGCTGATCTTCATCCCAAGAATAATCTTTGTTGCGTCTAAATCCTTCATAGAGAAGGTCACGCCCAGTTGGCGCTTCAACTCCGCTATCCTAGTAGCATTCCGACCCACCAGTAGCATATCATCAACATAGAGCAGTAAAATGATAAAATTATCCTCGACAAAGTATCTCACAAATACACAGTGATCCGATGTCGTCCATGCATAACCATGCTCCCCCATAAATGACTCGAACTTCCTGTACCACTGCCTTAGAGCCTGCTTCAGACCATACAAGTTCTTCCTAAACCGGCAGACTAAGTGTGACTTGCCCTTCTCACATAATTCCTCTGGCTGCTCCATGTATAACTCCTCCTCAAGATCACCGTGGACCGTCTTCACGTCCATCTTCTCGACCTCCAAGTCAAAACTGGCTGCCAATGCTAGCACCACCCGAATAGACGACTGCATGACGACTGACGAAAAGATCCTATCATAATCTACGCCCTTCAGCTGACCGTAGCCTTTAACTACCAGCATCGCTTTGTATCGAGGGCGAGTAGCATCATCTGTCTGATTCACTCTGAATACCTATCGATTTTTCAAAGTCTTCTTGCCCTTTGGCAACCGCACCAGCTAATAAGTAGAATTGGCATATAAGAAACTCATCTCCTTCTTCATAGCCTTCATCCACTCCTGCATGTGTTCGTCTTCCAAAGCCTCTGCAAAACATTTGGCCTCTTCCCTGTCAGTTAGTAGCACATACTCACCCGGTGAGTATCTCGTAGATGGTCGACGCTCTCTATCGCTCCTCCTCAACAAAGCCACCGGTGCTGGCTGTATATCAATAGCCTCCTCCCCTTCAGGAAATGCCTCATCGGCATGCTCATCCTCCTGAGGGTCACCTTGACCACCATCAGCAGGCTGATGATCAAGGTTGGGAGCAAATCCATGTACTAGCTCCCCCATAACTGGATCCTCTGTGATATCCTCTGGAAACTGCTCAAAGCAAAATGACTCTAACTCAGGCAATTCCTCAGCCTCAGAATGCATCTCAGAATCCTGAGTGTTAGTCATGGTCTAATCCTCAACGAAAACCACATCCCTGCTTGTGTAGAGCTTTCTTCCTACTGGTTCGTAGAGTCTATAGCCAAATTATCCCGATCGTAGCCGACAAAGGCGCATCGCCTATTCTTCGTCTCAAGTTTGGATCTTCCGTCCTTCGGTATATACACGAAGTCCTTACAACCAAACACTCGGAGGTGAATGTATGACGGCTCTTTGCCATACCATACTTTGTCAGGCATATCACCTTGCAAAGGAACACTAGGAGATAAATTAATAATATAAACAGCATTGTAAAGAGTCTCACCCCAATAGCTGCCCAACAAGTTTGCTTCTAACAGCAAACATCGCACCTTCTCTATTAGCATCATGTTCATGCGCTCCGCTACACCATTGAGCTGCGGTGTCTTTGGTGGAGTCTTCTGGTGTCATATCCCTTACTCTTTGCATTAAGCATCAAAAGGACCAATGTACTCACCGTCGTTGTCGAACCGAACACATAGTAGCTTCTTGCCCGTCTCCCTTTCAACGGAGGCCTGAAACTCCTTGAAAGTGGACAGCACTTGATCCTTGGTCTTTAAGGCATAAACCAAAATCTTCCTGGAACAATCATCAATAAATGTCATAAAATAAGAAGCACCACCAATGGACTTTACCTTCATAGGACCGCAGACATACGAGTGAATCAACTCGAGCAACGCCGGCTTCCTCGAATTTGGGTGACTTTGGAAAGAAATCATATTTTGCTTCCCCGCCAAACAATGTGTGCATCTCTCCAACTTTATAGACTTTAGCTTTCCCTTGTCGCTCTTCTTCTCTCTCTCTTCCAAGCGAAACAGTTCCACTTGATGGAGCCCTTCTTGCCACAATGGTAACACTCTGAGTCCTCGTACCGACCATTGGACTTGTCCCTGCTCTTGTCTCTGCCACCACCTGGACCCCTGCTCTTGCTCCTTCTGCGGATCTCTGAAACTAGCGCCTCTGAGTGGGATGTGGATGAAGTGCCCTGAGAACATCTATGCATCTCTTCATTCAGTATCCCGCTCTTGGCAAACTCCAGACTGACCACGCCTTCCGGAGCAGAAGCGATCATAGACACTCGTACGGTTTTTCACGAGTCTGGCAATGAACACAGCAACCATAGTCCCCGAACCTCGTCGTCGAACTTGACTCCCATCGAGGATAGTTGGTCCAACATGCCCTGGAACTCACTCAAGTGATCCGTAATAGACGTATCATCTTTGTACCGTAGACCCATCATCATCCGGATCAGGAATAATTTATTTATCCCGGACTTCTTCACGTACAAAGATTCCAGCTTCTCCCACAGCATCTTCGCATTCTCAATATTGGCAACGTGATTGTACACGTTCTCGTCAACAAACTGCCTGATATATCCACACACCTGTATATGCTCAAACTTTCAGTCCTCTTCGGATTTGTTACTGGGCTTCTTGGAGGCAAATACTGGAAGATGCAGCTTCTTGACGAACAATAAATCCTTCATCTTGCTCCGCCAATAATGATAGTTGGTACCGTTCAGGTTTACCATGCGCACCGGCTTCGCATCCATCTCTTCTTGCTGATTTGCCTTTCAACTCCTGACCTCTCTGAACTCCATAACCTGGCTCTGATACCACTTTATTGGGAACGAAAGCGCGGAAACTGTTTCCCAAACCAAGAAGCTCTGATAGAGAACCGAGCAAAAGCACACAAACCAAAAACGCCAAACACAAATCGCAGACACAAAAATTTTTACGTAAAAATTCCAAATGGAAAAAACTATGGGACGATCGGAGTCCAACCCTTAAAAGCTTCCACTAATGGAATAAGAAATAAACCGACTCCTTACAAACTTTTCACCGATCCAAACGGATCACCATAACTCTTTGGAATAGAAAATAGATCACAGACACACGAAGAACGAAGATGACGAGAAAAGAATTATCCGAAATCGATCTCCTCTTCGAAATAGCCTTCAATCTTTTCCTCTCTCTCCTTCCAATGTTGTAAAAGCACTCTTGCCTCCTTTTGCAATATTTTTTTTGAGATATATTTTAGGGCTAGGAGACACGTAATATATATAGCCTCAAACCCACAACTAATATTCCTATTATATATAGGAATACCCAATCCCAATCCAAATCCAAATCCATTGACATATTCCTATTATATGTAGGAATATCCAATCAAAATCTAAATTCATTGACATATTCCTATTATATGTAGGAATAAACAATCCAAATATATTGAGATATTCATATTATATGTAGGAATACTCAATCTAACTCCGGAATATTTTCATATAGGTTGAAAATCCCACCAACTGCAACAAATTTCATGGTTAACATAATTTGTGGCACAACGGTCCCAAATATTACTAGCGACTCAACCGTCCCAAATTAATTTCTTTCCATGAACCACAACTAAAATTACTATCCCTTTTCACTTATTAAAAAATAAGTTCATTTACTACACATCTTACTTATCGAACAACGCGAATTAAAGCATTTAGTTTTTTTTTAATCTCAGTTCTTTTATTTGAGCATCATTAACTTAGGGGATGTTTGGTTCGATGAAATGTAGCAAAGTAAAAAAATCTAAAAATTGATATTTTGCGTACGCATTATGGTGAAATGAAACGAAGTAAAAAAAAATTCTTGTTTGGGTGCTTTGAAGAAAAAGAGGTTACAAATAAAAAAATTTAAAGTTTAGTGTTTGGTTGGTTGTTGAAGACAATGAAAAAGTGTAATTTTTTTATTAAAATGACATGAATAATAAATCTTTATTTTGTTAAAGTAGAGAGAAAGTGGTCCTACAACCAAACGTGCAATGGGAATGATAATTTTTCGCTTCTGCGCTCCACTTCGGAGGAAAAAACTCCAATGTCAAAACTTCGATTTCATGGCAGACAAGATTTATTGTTAATGTCAAATCACAGTAAATTTTGTCTGCAAATTCTCCAACTAAACACATGAAGTGCTCCAAAACCCAAATTTTGGTCAGTTCTGCGTTCCAAGTCTGCGAACCAAACAATCCTTTGTAGCGACATTGCAACGAATACGAAATTATTTTATTATTATTATTAAGAAATGAGGATAAAAGGAAAGCATGATCAAAACTACTAAATTTCAAGTGAACGTTCAACACAACAAGACATGTAAATTCAATGTCACCACACAGAGGATGACGTTCCACTTCAATTATAAAGAATGAAAATCCTAAATAAAAGTTGCCATCCCTATAATATCCATTGTCAATTAAAAAGAAAAAAAAAAAACGACTCCATTTCTACATCCTCAACATCTCGAAGCCGCAGCATCCAACTTCTCACACAGCCTATGTGAAGCTTCCCCAGAGCCCAAAGAGGCTGATGCTCCTCGTCCAACGGACGCTCCCCCGGCGGCGTCGACCACATCCTCGGAGAGGAGCGGTGGGCTGAGCTCGCCGCCGCCTCCGGCGATCGAGTTCACCCAATCCCGGTCTGAAGTTTGAATCTTTTCGTGGCTGTATCACAAAAGTTTGGAACTTATTTTAAGTTCAATCAGTATAAGTTTGAATCCTTTATATGTTTTCAGGGTCAATTGATATTATCCTCCTCTTAGATGTAGGATATTAAAATTAATCAAAAACATTCTAAAAAGTGTCATTAAAAATTTATTAGCGACACTTTTACGAAAGTTCTCGACTTTTGATCAAATGGGGATAATATCAATCGACCCACTAAAGTTTTTTTTTTTTTTTTTCCTTTTTTTTTTTAATAAATGTTTCATCACTAAAGTTTGAATCTCCAGGTTCTAGCCGAGGATGATCACTGAAGTTTGATGTGGGCAATTCCATGCTTGAAGGACAATTCCATGGCTTACCCCAAGGTATTGTTCTCTGTTTGCCTTTATTTTGTAGACAAGGCGAGAAAAAAAAAATAGAAAAAAAAATGAGACTTAGAAACGCAGATGTAAGCAAGTCATAAGAAATCGAACTTAAGCAACCAAGGAGAATGATATCCAGCTTAACACATGAGTTAGAAGAGATATTTGACTATAGTTAGATAATATTATGTAATTAAAAAATTAAAAAAAATAATTACTTGAGGATATACATACGACTTAAACAACTATCCGTTTTCAAAAATCTTTATAAAAAGTAGAGATATATTCATAATAAAATATAATTAAATCTATAATATAAATATATATATATATATATATATATATATATATATATATATATATATCACATCTTAATTCAAATATATTTAAACTATTTAACAATAATATTAGAAAAAAAATTATTTTACGTACAACGCACATGAATTTACTAGTCCAAAATAATTACTTTTGGTCACTTTACTTGCATAACACAATTTGGGCATGTGTTTGATAAATCGTAAGTGAAAATTTTTGGATTTGTACTTTCAATGACGAATTTCAATGATGGATTTCATATTAAAATTTATCTACTTTCTTGTCCCTCTAGTAGGTTAAAATATAAAAGTGAAAAGTGGAAAGTGGAAGGGCAGACAAGTGTTTGGTTGAGATAGAAAAATAAAAAGTGGAAAGTTAAAAAAGTATATTATAATAATAGTATAATTAATTCACGTAACAATTTAATAAATTAAACAATTAGTTTAATAAATTAAGATAATAATTATTTATTCTAATTATATAATAATTAGCTATACTAATTATTCGAAACTAGTCCAAAATTTTATTTAAGACTGTCAAAATTTTGACAGTCCTTTCAATAGATTGGACTGTCAAAAAATTGAACCGCATACATTATTGAGGATTGTCAAAATTTTGACAGTCCAAACTATTGGAAGGACTGTCAAAATTTTGATAGTCGTAAATAATTTTTTTTGCTAGTTCTGAGTAAAATTTTAAGTAAAAAATATAAAAAAAAATTGGGACAGCCTCGAGTCATCTTTGCAGTGCCTTTATTACCAAACATGTCATTATTGCTTATTGTTTTGGTATACGTACTAACTGTGAAGTAGGAGTTGAATTCCCACTTTATATCTCTGCTCTTTTAATGAGATTTGGAAACTGCTGAAATTTGAGACGTTTAAACCGTTTGTAAATATTCTACTAATTTTTTAAAATTATTTAATTACATAATATTATTTATTTATAAATAATTCTAACTTAAATGGCTAAGGTGAGAAATATTCCTTTGACTGCTTGAATTCGATTCCTAGAAACAACAATATTTATAATAATTTTATATTTTAAAAAATTAATAAATAATTCTAACTTAAATGGCTAAGATGAGAGATATTCTTTTGACTGCTTGAATTCGATTCCTAGAAACAACAATATTTATAATAATTTTATATTTAAATTTTTTAAATAATTTTTTATGTTTAATGTACGTGCACGTTACTAGTGGATTTGTAACATGGAGAAGAGATCCAATGTTTTAATGTTTGGGTGAGGATAAGGATTAATGGAAAGTGGGGTCCAACAGTGAAATACAATTCTTGTCCCTTCCAAAATTTCATTTTCACATCCGTCTTCCACTCACGGATGTGAGAGGGAATCCGGAATGGTTGCTTTTATTTTATTATCAACAAATTATTTATTAAGTAATCATTAATTAAATTAACTAATCACTTTTCACCAAAAAATAATTGCCTTCTGATTAGTTATTTATATAACTAATCATTAATTAAATTAACTAATCATTTTCACACCAAAAAATAGCTTCTAATTATTTATTTATATAACTAATCATTATTTTTATTTTATTTTTTAAATTCTTAATATAATTAGTTGTTGGTTTAAGAAAGTATTTATATTAATTTTTAAATTAGTTTTGGACTTATGTTACATGACCAAGAATATGATAGAACACGAAAAATTAAGACACGGTGAACATGAGATATATTTTTCTGTGTCCAAAAAGTGTCTTTTACGTATTTGTTCAATTTTTGATACGCGTCCGACATGACAAAAAAGATTGGATGTGTCCGTACTATATAGATTTTGACTGAATTTGTTTTGATTATATAATTATGAGTAACTAATTAATAAATAAGATAATTAATTATTATTTGAGATTATTTATTTATTTTATTATATAATTAGAATAATTAGTAGTTAGCCCAAAAAAATAATATATATTAATTAATTGTAACTACTATTCAACTTTATTTATAAAACTAATTATCATACTTTTTATTATTATAATATAATCTTCTACTTCTTCTTTTTTTTATTTTTTTATCTAACCAAACACATTTGTCCCTATTAAGGGACAAAAAAGTACATAAATTTTCGTCACACTTTCTGTCTTGAAAGTACCAATCCAAATATTTCTCACTTTTTTTTAATGTATATATATTTTTAATATGGATTAGTCCATTTTTAGTTCACTTAAATTTATGGTCGTCCATCACAGCTATAATTTCTGGATCCGCCTCTATCTCTAATGTTAGTTTGATGCAAGTTTCAAATTCACCAAACGTTAGAGCATCTCCAAGCCTGTTGTAAGTTTGGAAAAATTGATTGCCGCATAGGAATCACAGCTTCATATTTCAAATATCCTTCTCCAATGCAAATGTGAAGTTGGTTGTGAAGTTGACATGGCAATGATATGACAAGGACTATGTGAAGTTGGTTGTCTAGATATAGACAATGGATTTTACAGTGCTTTTATCGATTTTTGATATTATCAATCCATTGACCGAATCAAACAGTTCGGTTGTTAAGAATACCCAAGCGACCCAACCAGAACGTTTCATCGGTTCGATTAAAAATCGATCGATTCGATTTGGATCAGATCGATTTAGTCGGTTCGACCCAAATTTGTACAGTCATATCTAAAACGTATATGTGTATCCATGTTGTGTCGTATCTGTTACGTGTCTATAGAAGGTAACCTAGATTAATGAGGCTAGCTGCATGCTCTTATGTTGGTCTTCAAAAGAAAAGAGTGATTTACTTCAGAAAGACACTGTTCAACCCCAATGCGCATGACAACTAATTTCCTTGAAGCTAAGTTACGAATACGAACAATACATATATAATTATACATATACGGATAAAAACAGGATACTGATACTGGATCGGACACTTTTACATAGAATTCAATTTAGTTGTCTATATTGTATAAATACGAATACAAATACAAATACGGTCAGGGGACTGAGCATTCAGTGATTTGGTTTGATTTTATTTTATTATTATTATTATTATTATTATAAAAAGTATGTTTGAAGTAATATTTTAGTAGTTGCTTAGTAATATACTTCATGTAATACTTTAGTCAATAATGCTAAATTTACTACCAAATGCTTATAATCCTCTCACCCCTTCCCTACTCCCGCTATATGGGTCACCTCGGGCCCCATCTCTTTCCCAATAAACGACTGTTACGTGACGTTTCAGCCATGTGACGACAACCCAGGCAGCCACCGGGTCCTACCTCTCCTCCCCTCCTCCAATGTACGGCCGCCACGTGGACGACTGTAAGAAGATTGTAAGCATGAGGTTGTAGGCATAGCAACACCCTACTTTAGTAGTAGTTTAGAAAGAAGAAAAAAGTTTGTTAGTAGTATTACAAAATGTTATAGTTGAATCTTTTCAAAATATGAAAACTCGTAGAGAACAATTGTGAAACGTAATATTTTATTAAATAAAAAAAGTATTATTTAATATAATATTATATGTTTATATCTTCAAAAAAAAAAAAAATTGGAGGCATTGTTTCCGAACCTTTTTATAATTATGTCCAGTAGATTGTAATACTGGATCCGCCACTGAATACAGTACAACATAGCCTTCCGATGCAATGATGGGAACATTTTTGATTCTTGCAGATGGAGAGATTTGACTGGTTCCGTGGAGGGCTATTGTCCCATCATTGCATCAGAAGGTAAAAGTTTTCTTTTTTCTTAAGCCATCTCCAATGGAGATTTCTATGTCCCTTAATACTATGATAGATTTTTTTTTTTTTTAGATACAAATATCTCCCAACCGTAGTTTATATTCCAATTTTCAACCTACGTAGCATTGATATAGGATTGAGAATTTCTATGAAAATTTTTACATGTAGAAACTCTCATAAACTTTTTTCCTTCTCATAACCATTAATATTGGATCCTACATCATTAAATTGATCATTTATTTTCTGGAAGATAAAATAGAAATAGATAATTATTGGAAAGTGTTGTTTTGTGTACACAATTTTTATGTAGAAATTGTACTAGCTACGATAAATTTTTTTTTTTTAAGTACAACTAATAAAAACTAAAAAAAAAAAATTCATTGGAGATGACCTTAGTTATGGGTCTATATATTACATCATCTTTGTTTGTCATTGTCTTTTACATAAATCTCTGTTGAAGATTTGACTTTCATAATTATTTTTGTTTTTATCAAAAAATAATAATAATTATGTTTGTTAAATAGTACTTGGCAGCGATGATCAGCCTCTTTGGGGAAGCTTCACATAGGCTGTGTGAGAAGTTGGATGTTGCGGCTTCTGATGGAGAAGATGTAGAAATGAAGAAATTGTTTTATGGGTTATTTACAATAACCTTCCATATCTTTTACATTTATTACACAAATTTTTTTATTTTAATAATTACACGAATCTTTTTTATGTTTTATGTAAAAAAAATTACACTAGTCATCCTTATTTTAAAAAATAAAACATAAAATATATGTAAGATTCGTGTAATTTTTTTCAAAATTAGTAAGATCCGTGTAATAAACATAAAATATAAAAAATATTAGTGTAAATAACCATGTTTTTTATTGACATTTATGTTGGAACTTTGACTTATAGAACTTGAAAAATGTTCAAACTTTTGTGATACAACCATGAAAAGATTCAAACTTCAGACCTAGATTGGGTGAAGTCGTCGGAGGCGGTGGCAAGCTTAACCCATCGCTTCTCTTCGAGGATGTGGTCAACGTCCCTGACGGCATCAGAGAGGTCAGGGGAGCGTCCGTTGGACGAGGAAGAACGGCGGACTGGACGACGGGGGATGGGAAGATGAATAGCTGGAGAGTGAGGGGGCAGCTCCGATACTTTGGGGGCGGGGGCGACAAAACTGAAGGAGGTGGTGGACACGTGGAGGGATGACATTGTTTGCCTTTTCTTTCCTTTTTTTTTTAATCCATTCGACTACACGCTCACATAAGAACTCTTTGACCGAAAACTGAATAAGAGATTCGGTTTCGATTTTGAAAAAAATTGGTTCAGTTTTGATTTTGCAAATACTAGACAAAAATTATTCGATTTCGGTCTAAAACCGAAAACAGAATAAGATTCATGCAATTATGTGAATACCCTCAATTCTATGTGTATTGTGTGATTAAAAATGTGTATATTTTAAAAATAACAACTCTATGTATATGTTTTGAAATATAATTTTGATAATTTAATAGCTAGTCCAACTTTGGACGCAAATTTAAAATATAACAAATGTGTATAGAAATTATTATTTTTAATAAAATTTAACCACGATTTAAACTTTGGACTCGATTCATTGAACGATAGAAATAGTTCAATCGAACAAATCGAATTAATTATTCGGTTTCGGTGTTGATTAATTTTAGTTTTGGATTTTTAGAGTTTAGATCCATTATGTTTTGGCTCTTCTGTTTCGATTTTGGCTCTTTCTGTTTCGGTTTTGACTTGAAAGTAAATATTTTTTTTAGCCGGTTGAAAAGAAAAAAAAATAGATGAAATTATTCTAAGACTTTTCATTGTCAAGTTTAAAACTATTTAAAGATGAGGTGAGTTGTTCTGACATGTGGGCCCAATAAGAGCAACAGTAGATTAATTGATTTTATGACTATTAACATATTAGGTGAGTATCCTTAGGGGTGAGTTATTCTGTTTGGACCGAAAATTCGGTTCGGTATGAAAAAAAATCGGTTCCATTTTGGTTTCGTAAATGCTAAACAAATTATTCAATTTTGTTTTGGGTTTTGATTTTCGTCCAAAATCTAAAATCGAATTAAAACTTATACAATTATGTAAATATCTTCAATTATATGCATATTTTATAATAAAAAATGTGTATATTTTGAAATCAACAATTTTTTATACGGCGCATCTATACAGATCGTGCTTTAAACCGCAAAAGAAATCACGGCCACGTTGTGTGCGGTGATTGGACGAATTTTTTTCGGCCTACGTTAGCAAAAGAAGGCCGAGGACATCGATTTTGCTCCGGCCAATCAGCGCTTGACACGTGGCATGTCGGTTTGTTTTTTCAATTTTTTTTCTTCGATCTGTATAGAGTTTTTGTTCTTGATGTGTGTTTTGAAATCCAACTTTGATAATTTAACAACTAGTCCAACTTTGAAATACAACAAATGTATGTATAAAAATTATAATTTTTTAATATAATCTAACCACAATCCTAATTTTGGGCCTGACCCATTAGACAATAGAAATAGCTCAACCGAATAAACTTAATTGATTATTCGATTCGATTTCGGTTTCTTAGAATTTTAGTTTATTCGATTTTGACTATTTTGATTCAGTTAAAACCAAATAAATCGAACGCTGACCCCCTAAATTCCTCTCCAGTAGTAGAGAACTACAAATGACATGTATTTACCTTGGCAACGATGATGGAAGTAATGTGGTGAATTTGCCTCCCAAAGTACTCACCCAAGTTATATTCTTACTCCACCTTTGGAGTTAGTATCATTGGGTGTGCCGCTTCAGTGCATCCCTTTTATGCAAAGCGTTAGATTGTTACACATTTTTATGCAATCTAATGGTTGGAGAGTGAAAGGGTATATTGAGGCCGGCACACCCAATAATTTCTCGTGGAGAGGAAGAACTGAGCTATACAACATCAAGAATTGTAGTATAAATTGGAGGAGATGATTTGGGCTAGGAAAAGAAACAGAGAGAGTCTGGAAAAAAAAAATTCTTGACTGAGCTATACATCCATTGTTTCTATTTCGCCAAATCCCTCTACTACATAAATAGTGATCAAGTATACACTTACTAAATTCAGGCCTATTTTACAGCAACAAAATATTTATTTCAAAATTTTCGTTTGCGGAATGTAAAGGAAATAAGTATTTTTTTTTTATTGAAGCATTAGTTGTAGTCTCAGAACACTTGGGCAAAATATTTATTTAAAAATTTTGGTTTGCGGAATGTAAAGGAAATAAAATTAATTTCATGAAAATAACTCTTTTTATTAAAAAAAAAAAATTGGTGTTTGGAAAGACCCAAAAATTTGAGAGGACAAAATAAATTCTTAGTTGTGGAAAAGTGAATCCTTGGCTGAGTGGGGAAATCATTTTCCTTTCCTCCCCCTCTCCTCCATGCATCCAAACATAGATAAGAAATCAATTTCCTTTTCCAAGTACATGATTCCGTGAACTAAACGTGACCTTAATATTGCATAATTAGGAAAAAGGAACATCAACAAAGTAAGGGAAGAACTCTTAATATGTACCATCAACTGATCTATATATTACCCACTCTAAATGTTGGTACCCAATCTGGATTTTGTGAATTTTGGAGCCCAAATATGATCAAAGATTTAATTTTATATAATTTGAAAATCTAAATTAAATGTAAGATTTGATTATATTTTAAATTTGTATCAAATATTTAATTTGACCATATTTGGACGTTCATAATTGGTGTTTGACTATTTTAGGTGGAATATGATTCTTATTTTAAGGTTTTATATTTAGAAAATCCTATTATGACCTAAAATATGATTTCTCATCCTATAAATATAGGAGGATGGTGGAGGCACAAAGTATAACACAAGTTGGAGATTTGGGATGCTCGTCCACAGAAAATCTAAGAGAAAGTCTGTGCTTTTCTCTTAGGACTTTGCACATCCAAAACAGAAGGAAGAAAGAGATCTAATCGAGGAGTCGTCGCCTTCGCTCAGGAAGATTGCTACGGGTTGGTGGGTGATTTCAATTGTAATCTTTTTCTGTTCTTCTTGAGTGTGGTGAAGGGGTTGAATCTATTAGGGCAAATGGTTCAACATAGATTTTGTCAATCTTGTAATTTCACTTGAGTTATAAATGTTGGGATTTATCCAGGTGATGTAGTCACTGTCATATATTTGTCTTTATCTGTGCTTGGTGTTCGTTAGACAGGGGTTGGTTATCTCAGGTGGGTTGGCCTAAAGTTTTTGCTGTGGGCACTCTCAGACACTATCACGACCCGTACCCGGATGTGAGGGCACGAGTATGCGAACAACGCCCTGCCCACATCGTAATAATGACGTAGAACGCTGTCTAGGTCAACAATACTATCTAAATATCTCACATAATATATATAAGGTACATGTCATGCTATCTCAACTCCAAAAGGAAGACAAGATGATAATATAAAGTCAATATCAATACTCAATCACAAGAAAATCTATAAGGAGGATAAATGGCACGATATGATAAAACAAAGAAGTCACAACTAGATAGTCCTCAACATCAACATCAATCTAAATAAGTCTAGGAGTAATGATAATACATCACAAAAGTCTAATATGATGGAAACAAATCCAGTAATATAATACTGAATAAAGGTAACTAAAATAACTAGTGCTACCGGTTAGGCCTCCCAATAATCACTCCTGAACTAAAGGGTCCAAAGCGGCAGCTGCTATCTATTGCGGTCCGTAATGAGTCAGACACAAATCCTTCCAATACTCTGAAAAATATATCCAGTCGGGATGGAGCAAGTATAACCCAATAGCAGTTCCAAGTTAATTGATAATGACTATAAACAGAAATAGAGAATGTAATACAAGACGAGAAGCAATGAAACAATATCATACTATGGAAGAAAGAGACTGATAATCTAGAGCAATATGGTATAAATTGATCACAATAAAATGTAATAAAGGTAATAAACTAGAATATAGAGAAAAACTGTAACTATACTAAGTGTTTGAAATACTAGTTAGATATGTGATCGGCTTGGGTTATCAAGATGTACTAACACGATCAATAACACAATCATATGATCAGTATGATTGATTGTTGTATACAAGGAACACAATCATTTAAGATTGGTTGTTGTCTATAAGAACACAATCATTTATGATTGACTGCTGTCTACAGAGTAAAACAATCACACGTGAGGTGTATGCCTGGCTGTTGTCTACATGATGCAATGCAATGTTCAAGATTTTGATCACATATCTATCTAGCACTTCCCCTGTCCCAACCAATACTCATGGATCCGATCATGACACGTCACGAACACGAATATAATATGAGTACACGAAGAACACGAATGTACATGAATGAACACGAGCACAAGAAATATTCGATGCACATGATAAAGTAAATGTAAAGGAGTATCCAAAGTACACGATAATAGGATGACATCTCCTGACATGATCCATATAGTACCAGTCCGTGTAACCACTGTGTCAGAATCAATTAAAATATTTTTAAATACTTGTATTATAGTAAGTATCGATAATTGAAACTATCAGATAACGTACTCGCCTGCGGTCCAGAGCAATGAATGCAAATCGGTGTCTGAACTGGTGTCACGCAACCCTATATATGAAATATCAAGTCAAAATAGTGTTTTGGAATCATAAACATGCTATACTAGCTTGAAACTAGGTCTCTAAGTCAAACTAGGTCCAACTAAGTCAAAATAAGTCAAATTTGGTCAAACTAGTCAAACTAAAGCTATACACAAATTTCTAGGTCTATACTAAGGTATTTAGTCCATATGGGTCACTAACTAGCTAACACTAGCTTGTACTAGCTATACTAGGTCATTATCTTAGCTAATATAGTAAATACTCTAGGTATTGAGTATAACTTATATAAATATATTTATTTCCTATACTACTTAATAGATACATACTAAACTTCCACTTGGTATCTGACACTAGATATCAACTCTAATGTTGTGGTATCAGTTATCCCATCTGAATACTCACCACACACTTGACCTTTCCTTAACTCCACACCAACCTTAATATCTAATTTAACTAACATTACCTTGATACCTCACTCATTTGGTATCAGCCCCTCATAACTGAAACCTAAATGGCCCTAGTACCCACATCATTTACCTTCAATACAACTTAAAACAACCTTCAATACAACTTAAAACAACAACACTGATACTCCAATGATAATCATAACCCTCACTTGTGAACACACACCTATCATACATATTACCTCACTACCTTAGCTAACTGTATCTTGGTATCAATATACCTCACTAATGCTTACACCTACACACACATGCATAACCAAGAACACCTCCCTAACTAACTTGCTGCCACTGCTACTTACACACACATGTGATACTGAAGTTACCTTCCCCCTCAACTTACATGCTGCACAGCCAAGTTACTATTGTTATTGCAACCTACTGATACCAAATTTCCCTTATCTTGTTGCTCTATAGCAGCAAGTTTCTGCTACAAATCCTTAAAACCCGACCCCCTCTTAACTTAGCAGCACTTTTGTTGCAAACACTCACTCACATAGCAAGTATTAGTTTCTGATACTCCTATTGTTACTTAATACATCCCAAGCCTCCTACATCAATACTGCAACAACACACTCCTCAACTTCAACTACAGTACACCTAACTAATACCAAAACCATTATAATTACCTTACCTGCAACTGTCATTACACTCTGGATGTGCCCAACACAAAACCTGATGCTTCACTCTTCGTCACTAACATCCTACACATGAGCACACTAACACACTCTCAATATCACTACACATCCACCACAAGAAACACGAGGACACACACACTCAAGAACCTTACACTAGAACACTCATCGACCTACTATTGCTGTTGTTAAGCACAGTTGCTTGCAACCCCCCTAATGCACAGACATAACACTTTCACAGTAATCTTGGTACACTCACTAAATCTGATATACACACCACACTGTACACACTGAACCTCAACTCTTCCCCTAGCCTGCTACCCAGGTCTGAATTCTCAGAAATTTATACTGACATGCACCCTGGAATATTGACACAAGAACCCAGTTCATCCACTGCTACCCACACTCGAGCACTCCAAATTTTTGTATTATACAGATACACTATATCCATGGTACACCAATCCCTAATACTTGCATCTAAGGGAGACAGACAAGTGCACCTAATATCTATATCCGACATACTCTCCTTCCCACAATCATACTGCAACATAGCTCCAAAGTTCCACCTTACCTGACTGAACTCAGGTTCTCCCTTGCTCCTACACAAGTCCCCCATTGCCACTTCTCATTGTACCAACAAGTCAACATGATACCCTCAAGTGCTCACTATGGACCCATGTCTAACAACACTGATGTGCACCAGTGCACTACCTGCATGTCCATCACTGTGAGCATTACAGTCATAATTTCTGAATACTAGGCACACCAATTTTCCCCCACTTCACAGTGAACACAACTTAAGATACCAATTATACACCACACAATACACACATATATTTAACCACACAATATATATATATATATATATATATATGTAGGCTCATACCCACACTCACACAATACAACAAACACTTGGTGTGCATACACCAAGATACTCACGATATGTTTGCGATACGCACCCAAAACCTCACGATACGCTCACCAAGCTCATGCGACACGACCAATATTTTAAATACAGTAAATATAATATAATATATATATATATATATATATATATATATATATATATATATATATATATATATATATATATATATATATATATATATATATATAATAGCTATTTAAATGCAATGAAATGAATTTGTCATGCTAGAGCCATCTACATAAGCAAATACCCTCCTACGATATCGTATCACGACTTGTCGCGATACGCACTCACCATATCCATTTGTGGACACGTACGTCCTTCCAAATCGTGCATCATACTCCAAAATCATGGAAGAATTATTCCATCAAACACCTAGTGGTCCAAATTCGAATGTCCTCCAATTTGGCCATAAAAGTCGATGTAACTTTCTCAATATATCTTCTATGACCCTAGTTCTTCTTCCTTTGGGTAGTCCTTAGCCAAGGAATGGTTCCTAATGGTCAAATACATTAATTAGAAGCTACAATGAAGAGAAATTCAAAATTTATCAATTGGGAGATAGATTCTCAATGAATTATCCAATGGACACAATTAGGACACAAGCTTTTCACCGATGCTCCTTCTCCAAGTGCTTCTTGCAAATCCAAGATCCAATGCTCCTTGTTTGATGAAATTGAGAGAGAATGAGAGTGAATTAGAAGGAATTTGGTGGAGGGATGAAAGGAATTAGGGATCTAGGAATTTGGGGATCTAAAATGAATGTAAAATAAAGAGGAGAGAGAGAGAGAGAGAGAGAGAGAGAGAGAGAGAGAGAGAGTGACCTATATGTGTCACGCCTCAGTCCCAAAATATCGAGGGACTGGACATGTGGCAATGGCCAGCAGCACGCACCGATGGACAACCCAATTTAATGGATCCATCAGGGCATGCTTAAGCTGTAGTCTAACAGTAAATAGAACCAATGATACAGGTCACAGACTATTCTAATCTCATCCACAACAGATAATCACAGATTAAATGCCAGAGTAATACAAATAGAAATAACTATCAAATCTCAATAAAAGTGTCTCGGTGAACAATCCGAGAACAAGTCTGATACATCAAAGCAAATAGACAGAAAATAAAGGAACTGGAAATAGAAACAGAACTAACTGACTATATACAACCACTGCTCAGGAGAAGTCCTCTGGTGCTAGCTCGTCCTCAGGTCCTGATACAGCTCCTGGAAGTGCTCCTGTACGTTGTATCTCTGGATGGATCTCTTCGGCTATACCTGGGGACATAGTCCATTCCAGGTCCTCAGGGGACATAACAAGGTACAGATAATACAAGCCAAAATATAAGCAGTGCAGAAATTAAATGAAAAAGCAGGGTAAACTATGTAACCAGCTAAGTGATATGCAGTATGAGAGCAGCACGAGAACTCAGGCTGAAACTACTACAAGCTCTGTGTCGGGGAGCCGGTAGCAGTGATATCATGTAGTTGTCTAGCTCGTAGTGAGACTTAAGACGCCGGCATAATATAACATCAACCTGTAGCCTGTGTGTCTCTCCCCACCCAATGTAATCATACATCTCATGTCCATGTGGCCCCATGTCCATGTCACGTAAGATCATATCTAATGCAACAAGTCATATAGTATCTAGGAACATAATATCAATGTCAAGTCCTGTATCCTATACAGAATCACCACGAATATCTCAGGAAGATCCTGTCCATGAATTGTGTCAAGTGTCCTGGGTTATGATGTACTTGATAAGACAAGTACGAGAAAGTAAAGGGTCCAAAATGTCCATCTCTAGGTGACGTACCCAACACCGCGTACGGGGTTGGCACCCGACTGATAATCGGACGCTAAGTACGTCACACGGTCCTAGGTTAAGCATGTACAACAGTTATAAATAAAACAAGAAAATATACAACAAGACTGTAAAGTTGGCAAGGTATACTTGCCCTTTGATGTATAACTAAGCCAAGGAATATTTAGCAAAGACTGCAAGTTTTGGCGAGGTACACCTGCCTGTGGTTCCGGCTCCAATTGTGGCTCTGACTTCAGATGGAATTGCAGGCGGTACTCCGGTTGCTGAAATGAACATCACCATCAGATCCAAAAAATATCAATCAGCTAGAAACGCCTGTCCTTGAGTCTAATTTGGAAACAAGGGCAAAACGGTCATTTCGGGTCAAAACGGGGTCCACATATGGGCCCGCTTTACACCGAAAAACGTGTCAGGGTCAAAGGTCTCCAAATTCACCAAACTTAGTGTCAACAGGTCAAAAATGATGATACGAACCCAACGGAACTTCCAGAATTAGATTTTGATGAGCCGATCACAAAATCGCCCGTCGAGCGGGGCCTGTGGGGCCCACGACACGCAATTTTGTCAACGTTCTCATAATCGAACCAAACTTGGGTCACAGGACCAGCGTATCGCTATGAGTCCGATGGCGCAAGTTTCGTTTCAATCCGACGTGTGTACACAAAGTTAGGGCACGATTCAGAAAAGTCGGATACGGGGTGATGTCCGCGGATACACACTGATTCCGGTGTGCACGCGCATCCGAATCAGCTTCTGCGAAATCCCACACGTCCGTATCGACGACACGCACACATCTGTGAAGACCACGCGCGACCAAGTCGTCCCGTTTGGCGGGGCGTACCAAGTTCCGGGGTGAATCGGGGCGTTGTTTTTCCTGTTTTTGGATCGCGGTTCGCGATCGCCATAGGACGCGATGCACCGAGCGGTTTGCCCGAGCACCGAGAGGGTCACGCTGGCTTAGCGATGCAAAAGACGGAATTGAAAACGGGCAAACGAGCAGGGAGATACACGTACCTGAACAGGGTTCCTCAGAAACCGGGTTCACCGTGTCCGACACGACACAGGACACTGTGTCCTGTGTCCAAGCCGTATCCGGCTGTCACGAGCTAGGGTTAGGGTTAGGGTTAGGGGTGCTGCGGCGGAGCACGGCGGCTTGGGGCGGCCGGGCTGAGGCAGAGGGGCCGGGGGCAGCGCTGCGAGGAGGTCGGGCGGCGGCGCTGGCTGACGGTGGCGGCGCCGAAGCGGGCTGGAGCTGCGGCTTGCTGCTGCCGCTGCTGATGTCGTCGAGGTGGCCGAAGGCAGGCGGAGGAGGAGGCCGGAGCTGCTGGGGATGAAGGAGGCGGAGGCTGCGGCAGCGTCGCAGCGGTTGGCGGAGGCGGAGGGGGTCTGGCCGGAGGGGAGAGGAGCGAGATTTTTAAAGGGCTGGGGGAGGCCGGCTAGGCGGAGGAGGCAGAGGGGAGAGGGGGTCGTGGGCCGAGGGTTGCGGCGGGGGGCGTGGAGGAGCGGGGCGAGGCGGGCGGAGCGCCCGGCGGGCACGGCGGAAGACACGGGGGTCGTGGCGGCCAGGTCAGGGAGAGGGGGAGCTGGGTCGGATGCGGGTCGGGCGGCGGGTGGACTCGACCCGACCCGCTATGCACGACGGGCTGGGCCGGAGTTGAGTATTGGGCTGGGCCCAATTGGGCCGGGCCGGCTAAATGGGTTTAGGGTATTATTTATAAAAAAAAATAATTATTATTTTTAGGTGTTTAAAAAATAGGTCCGGGGCCCAATAAATTCCAGAAAAATTACCATAAGTCCAGTTTTTTATTTTACACACCAAAATATTATTTTCATAATATTTTAATATTGTTTATTATCATTTAAAAATTATTTAATAATTAAAACCCTGTTTTTAAATTACAGAAAAATCCCAAAAAATTCCAAAAAATTGTGAAAAATCCAAATTTAAAAAATTTAAAAAATCAGGGGGTTTACAATCTACCCCCCCTTAAGAGGATTGCTGTAACATCCCGTTCCGTTCAAGCGGACTGCCGACTCAATCGGAAATAGTGCAGCTGTCCCGACCTGCTTTGCCTCGATCAAGAAGCAAAGTATATCCAGACTTGTCCCTACAGGAATCCGGCTTAGGCTTTCAGAGGCTCGCTCAGACGTATCGCTCTACCGAGGCGAATCATCGCTAAGGTGGGTGGCTACGGTGAACTTGTCTTTGCTTAGCCAGCACATATAAAATCTGGAATATTTATGCTAGTCGCTAGGTGATTCACCCCCTGCATGCTAATAAATCCAACGCACCTAGCTAAGGGAATAATCCCAACTTGTATTGCTTGCTAGAACATGGAAATTAAAATACTGCTTATATTCAGACACTCGCATGCTAAGTCCCTTAACGGTTTCAACTCTCGGCTTACCTTCGGGTCCGAGCAACGTCCCTGCTTATGTTCCTTAGAAACGCATGCTTGTCTGCTTGAATGTGCATTGTTTTCATCCTTACTCCGGGAGACTACTCAGTAGTCGTTCCGTATATGATTGACCCTGCAAGTATCCGGGACCGTCAGGTCATCTAAGGCAATCCCCGAACCAGGGGAATGCACTAAGCAAGAATAAATACTGAACGTAAATCTCACTTGAATGATAATCATGCTATGTGTGCATCTGAACGAGGATCGTGTTATGTACTGATGGAATCATAGCTCGTGGAGCAATATGCCTCGTTCAGACTAAGTTTAAGTTTCATGATTATCATGTCAAGCTATGGAAAAAGGACAGACCCTGACCTGCATTATCGAGGACCACCTGTGTGCACAATTATGTTATGTTGAGTTCCGCGGACGGTCACCGGGGCACTGGGACCGATCCGATCTGGACGGAACGTATGTTAGTCGTATGTTACCCGGCAAGTATTACGCGACGGGGCTCGCCACCCGCGTCGTACGTCACTTCGCCCTGAGACTAAACGGTCCTTTATGGCTATGCCAGCGACATCATGTTCATATAGATAAGTCATCCTCGCTTAGCGGCTATCCGCGTGCGAGTCATTGCATAGCATCAATGAACTGAACACCTGAACGATCTGAACATAACGACCCTCATGTTTGCATATGCTATGCTTCCTGAATGTTTATACTTACCGTGCTTGAATTAATCATGTTTGCCTTGGACAGGGAAGGAGAAATGGTAAGTTGGTAAGTCTCGCCGTGTTTCCTCAAATATCGCACGGCGCACTGTCCGACACGTTAAGCTATTCAATGTTTGCATGAAACTGATCCTAAGGCAACTAGAAAGACAACTTAATAGTTGTGCACGGAACCTGTATTACGTGTTTGGATTTGTCGAACGGGCGAGTAGCTTCCCCACCAGTGCATTCAATGTACTGATAATCCACCAGTTTGATATGCAGGGTGCGGGAGAACCTCGTGCGGTGCGGACGCCTCCTTCGTGCGTGCTAAGGCCAGGAGTTCCCTCTGAAGCCTTGCAATGGTGCGTCCGGGACTGAAACACATATACAAGACATAATGTTGGAGCGTCGCCTGAACATCGCCTGTACAATCATTCCACAGTTGTAGCCATTTGGCACGCTTTTACTGTTTCAGAGAGAGAGGCTTGAGCGACTTGTAATCTCGGCTATACGTCGCCTGTAACACATGTTTATATCAATAAAAGACTTGCTTTACTTCAACCTGTGTTTCTATGCTTCCGCTATATTTGCCGACTCAGTGAACCTGTTACCGATCGCCTATGCGTTCATGACTCCGCTGCACTCGGACAATCTGTGCGACTCTGTGGCTTAAAACTCTAACCGCCAGCCAATGAACCATGGCCTTGTAAGGGCGTGGCTCACGCTCGTGCGGCATCACGCCCGGATGGGTTAAGCGATCGTTCCGCGGGAGCGCTGGCGAGGGTGATTCCCGCCTAGCGGGAACGGCCGATTGCCTACGGGAGATCGGGGCATGACAATTGCGTCCTCGCAATCAAAGAATAACTGGTCAGCAGAGATGACACGGTTGCAAGTATCGTTCGAAACACATCACAAGACACTTAGGGAAAGTGATATTTCCCTAAGAATGAAAGTTATACACTTTCCAGGGTAAATAAATCTAGTTAAAGCAAAAGAACTACCATTTTAAAAAACCAGGTTATTATTAACAAGTTGCAAGTTACTAGGTTGGGGCTGAGGTCACGAACCAATAGGCATGAGCTAAACAACACCAGAAACGGATAACTACGAATCACTTACGCGCATTAGCTACTCCACGAGTCTGCGCGTTCTCCACTGTCATCGTCAGGGCTTGCTCGCATTCTTGCAGTCGATTCTTCTGCTGCTGAGCCTGCTGGAAGAGTAGTTCCTGGGGTATCAAGGGTGGCCTCGGCTGATACCCTCCTGGAGCTGGTGGTAGGGCTTCTTGAACTTTCGTTTGCGGTGCTCCCAATGTTGGACAGGTTGGCTGCGGAATTGGTAGCGCTTGTTGTTTTACCCTTGGTGCTCTGTCTCGACGCTCAGGGCATTCCTTTAATAAATGCTGACTGGATCCGCAAACTATGCATAATCTTTTCTTTCGTCTGCACTCGTTCTCAGTATGGCCTCGCTTGCGACAATATGGACAGCCAGGTATTGCCTGTGGAGATGCTTTTGGTGGCTGGTGCATGCGAGGTCTCTTTGCAACTTCTTCTTGTGGTGCTCCAGCTGGTACTGATGTGGGTGGCCGCTTTAGACTGGTCTCTCTCCTGATGACGCGCTCCATGCGTCGGGCTGCAGCAAGGACGTCCGAATACGAAGTAGGTGCAACGGATCCAATTAGTTTCTGTAGCTCAATGTTTAGTCCGTCGAAGAATTTTTCAGCCTTCTCTTCTTCTGTCGGGATCAATGTTGGGGCGAAGCGACTTAGATGAATGAACTCAGCGTTGTACTCTTCCACCGTCTTAGCATCCTGAGCGAGGTGATTAAACTTGTCCCGAAGTTCTGATCGAGCGACAGCTGGAATGTACATCTCCTGAAAGAGTCTAGAGAACTCTTCCCAAGTGACTCGGTCTGGTCCGAGCCGTGTTTCCTCAGATAGCTACCAGTGATGTGCATTGTCCGTCAACTGCATTCTGACGGCAGTCATCCAACGTTCCCTTGGAAGCTCAGCTGCTTCTAATTGATGTTGAGTATTGGTGAGCCATTCATGAACTTCTGTGGGCTCTTCTTTGCCTGAGAAGGTACGAGGCTTCAGCTGGCAAAAATCAGAAATAGAGCCCGTCATTGGTCGTCGTGCTGGTAGGTCTGTCTGCTCTAGTGCGGTTACTAAGCTGCGACTGAAAGCCTCTTGTTGAGCTTGCGTTATTGCATAGATCATTTAAAATATCTGTTGTCCGTCCATGGCCTGCCCTGGTAGAATTACGGGCATTGGTGGAGTAAATTGCATCGATGGTGGAATGTCATCGCGCTGGACTCTCGAGGCATATTGTTGAGCTGATTGTCCTCCATCCACTAGTGTTACTTCATCTTCGTTGGTTACCACAGCATCTCGTGGTGATTCTAGGGGAGTCTCGTCGTTCGCTCGTGAATCCATAACCCTGCAACCAAAATAACCAATAAGAGGCGCACAGGAATCAAGGTAGGATGCAAGTCAAGAAATTAATTCGAATTCGATATGGATATCAAGAACGTTTCAAGCAAGTGGATGAGATCCTAAAACTTATTTTATCTTATTGCAGGCCTGTTCGGTCCCTAAGTTGAAACCGAACAATTTAGTCGTAGACCTGCATGGGCCACCACAAAAACTATGTCACGCCCCAGTCCCAAAATATCGAGGGACTGGACACGTGGCAATGGCCAACAGCACGCACCGATGGACAACCCAATTTAATGGATCCATCAGGGCATGCTTAAGCTGTAGTCTAACAGTAAATAGAACCAATGATACAGGTCACAGACTATTCTAATCTCATCCACAACAGATAATCACAGATTAAATGCCAGAGTAATACAAATAGAAATAACTATCAAATCTCAATAAAAGTGTCTCGGTGAACAATCCGAGAACAAGTCTGATACATCAAAGCAAATAGACAGGAAATAAAGGAACTGGAAATAGAAACAGAACTAACTGACTATATACAACCACTGCTCAGGAGAAGTCCTCTGGTGCTAGCTCGTCCTCAGGTCCTGATACAGCTCCTAGAAGTGCTCCTGTACGTTGTATCTCTGGATGGATCTCTTCGGCTATACCTGGGAACATAGTCCATTCCAGGTCCTCAGGGGACATAACAAGGTACAGATAATACAAGCCAAAATATAAGCAGTGCAGAAATTAAATAAAACAGCAGGGTAAACTATGTAACCAGCTAAGTGATATGCAGTATGAGAGCAGCACGAGAACTCAGGCTGAAACTACTACAAGCTCTGTGTCGGGGAGCCGGTAGCAGTGATATCATGTAGTTGTCTAGCTCGTAGTAAGACTTAAGACGCCGGCATAATATAACATCAACCTGTAGCCTGTGTGTCTCTCCCCACCCAATGTAATCATACATCTCATGTCCATGTGGCCCCATGTCCATGTCATGTAAGATCATATCTAATACAACAAGTCATATAGTATCTAGGAACATAATGTCAATGTCAAGTCCTGTATCCTATACAGAATCACCACGAATATCTCAGGAAGATCCTGTCCATGAATTGTGTCAAGTGTCCTGGGTTATGATGTACTTGATAAGACAAGTACGAAAAAGTAAAGGGTCCGAAATGTCCATCTCTAGGTGACGTACCCAATACCGCGTACGGGGTTGGCACCCGACTGATAATCGGACGCTAAGTACGTCACACGGTCCTAGGTTAAGCATGTACAACAGTTATAAATAAAACAAGAAAATATACAACAAGACTGTAAAGTTGGAAGGTATACTTGCCCTCTGATGTATAACTAAGCCAAGAAATATTTAGCAAAGACTGCAAGTTTTGGCGAGGTACACTTGCTTGTGGTTCCGGCTCCAATTGTGGCTCTGACTTCAGATGGAATTGCAGGCGGTACTCCAGTTGCTGAAATGAACATCACCATCAGATCCAAAAAATATCAATCAGCTAGAAATGTCTGTCCTTGAGTCTAATTTGGAGACAAGGACAAAACGGCCATTTCGGGTCAAAACTGGGTCCACATGTGGGCCCGCTTCGCACCGAAAAATGTGTCAGGGTCAAAGGTCTCCAAATTCACCAAACTTAGTGTCAACAGGTCAGGAACGATGATACGAACCCAACGGAACTTCCAGAATTGGATTCTGATGAGCCGATCACAAAATCGCCCGTCGAGCGGGGCCTGTGGGGCCCACGACACGCAATTTTGTCAACGTTCTCATAATCGAACCAAACTTGGGTCACAGGACCAGCGTATCGCTATGAGTCTGATGGCGCAAGTTTCGTTTCAATCTGACGTGTGTACACAAAGTTAGGGCACGATTCAGAAAAGTCGGATACGGGGCGATGTCCGTGGATACACACTGATTCCGGTGTGCACGCGCATCCGAATCAGCTTCTGCGAAATCCCACACGTCCGTATCGACGACGCGCACGCATCTGTGAAGACCGCGCGCGACCAAGTCGTCCCGTTTGGCGGAACGTACCAGTTCCGGGGTGAATCGGGGCGTTATTTTTCCTATTTTTGGATCGCGGTTCGCGATCGCCACATGACGCGATGCACCGAGCGGTTTGCCCGAGCACCGAGAGGGTCACGCTGGCTTCGCAATGCAAAAGACGGAATTGAAAACGGACAAACGAGCAGGGAGATACACGTACCTGAACAGGGTTCCTCAGAAACCGGGTTCATCGTGTCCGACACGACACAGGACACTGTGTCCTGTGTCCAAGCCGTGTCCGACTGTCACGAGCTAGGGTTAGGGTTAGGGTTAGGGGTGCTGCGGCGGAGCACGGCAGCTTGGGACGGCCGGGCTGAGGCGGAGGGGCCGGGGGTAGCACTGCGAGGAGGTCGGGCGGCGGCGCTGGCTGACGGCGGCGGCGCCGGAGCGGGCTGGAGCTGCGGCTTGCTGCTGCCGCTGCTGATGTCGTCGAGGTGGCCGGAGGCAGGCGAAGGAGGAGGCCGGAGCTGCTGGGGACGTAGGAGGCGGAGGCTGCGGCGGCGTCGCAGCGGTCGCCTAACCATCTATGTGAATGCAGTTAAGAACACATTTCCCCACAAGTGAGCTATCTGGCTGAAAACTGGGATTTGGCATGGTTCTCTTTTGAAGAGCCAGGGGCCTAAAAGGCACGTCGTCTTTTGAACGCCGGTGGCCCGCCTGATAGTACATAATATATAAGGGTCATCATCACCCGTATCTCCAGCGGAGAATCCGGGCTTCACAGAAAAAGTGTAAAGGAGCTCAAATGCGGTACTTGTTGTTCTCCCCACCCCATGCTCTAAGCATGTCACATCCATGACACGATTTGGTCCATAGCCTATTCTTAGTACCCTAGCCCAATCCTGCAACCAAACAAGGACAAGGATGGGACCACCGTACTACAATAAGCTATGTCCCTGGACCTCTAATAACTGCCAAGTCTACTAGCATGCAATATTTCTAACAGCAGTTATTCCTAACGCACGGCCCATACGTACAGGAGGCCAGACCTGTCACGCAGTCCGTGATCTATATGAGACTCACACTCGTGTAACCACTGTGTCACGGCCAATGAACCTAATGGTGCTACATGATAATGGGGTAGTCTCATGAACAAGGTCAATGCAAATACATAAATAAAAACATATCGCGATGTCACCGTCGCGAGCATTTTATATAACAATAAAAATATATGAACTAATGACAGAAAATAGAGATGCATGCAACATATGGAATATAAATAACAGTACAATGGCAAGGTATACTTGCCTGGCAAGAAACTGCAAAATATCACGTCCAAATGTCCAATACACAGGACCAGAAGCTATGTCCACAGGACAAATGTCTCCGGATGCTGAAATAAATATCACCAACGTTTCCGGAATGAGCAAAATAGCTAAAAAGCACATCCCTTTCGTCCAATTTGGATACAGGGGCAAAACTGTAATTTCGGACAAAAGTGGGGTCCACGTATGGCCCACTTTGCACCGAAAAGCGTGCCGAGGGTAACAGTCTCTAAATGGGACAAACTATGGGTCAAACAACTCTAGATGTCAATATGAACCCAACGGTATGTCCAAATTTGGATTCCGATGAGCCGAACAAAATTTGGTCCAAAAAGTCAACTGTGGGACCCACCAATTGGCGATCTGGTCAACCATCTCAGAAATGCGTAAAAATTGGGTCACAGGACCAGCGCGTTACCACGAGTCCAGTGGCGCAAGTTTCGTCGCAATCTGACAAGCGTGCACAAAATACGCACGAGTTCCACAAAAGTGGCGACACGAAATGTGTCCGCGGATACGGCCTGATTCCGGCGCGCACACGCGTCCGAATCAGTCCCCACGAATTTTTATGTGTCCCGTTATGCTGCGTGCACCATTCGGTACACTTGGCACACGGCGGGGCGGTCCCGTTTGGCGGGGCGCGCTCCGATCTCCAACTTTTGGAAAACCGGAAAAAGTGGGTGCGCGCAATTTTGTGACGAATATATTTTTGTCCACAGCAACTAATAGCACAAAGTTATAATACAGAAAATAAACTAGGTCATGTAATCTACAGGTATCAAAAAGAATCACCGAATTCGGATCTCTGTGGTGGGAGATACGAACTCGGCAATATGGGTGGTCATTCTGGAATTCTGCGATTGCAGAATTCTGTCTGCTCGTCCAACTTTGGACGCTATTTTTCACCTAGGGGCACACGTTTTCCGAGGTTGACTATAAAACAAATATTGGATAGGGTTGAGGTAAGATCATACCTATGAAAACGGAACATCGTTTGGTCGAGCGAGTCGACGGAAAATCACGCCGGAGCGAAGGTGCTTCGAGTGGGAGACTGCAGTTCACGATGTCGGCGTCGACGGGATGGTTGGATGGCTTGGGGAGGCTTCTCTGGCTGCGGTGACGGCTCTAGATGGGAAGAGGAAGTCTGGAGTTTTAGGTTAGGGTTTTAGAGAGCTATTATATATATATACTATATATATTAGGAGAGAGAGAGGGTAATTGAAGGCGGGTCCGCGGGTTTTACTTCGGCTGAAGGGGGTTCATTGCACGCAAAGTTGCTGAGGGGCTCGGGTGAAATTGCTAAGGAGTGGGCGGGTTCATTGCTGTGGATGGGAAAAGCAATGAAATAAGTTGCTGAGGGATTCCTAAGTAGCTAATACTATTATTACTATTAGTATTATTATTATACTAATATGAATAGTAACTTACTTTAATAATTTTTCTTTTGCTTTCTTTCATTAAATATATATACACATATATATATTTGTATATATATATATATATTCACACATAAGAAAATTTATAGATTAGGGTATTGCACATCGTTAGGCTAGCAACTGCTCAAGGGGTCTCCTACATGGAATAAATTTCGAAAAATTCCTGATGGTCCCACAAGTCCTCTAAGTGTCCGAACACCTTATAAAAATCTATTTCTCCTATTTAGAACTAATTACTACAATTTAATTAATAATTAATAAATAAAAAGGGTATTTACGATTTTCTAGGAAGGGGGTTTTACATTCTACCCAACTTATAAAAATTTCGTTCTCGAAATTAAAATTAAGCCACGATAGAATGCAATGATGGTATAAGATTTGCATTGTATAAAATGCAAGGCTAGGTTTAAAGGGGTGGGCGATGTTGCACGTTGCACATCCCGAAAAAAAAATTATGGAAAAATCTATATGAGCGAAAATAGGTTTTTTTTTTTTCATGGGTCATGTCCAATGGTGTGGTCACATAAATGCTCTTTTGCATAAAAGCGTCCAACAATTAAAAAATTGCACAAAAATGAGATTTGGATGATGGGCATGTCTAGGATAAGGGTGTAAAATTTGTAGGAAGGCAGTGGCTAGTGTAGTGCTCCAATTATCGGAGCACGGTAAGGCGTGTCAAGTGATATCATGTTGTAAAACTAAATAAAATATCGCGTTCTATTTCTAAGTGGATTCGTGCTAGCCTCAGTCTCACTATCTAAGCCGAGTAGGTCAAATTCCTATGTGAGGGGGTTTTACAATTCAGCCAACTTAAGACAATGTCGTCCTCAAAATTAAAATAAGGCAAAATCGGTTAATCCTTTATGTACAATAAGGCAAGTCAGTCACAATATTCTTGCGATAACTAAAATCCTATTCATATCCATTGCAATCATTTCTAGGTTAGGATGACCACTGCTCCAATCAAAATTTAACCTATGGTTATCTCTTCTCCCCTTGTTTCAAATTATCCATATCCACATAACATCTCCAAGATTTACATACTCATATAACCTTTACCTCACGATCTCTAACTATCATAATCTTCTTTAGAAGTGGTTTGAGTCCAATATATTCCCATTTTTTTACTTATAAAATTTTATATGCCTCAACTCTTTAATTCCATTCACATCCTCATTATTTCAAATAGGTCGTCCAACCAAAATTTTAATTCTTAATTCAATTCACCAAATTGAAAAATAATTTAAATGCAATCCACCAATATTCAAGTCTGAAATTCTATATTTATCCTTTAAATTCAAATTGGTGATTCTACCTTCATTGTTCAGAAATTTAACTCATGCACTTAAGGTATAAATATTGGGTCCTTAATATCAATTCATTGATCCTCATCATCTTAGTCATCCTTCTAAATTTCTCAAAATTACAATGACTTGAATCTCCCAATCTAATCTTACTTGATCACAATCTAAAAGAAATTCCTCCCGAGTTGGCAATGCACTACTACCCAACTTAGAATTTATCCACCTATCACCTAAGGCTATATACCTTAAGAAAATATCCCTTAATTTATTTACTCATGTCGTTCAATCCTCGAAACTTCAACGCCGATTATATCACATATGATATGTCCTTAATTACGAAAGAATAATCCTCAAGTATGTGATCGGCCTATGGGGTATATCTAGTACTCTCTGTGTATCAAACTTTATACCCAGCACGAGGTTTCGTTTTTCCGAGATAAGGGAAGACGAAGGTCAATAATAAAGAGTTCAATGGCAGCGTAATAGAATAGAAGTATTGGGATCAAGGCGTTTAAAGAATTCAATTGGGAATTGTCAAAGCAGTTGTGGATTGAAATCCTATTTTTTGGTAATTTCCTATTTACATGCTCGTATCAGTACAGTTATGTAACCGATACGATGTGTCAGACACAAAAATATGTCTAGGGCAAGTATATTCGTCTACTAATTACTATATATCTCAATCCACGTAAAGTAGTTATGCGAAGGGCGAACCAAGTGCACTAAGGTTGATCAGACCGTAATACACTGATTCTGAAATGCATTATTGTGGGCGCCCACTAATACATATGTAGTGACAAGCTTGATAAAGAATAAGCTTGCAAAAACTAGGCTATAATAGCAGCATAAATCAAGGTAGTACAGCAAATATGAATACGCTAGATTATGATGAAAGAAGGTTCATAACAATTCAAGTTCACAAAAAACAAAAGCAAAATAAGCAATAATAATGAAAGACTACACAATCTCTACAGTTGTCATTTTAATTCCTTGACTAAGTCGATAGTCGACAAAGTAGGGGTGTGAGCCTCTAAGTTCTATAGTCTGAATAAACACTATCATCTTATGTTAGCATACAATTAATGCCATTCAGCTACACTTCATCAATGGATCACAAGGGCTATATAATACTAGGTGGTGAGGTATACTACCCAACTTATAAAAATTAAACTAATACGGTGACAGTCTTAAGAGGGTCCTACACAATAATCTTGCACATGTAAATAAAATAGAAACTTTTTATTAGGGTATATGAGAAAAAATCTTGGTATTGATTAGGGTATCCTTTTTATGTAGGTAATGGTCATCCTAAGTCTTAATCATAGTGCTCATAGAACATGTGTCAATAGTAAGGATAGAAGAGTTACTGGCCGTTTAAGGGGAAAGGGAATATAACTCGTATTGAGGTGTGGTACAAGTTACGCAATTTAAAACTAAGGGATAAGCACCAGGTCTCAATCTACAAGAATAACTTAACTATCAAGTTCTAACTACCAAGCATAAAAAAATTCACACTCAAGGCTACAACTATAATCCTAGCAAACTATGAGTCCTTAACAAAGAATAAAATTACTTGACCTTCTATCCGAAGTGTCAGATGGCACGAGTTGAAATGTGAAGAGAAGAAACGTAATTAACCGTCGCAAAATAGCGAGGGCTATGGTCGCAGGGAAACAATATATAAATAAAGATAGAGGGCTCTAGATAGCATCATGGTTCTCTAAGGGGAGTGGGGTGTTAGTTGCTATGTTCGGGGTATGATCAAGGGAGAAGTGTTGATTACAATCCTCTAGGCTTCCTAGGGTGCTGTCTACTAATAACAAGACAATGATATAAGTTTATAGTTCCAATATTATCTAACTATGAAGGTTAGGTTCAGTCTAAATATTAAGTTTTGGTTTTCTATTGGTTCCTCAATGCTAGTGGCAAACATTATGGTAAAACTTCTAGCTAACTCTAGTAGTGTCTATACTACTCTCAATTCTTCATAATACATCTGGGGTAATGGTAAACCAATTATAGGGATAAGGAATTCTAGGGTCCACTAGATATTCTAAACTTAGTGGTGTGTCTATATTCTCGTTATATTCTAAATAGGTGTGCTACTCTAATTATCATCTAACAACAGGAACTTCTATATTATAGAGAAGGCTATACTTAAAGAACTATTAGGGAAGCACAGGAATCAAGCAGGATGCATTTGTTCAAAATAGAACAGAGAGGAGGAAGATGAATCAGGGTCAGTTGTGGATGAGATCCTATATTCTAGTCCTAGGTGCAGGCTTGTTCGGTACAGTAACATAACCGAGACAATATGCTCTTGACCTGCATAGGCCACCACAAAAACATGTCACGCCCCAGTCCCAAAAATACGTAGGACTAGGACACGTAAGCATGCCAGCCGCATGGATATGGCAACTCCAATATATGGAAACCAAATCCATACGTACGCTGTATTATGAATATCAAATCCACAAGTGGTAAAAATGTAATACAAGTCACAGGATAAAATCTAAAAGGCTGGGATAAAACCTAACCATCTATGTGAATGCAGTTAAGAACACATTTCCCCACAAGTGAGCTATCTGGCTGAAAACTGGGATTTGGCATGGTTCTCTTTTGAAGAGCCAGGGGCCTAAAAGGCACGTCGTCTTTTGAACGCTGGTGGCCCGCCTGATAGTACATAATATATAAGGGTCATCATCACCCGTATCTCCAGCGGAGAATCCGGGCTTCACAGAAAAAGTGTAAAGGAGCTCAAATGCGGTACTTGTTGTTCTCCCCACCCCATGCTCTAAGCATGTCACATCCATGACACGATTTGGTCCATAGCCTATTCTTAGTACCCTAGCCCAATCCTGCAACCAAACAAGGACAAGGATGGGACCACCGTACTACAATAAGCTATGTCCCTGGACCTCTAATAACTGCCAAGTCTACTAGCATGCAATATTTCTAACAGCAGTTATTCCTAACGCACGGCCCATACGTACAGGAGGCCAGACCTGTCACGCAGTCCGTGATCTATATGAGACTCACACTCGTGTAACCACTGTGTCATGGCCAATGAACCTAATGGTGCTACATGATAATGGGGTAGTCTCATGAACAAGGTCAATGCAAATACATAAATAAAAACGTATCGCGATGTCACCGTCGCGAGCATTTTATATAACAATAAAAATATATGAACTAAGGACAGAAAATAGAGATGCATGCAACATATGGAATATAAATAACAGTACAATGGCAAGGTATACTTGCCTGGCAAGAAACTGCAAAATGTCACGTCCAAATGTCCAATACACAGGACCAGAAGCTATGTCCACAGGACAAATGTCTCCGGATGCTGAAATAAATATCACCAACATTTCCGGAATGAGCAAAATAGCTAAAAAGCACATCCCTTTCGTCCAATTTGGACACAGGGACAAAACCGTAATTTTGGACAAAAGTGGGGTCCACGTATGGCCCACTTTGCACCGAAAAGCGTGCCGAGGGTAACAGTCTCTAAATGGGACAAACTATGGGTCAAACAACTCTAGATGTCAATATGAACCCAACGGTATGTCCAAATTTGGATTCCGATGAGCCGAACAAAATTTGGTCCAAAAAGTCAACTGTGGGACCCGCCAATTGGCGATCTGGTCAACCGTCTCAGAAATGCGTGAAAATTGGGTCACAGGACCAGCGCGTTACCAAGAGTCCAGTGGCGCAAGTTTCGTCGCAATCTGACAAGCGTGCACAAAATACGCGCGAGTTCCACAAAAGTGGCGACACGAAATGTGTCCGCGGATACGGCCTGATTCCGGCGCGCACACGCGTCCGAATCAGTCCCCACAAATTTTCATGTATCCCGTTATGCTGCGTGCACCATTCGGTACACTTGGCACATGGCGGGGCGGTCCCGTTTGGTGGGGCGCGCTCCGATCTCCAACTTTTGGAAAACCGAAAAAAGTGGGTGCGCGCAGTTTTGTGACGAATATATTTTTGTCCACAGCAACTAATAGCACAAAGTTATAATACAGAAAATAAACTAGGTCATGTAATCTACAGGTATCAAAAAGAATCACCGAATTCGGATCTCTGTGGTGGGAGATACGAACTCGGCAATATGGGTGGTCATTCTGGAATTCTGCGATTGCAGAATTCTGTCTGCTCGTCCAACTTTGGACGCTGTTTTTCACCTAGGGGCACACGTTTTCCGAGGTTGACTATAAAACAAATATTGGAGAGGGTTGAGGGAAGATCATACCTATGAAAACGGAACAGCGTTTGGTCGAGCGAGTCGACGGGAAATCACGCCGGAGCGAAGGTGCTTCGAGTGGGAGACTGCAGTTCGCGATGTCGGCGTCGACGGGATGGTTGGATGGCTTGGGGAGGCTTCTCTGGCTCCGGTGACGGCTCTAGATGGGAAGATGAAGTCTGGAGTTTTAGGTTAGGGTTTTAGAGAGCTATTATATATATATATATATATACTATATATATTAGGAGAGAGAGAGGGTAATTGAAGGCGGGTCGCGGGTTTTACTTCGGCTGAAGGGGGTTCATTGCACGCAAAGTTGCTGAGGGGCTCGGGTGAAATTGCTAAGGAGTGGGCGGGTTCATTGCTGTGGATGGGAAAAGCAATGAAATAAGTTGCTGAGGGATTCCTAAGTAGCTAATACTATTATTACTATTAGTATTATTATTATACTAATATGAATAGTAACTTACTTTAATAATTTTTCTTTTGCTTTCTTTCATTAAATATATATATACACATATATATATTTGTATATATATATATATATATTCACACATAAAAAAATTTATAGATTAGGGTATTGCACATCGTTAGGCTAGCAACTGCTCAAGGGGTCTCCTACATGGAATAAATTTCGAAAAATTCCTGATGGTCCCACAAGTCCTCTAAGTGCCCGAACACCTAACATAAAAAATTATAAAAATCTATTTCTCCTATTTAGACCTAATTACTATAATTTAATTAATAATTAATAAATAAAAAGGGTATTTACGATTTTCTAGGAAGGAGATTTTATAGAAGACTAGCAATAAGGCATTTTTTATTCGCCAACTCGTCAACTCAAAGTACATGGAGGGTGCCCCAGTGGTACACCATCTAAACGAGGTTCATGGTATTATCAATCAGCTATTCGCGATGAAGATATTGATTGATGATGAGCTTTAGGCCATTTTGCTTTTGAGTTTTTTGCCGGAAAGCTGGGAGACATTGGTGGTGTCGGTAAGTAACTCCGCGCCTCGTGGAGTTGTCACGATGGAGGCAGTCAAAAGAAGCTTGTTGAATGAGGAGATCCGGCCTAAGCAAGTGGAATCATCGCGGAAGTTCGCTCCGGTGGCTTCCTACGGGAAGGGAAGACCCAAGTCACAGGCGAGGATAGGGGAGAGTTCTCGTAATCTTGCGACTGTGGACCACAAGAAGGGATGCTATCACTGTGGCAAAAGGGGTCATATCAAGAGGAACTGCATGAAGCTCAAAGCTGAGAAGGCCAAAGGCAAGGATGATCAGGAGGATCTCACGGCTATGGAAGATCTCATCATCGCAGTAACCGACGTAGAGAAACCTTGTGGTATGTGTCATGATGGCGATTGGGTCATAGACACGAGGGTGTCATATCACGCCACTCCATATAGGAGGATCTTCACGTCATACCACGATGACATGTTTGGACGTGTGAAGATGGGTAACAAAGGACGGCTGTAGTTATAGGTATCGGTGATGTGCACTTGACAACAGAGCTTGGTGAGAAGTTCGTTCTCAAGGATGTGCGATATGTACCGAGTTTACGCTATAACTTAGTTTTAGTAGGGAGGATAGCGGATGATGGTTGCCGCAGTTTGTTTGGGAATAAATATTTGAAGCTTATGAAGGGTTTCCAATAGCTGGCTCGAGGAGATTTACGTTGTGGCATGTACATGCTCAAGCCGCTGAATTGTATAGGCAGACCACAAACATCGGATGGAGGCTCGAGCGGTATTCAACATGAGTTGGTGTTAGCCCAATGATCTAACTATATTTTTGAATATGGTTAATCTATTCTATTTAATATTATGACATCACTAATATTTATGCTATCACTACTTTGAATACTTAAACTTAGCATAGTCCAAATATGTATTAAATGTTATCATACTTGCTACTATGTATATTGCTTTGTTTGTCTAACTTGTATTTGCGAAAAGCAATAAACAAGATCAAACATGGACATATGCAATAAAGAAATCATGCTGGGCCAAAGATGACGTCACCCCACAAGATTTCTCTGAACCGCCTACTACATCTCCGGAGCTATGCACTCGGGGGTTTCGCTGTCCGGTCAGCGAACAGGGGTCGAGGGGGCAGCGCCTCTCGTGGGGGTTCGGGGGAGAAGCCCCCGAAAGGTATTCAGATTTCACAATCTGGATATCTCAGGACAACTATCGTCAAGGAAAAAAACCATCATCAATCAAAGAAAGAAGCCAAGCTATGCCATCATCATTTTCAAACTCTGAAGAAGTCTGCACCTACCATAGTCTGTCTAGAGTCTGTAATAAGTCTTAGGAATTATTGTAAACAAAAGTAATATATGGCAAAATCGAAAGCTAGGGTAGAAAATAATCCATGATCATTTTTGGCCTAAAAACTGGTATACCGATGGTATACTGGAGTATACCTACGGTATACAAATTTTATATAAATGTTGCTATCTGTCGTTTGGACCGGCATACCGACGGTATACTGGTCTATACCGACGGTATACCGGTTCATCACAGTTAGCAATCTAATGGTCGGATTCAGTGCATTAAATGATCCCAACGATCATATTTATAGCGGTTGCTACTGTAGACCAATATACCAACAATATACTGTAGTATACCGATGGTATACCGTTCGTAGACTAAAATTTATATTTTTGCTCTTTCTTTGTGTTGGCCTATATAAAGCCTTGAACCCCTTCTTTCAAGGTTGATATTTTGAGCCTAAAAATTTTCTATCTACCAAAGGCCATCCACAAACACTCTACCAAAGCTTTCATTTGTCTATCCACAAATTGTGTTAGAGTGTTCTTGAGTTGTAAAAATTAGATCTTTATATTTGTTGTAATAAGATCAAAAATATCTTGTATGAGGTTAAAGTGTACAAGCCTTCAGATCAAAGCTTGTGTGAAGTTAGAGAGCCTTCGGATCAAAGCTCTTGTGTAAGAAGTCAACGGACATTCGGATCAAAGTTCGTGGTGTAACTATTTTGCTAATAGTGGATTCAAACTAAACAAGAGTTTTCGGGACTGGACATCCTCGAGAAGGATACCATGATATATCGGATGTCAGTATTCTTATTGCTTTACTTCTTATACACATAGTTTTTAAATTGTCTATTATTAATTATTTGTGCTTGATTTATTAGCTTGATCCTATGCACCCCTATAGGGTTCCTATAGTTGGGCCGCCAGGAACTTGCTAATGAGGGACTTCGAGATACTTTGAAGATTATGGAGGATACGGTTCGTTGAGACAAAGTGACGAATGGTGATGAGCCAAAGATTGAGGGTCAGTATGTCGGTCCCACCAGAGCTGGTCGGTCTCCAGGTGGGAGTTGCTTCATGGATCCGATTTTGGCGACGAGTGGTTTGCCAAAGCTTCATGGAGGGACATTGGTTTCAGCAGTTCGATGCCAGAAAGGAGATCAAGGTTTGCAGCAAACTCAATCTGAGGCGGAAGCGTCACCATTCACACAGTTTCAGGGGAGCTGTGGGTCATCGACGACATGCACAGTGAGTGATGCTCTGCTCGAGGACGAATGTGTATAGGGGAGCTTCAGATTCAGACACGAAGGGGGATAGATTTAGGAGTTCGAATCTCGGGAGAATCGTACCGTCTGCTTGGTTGGGCCAGCCAAGGGTGAAGAAGCTCGTCGGAACGTTAACACGTTTCGGTGGAAGACGAAAGTAGGGGACTTGCAGCCAAGACTCACGATGGGGCTGATAGTCAGGAACTTTGGTCTCAGTCGTGTCATTGATGTCGGCAGGATTCCAGTGGTACAGAAGGTGCTACGCATGGCAGCTAGCGTCGACGTGACGGTCGAGGAGCTGGAGACGAAGGAAGATGCAAAATAACTCGGGGGATCAAAGATCGGTGGCATGGGAGAGCAGAAACTCTGTCGTGGGACGACATGCATGGAGTCCAGTTGAGAAGCCATGGGGTCCTCATCAGACTAGAGAGGAAGATTGTTTGGGCTAAGTCTAGACTTGGTGAATTTTGGAGCACAAATATGGTCAAAGATTTGATTTGATATAATTTGAAAATCTATATTAAATGTAAGATTTGATTAGATTTTAAATTTGTATCAAATATTTAATTTGACCATATTTGGACGTCCATAATTGGTGTTTGATTATTTTAGGTAAAATATGATTCTTATTTTAAGGTTTTCTATTTAGAAAATCCTATTATGACCTAAAATATGATTTCTCATCCTATAAATATATGAGGAGGGTGGAGGTACAAAGTATAGCACAAGTTGGAGATTCGGGGTGCTCGTCCACAGAAAATATAAGAGAAAGTCCATGCTCTGCTCTTAGGACTTCGAAATCCAAGACAGAACCAAGAAAAAGATCTAATCGAGGAGTAGTCGCCTTCGCTCAGGAAGATTGCTACCGGTTAGTGAGTGATTTCAATTGTAATCTCTTTCTATTCTTCTTGAGTGTGGTGAGGAGGTTGAATCTATTAGGGCAAAGGGTTCAACATTGATTTTGTCAATCTTGTAATTTTACCTGAGTTATAAATGTTGGAATTTTTCAGGTAACGTAGTCACCGTCATATACTTGTCTTTATCTGTGCTTGGTGTTCGTTAGACAGGGGTTAGTTATCTCATGTGGGTTGGTCTAACATTTTTGATGCGGACACTCTCAGATACGGTGTCAAAATGCTTGCAGGACGTTGTAGAAGCATGAAAATCATGCAGGCCGTATAAGAGCTCATGTACCCCAAAATAAAAGCAAGACGCATAAAGACGCATGGGACCTATATGTCACGACCCGATTCCGTAGAATCGTTTGAGGCGTCCCCCGAATCGTGACAGCCGTGCGGGCCTGGGATTGCGCCCGCACAAGGCTTTAATGATTTGCATAGCAAGCATATATTCAGAGTACGCAGATAAATTGAACACAGATTTGAAACATAAAAAAGTTCTCTTTATTGATAATGAACATCTATTACAAACTCCTGAACGAGTCAGCTAATATGCCGCACGGGCTTACAAAAGTGTTGACTCAAAATGAGATAGCAGTCCTATACATTATATCCCTTTACTAAACTTCAAAAGATATAGACCTCCAGGCTGGAGGATAGCTTTGCCACGGAGCTGCATTTGTGTATGAAGAGTTGCAAGCTCCGGTCTTCAACTACTTCAAAATGCGGCGCGATCAGGATGTGCCAACAGCTGGACTGAATTCGAGAAAGACGACTTCGGCTCCTCGCTCGGTTCGCCTTGGTGCGGAGAACCTGTTTCAACGAGGGTCAGCATGTCGAAACATACTGGTGAAGGCGAGCTAACCGAACTATACCAATCAACACGTTATTTTAATAAAATATGCATATTTGTGGGTTTCTATCTTGCCTTAGTTCATTTACAAGTAAGCAGCATATAGAATTTACTGAAAATGAACATGCCACCGTTCGGTGGATTTTACCTTTCCGTCTGAATGACCTGTACAATACTTACCATGCCTTCCCTGCCACGAAGACACGAGTTAGTTTGCAACAGGTTTAAATATACAGGGGATCACTGGCGGGATGCCATAATGGACGGGGCATAGTACATGAATGAAATAACAAGTAACGCAATGAACAAGGGCGCCACAAGTTATTCCATCCGATACAAGCGACTATTCAGGAGTTCCGTCCGGATCGGATCGGTGCCAGTGCCCCAGCAACCGTCCACAGGAACTAAGACCTTGTGCACAAGTTGTCCGTGATCAACATATACACTAAGTTAGCAGTTGAGGCAATCCAGGGCAATAACAGGCACAGTACAGTAACAGGGGGGAGATCTACTTTTGCATAGTCTCCCTATTCAGATTATTGCATTCAGGATGAGTTATGTTCGTAGCATAATTTAAAGAAGAGCATACATTTCTAACTTGTATTATGCATATGATAAATATTCCGAGCGAACATGCATGCAAATAAGTAACCGTTCATAGTTTGATTGACAAGCAGTATTAACCAAGTCTATTCTCTTTTATCTTGGTTTCTTTTATTATTACTTGGTATTATTTGATCGGGGCAACAAGAATGCAAGTCGTTTTAGGTGTGAAGACTTAGAAGCAGGGCTAGCTAATCGGGATGGTAGCCACTCACTTAGATTATTGGAAGGGAGAAGGAAAGAGGCATTTCACGACTCCGCTCGCAAGCCGCCTACTGCTCGTTCACCTGCATTACGAACAGCTCAATTAATACCTCTTCCTCTTTTCCAATCTCGAAATTGAAGTGCAGTTCAATGAACGAAAACAATGAAAACCATTGAAACCGTTCAAGAAAAATAAGCAAATCCCAAAACCAACTCAAAGTACGAAAGCAACAAGCGACATCGAAAACCGAGGTAATAAAAGATAGCAGCGGAGAGGTCCCTCCTGACTCTGCCGCCAAGTCGATCCCGGGGGCACGGTCCACTGAATATGGGAATCGATTCTGAAGAAACAAATCCATAACGAGGACGAGTTCTTAATTCAATCTATCCCGATCGAACGATACCGTCTTGTGTTTCTTAGCCGCGCTCTCCGCACCGGAAGAACGGGGCGCTACATCCTACCCAACTAATTGGAAGTTTCGTCCCGAAACTTAAGAATAGGGCCTACCGTTAGGGAGCATTATGTTGAGGACGGCGATCCGAGAGGGGGCAAACATCGACTCGATGGTTGGGATCACCGCAACGGAGGCAAGGCCCTAGCTTGCGACGGCACTTGTCGGCTGTATGCCCCGGCTTGTTACAGAAATGACAAATTGGCCTCCGATTTCCTTTTTGTGAACCGCCGTCGTTGTGACGCTTTGCAGCATTATTTTCTCTATCGTTGCCTTGGCGTTTGTGATTGTAGGTATGCATAGCGCTGGTGGAAACGTGAGGATACTGCGGTTCAAGTGATAGGGCGTGATTCATTACTTCACGCATTGTTCCATACTGATTATTGACCACGTGCGTATGGATGGCAGGGCACAAACCGCCTTCAAACCTTCTAGCTCGACTCGCTGCATCAGGTAAATAGGCCCCAGCGAATTTGGAGAGTCGGTTGAATTCGACGGAGTATTGCTTAACTGTCATGCTGCCCTGCCGCAGCTGCACGAACTCGTTTTCCATCTGACGTTGCACTGGAGGGGGTATAAACTCCTCTTCAAACGCGGCACGAAAAGTCGTCCACGAGATCGCCTCCTCTCCGTGATCAAATTGGAGAGACCGTCGATGCACGTTCCACCAATCGTGCGCGTTGAGGCAGAGCTGAAGTTGCGCGCAGGCGACACGCTTCTCTTCGGGGACCTCTAACAGAGCGAAGTGATCTTCAAGCTCGGCTAGCCAATATAGAGCTACCACTGGGTCCTCAGTCCCGTTGAATGGGGTATTGCAGACTTTCTTGAAGTGGCCCAAGTTGAAGGTAGTCACGTCCCTCGGCCTTGGGATTTGAGGCGTCTCCACTTCAAGCACGGGCTGTTCCACCGGAGTCGTTGTTGTTGCGGCGGAATGGTTGGCAGCCAAAGTCTGAACGATTTATTGCAGGGTATCCACCTGCTTCTGTTGGACCGAGAATCGGGTCTCTAGATTGCTTTCGAACTTGGCTTGGCGAGCATCATCTCTTTGTCGTTGCGATTCTAACATTTGCATCACCCGCTCTAGCGGGTCGACTTGAGATATGCCACGCTGGCTCCGAGAGCTTCCCGAAGTGCCCGAACTACTCTCTTGTGTTTCGTTCGGTGCTTGCACTACAGATTGCGCTGGTACCATTCCTTCAAAAGAAGGTAAATTACATTAGAATCATAATGTATTATGGACTTATTGCATGAATGTATCTCATTTGGCCTAGCGAGTTCAAGAGTTCGCACAGGAATTTGATCGTTAAAGGAACTTTTCCAGTACAAAGTCTAAGGAACTTGAATCTGTGCTCTGATACCACTATGTCACGACCCGATTTCGTAGAATCGTTTGAGGTGTCCCCCGAATCGTGACCGCCGTACGGGCCTGGGGTTGCGCCCGCACAAGGATTTAATGATTTGCATAGCAAGCACATATTCAGAGTACGCAGATAAATTGAACACAGATTTGAAACATGAAAAAGTTCTCTTTATTGATAATGAATATCTATTACAAACTCCTGAACGAGTCAGCTAATATGCCGCACGGGCTTACAAAAGTGTTGACTCAAAATGAGATAGCAGTCATGTACATTATATCCCTTTACTAAACTTCAAAAGATATAGACCTCCAGGCTGGAGGATAGCTTTGCCACGGAGCTGCATTTGTGTATGAAGAGTTGCAAGCTCCGGTCTTCAACTACTTCAAAATACGGCGCGATCAGGATGTGCCAACAGCTGGACTGGATTCGGGAAAGACGACTTCGGCTCCTCGCTCGGTTCGCCTTGGTGCGGAGAACCTGTTTCAACGAGGGTCAGCATGTCGAAACATACTGGTGAAGGCGAGCTAACCGAACTATACCAATCAACACGTTATTATAATGAAACATGCATATTTGTGGGTTTTTATCTTGCCTTAGTTCATTTACAAGTAAGCAGCATATATAATTTACTGAAAATGAATATGCCACCGTTCGGTGGATTTTACCTTTCCGTCTGAATGACCTGCACAATACTTACCATGCCTTCCCTGCCACGAAGACACGAGTTAGTTTGCAACAGGTTTAAATATACAGGGGATCACTGGCGGGATGCCATAATGGACGGGGCATAGTACATGAATGAAATAACAAGTAACGCAATGAACAAGGGCGCCACAAATTATTCCATCCGATACAGGCGACTATTCAGGAGTTCCGTCCGGATCGGATCGGTGCCAGTGCCCCAGCAACCGTCCACAGGAACTAAGACCTTGTGCACAAGTTGTCCGTGATCAACATATACACTAAGTTAGCAGTTGAGGCAATCCAGGGCAATAACAGGCACAGTACAGTAACAGGGGGGAGATCTACTTTTGCATAGTCTCCCTATTCAGATTATTGCATTCAGGATGAGTTATGCTCATAGCATAATTTAAAGAAGAGCATACATTTCTAACTTGTATTATGCATGTGATAAATATTCCGAGCGAAAGAATATTTCTAACTTGTCAGCGCAGAATATTACTCTCGACGCGGTACAACGCTACGTGGACAGCACAACAAGGGCATCATGCATCCCAAACTACATGTGTTCTATGCGTCCCAGGCTCCATGCGGCCCCATGCATCTCTGGCCCCATGCGTCCCAGACTCCATGCGGTCTAAGTGTCTCTGGTCCCATGTGTCCCAGACTCCATGTGCCCCTGCGTCTCTAGCGACATGTATTTCAGACTCCATGAAGACCAAATCTTGCTGTTATGAAAAGAGTGATTCTCTCCAACCAAGTGCGGACTGTGTGTCAAGCTGACCAAGTCACGTCCATAAAGGACGAGAACCACCCAGATCTTCAGCAATGAAAAATTTCAACAAGCGCCCACGTGGCAGCTCGACCTGCTCACAGTTACAACTGCACCATGTTACGAAGGGACACGTGGCACCCTCCAGCATCCATGCAGCCCAATACATGCGCGCTCAGAGATGACTATAAATAGCACGGTACCACACTCATACAAAGGGCGGGCTGGCTATCTGCGAATCTACACTCGAGCAAGGGAGAAGAGCTTCTGCATCGGATCGTCCACGTTGTAAAGAGAGTTGCTACACTCCTAACCCTCCATCGTCACCCCCATAACACAAAATTTATATTTAGACTGTCCGTTTAGGACTCCTCTCTGTACTCTCTTTAGTTTGTTCAATTAAATCAAGTTTCTTTCCAAACTTTTGCATTTAATGACAAACAGACGTGTCCGATTTTCAACACTAAATTCATGGACATAACTCTTTGAACTTAAGAGCATGGGCACTAGTACCAGCCTAGGAATATAATTATATTAGATAAGCAAAATTTAGGCCAATTTTTGAGGTTTTCACAGTTTTATTTGTATATAATATTATTAAACACTTACGATTTGATATTAAGGTCACAAGCTATAATTTTTTTATTTTGTGTAAAGTTATGAACTCATAAACAAGTTAAAATTAAAATAAACTTATCTATAATTTAAATTTACCAATTTTTTTTTAATCCTAGCCTTCCTTTTGGGGTGAAATGAGAATCATGATGTATCCATGGCCGACAATCATGCTAAATCCATGAGATGCCGTCCAACAAATTCTTTAAATTATATATATATATATATGCGAAATATTGTACCAATATTGTACCAAGCAATCTCAATCACAATTTTTTTGAAATGTGTGTTTATAAATCATCCCATAAAATTTATGCATGCCAGTATACTTTACAATCACACATTTCAAAATAAAATGTGTGCATGAGATTGTTCGGTACAATTATGATGCAATAAGATTTGGTATAATATCTCGTCTCCCTTATACCACACACACACACACACACACACACACACACACACACACCAACATGTCACGCCCCGATCTCCCGCTAGGCGAGAATCACCGCGCCAGCGCTCCCGCGGAACGATCGCTTTGACCCATCCGGGCGTGATGTCGCACGAGCGTGAGCCACGCCCGTGCAAGGCCATGGTTCATTGGCTGGTGGTAAGAGTTCTAAGCCACAGAGTCGCACAGATTGTCCGAGTACAGCGGAGTCATAAACGCATAGCGATTTGGTAACAAGTTCACTGAGTCGACAATATAGCGGAAGCATCGAATAACACAAGTTGAAGCAAAGCAACTCTTTATTGATATAAACAAGTGTTACAGGCGGCGTATAGCCGAGATTACAAGTCGCTCAAGCCTCTCTCTCTCTCTCTGAAACAATAAAAGCGTGCAAAGTGGCTACAATTTTGGAATGATTGTACAGGCAATGTTCACAACATTATGTCTTGTATATGTGCTTCAGTTCCGGAAGCAAAGCAACTCTTTTTTTTCCCTGAAGTATCACCATCATTCAAAGGATAATTAAAGTTGGTTTTTTAAAAAAAATTAGTTGGACTCATAAATGAAAAATAAAAAGAGAAATTTTGAGTTACCTCCCACTTTTTTTATCCATATTCAGGGTGCACCCCACATTGTTTTCATAATGTACAAAATTTTCCACTTTTGACCGAATCTGTCTCTTTCTAACGGTCAACTAGTTTGATCTTTTTTTTTGATGAAAATACCCCCGTCTTCTTTTCCCCCTCATTGCCACAGGCCCCCGCTCCCCACATCCCTCTCCGCCACCGTGACCCCCCCTCCCCGCGCCCTCGCCGGCTCAGTCCCCCCCACCTCCCCGCGGCCTCCCCGAGCCCCCGCCAGCTCTGGCGAAACAAACTCCCCCCTCCACCTCCCGGCGACCTCCCTGTGCCCCCGTCGGCCATGCCCCCCCTCTCCACCTCGCCCCCCAGGCCAGATCCGTGCCCCCCTCTCTCCACCTCGCCACCCCCGGCCAGATCTGTGCCCTCCCTCCCCGCTTAATGGGGCGGTCATGTGCTGCGGCCAGGGAGACACGAGAGGTCGGATCGCAGGCACGGCGCTGGCCCGACGCTGAGCCGCCTAGGTGGCGCGGGGGGGGCACGGATCTGGCCGCGGGGAGGTGGGGTGGGGGGGCGGAGGGGGGGTTGAGCCTGTGGGGGGAGGATGTGTGGCGGTGGCGGGGAGGAGCGGGGGGAGGGGAGGGCGGTGAGCGAGGAAGGGGTGGGGGGTGGCCGGTGGCGGCCCGCGGTTAGGGGAATGGGGAGGAGGAGGATAGGGAAGAAGACATTGAGGGTATTTTAGTCAATTTTTTTGAGTCAAAGCTGTTGACCGTCATGACTGGACGAATTCTCTCAAAAGTGGGGGTCTTGTACATTATTTGGTGGGATAATAATTATTGGGATATAAAATTTGAATATTTGGTGGGATAATAATTATTGGGCCAGACAACAGTTGGGCCCTTGTAGGGACTGTGAGGAGGCCCAAGTGAGCAGCCTCTTTAGTTCTTCCCTCTCTCACTCCTCTCTCTCTCTCTCTCTCCATTCCCATTTTCTCTCCTCGATAAGAAAAATTAGGGTTGGGTTTTCTAATGGCGATTTCGGGACGGTTCAGATCCGGACTCCCTTTCTTCCAGAGGATCCTGAGGTCCGAATCGGCTCTTCCCAATCTCTCGGCGGCCGATCGGAGCTTCGGCAGATCCGAGGTGAATCCCCAAATCTAGGGTTTTGTTTTCTTCGATTTTGATGATTCGTCGAGAAATGTGCTGATGTTCTAATTTCTTCTTCACGTAGGATTTGAGGAGCTTCGCGACCCAGGCGACGCAGAGTCCTGTGAAGGTCAAGGTATTGCTTTGTGTTCCCCACCATCGCGGATTCCGGCACACAGACACGACATAGGTTTGGCGTGTCCGTCTCGTGTCTGACACTACATGACACGGATGCCTCACCGGATATGGTTATCCGTGTTCCTTAGCTCACAAATACGACACTGAGAGACACAGACACATACACGTACCTACATTTCCTTCAACCTCAAACCCAACAAATCCAACAACCTTACACCAATCCTACCAAACTTTAAAGGACATAGGTTATCCACCTGGTATGGTTAAGGTTAACTCTAGGGTTAGGTTACATTAACTTGGATGGAAGCTAACACGAGGGCTTCTGTTGAATTTGGCAAAGATTGAAGGGGTCTCCTTCCAATAAGAAGGTTTGGGGGGCTTATGTGGAAGTGGGTAAACATTAGAGAGGCGTATATTAAATAAACCCTATAAACCCTTCATTATTTATTTACAAATTCTGGAGCTTTGCTCGTTCATATTTTAAATTTGAGAAAAAGTTAGGATCTTTACTCTGCAATTTCAGGTTCCTTTGAAATTGTTCGGAGGTTCTGGGAACTATGCTTCTGCTCTGTACATTGCAGCCACCAAAGCTAATGTCTTGGACAAGGTTGCAGATGAGCTTCTCGATGTCATCGCAGCTTCCAAGAAGAGCCCTTTGTTTTCACAGTTCATAAAAGATCTGTCAGTGCCTAGAGAGACTAGAGTAAAGGCTATTCATGAAGTATTTTCTGAAGCTGGTTTCTCAGATGTCACCAAGAATTTCTTAGGTACGACTTTTTGGTCTTGTTGCATTCAAATTGCATTTTTTATCAGTATTCTTTTGATGATTGAGCTAATGCAACATAATGGTTTTGGTTGAAACATGTTTGAAAACAAAGTGATATTGGTATCTGGCTCCAGTTTGGATTGCACTTTGGGGATGAGCATTTGCTCAAATGTCCATTTTCAGAACACTCGCAACTCGCTAGGTCAATGTTCTGGAACTGTTGATTGAGACCCCAAATGAGTGGGCACATTTAGCTTGGATTATGGCTGCAATCGAGCCGAGCTTTGCATGTTCGAGCTTGGGTCATCTAGTGTTGCTCCATATCGAGCTCGAGTACGAGCTTGTAAGAAAATGTTCAAGCTCTGCTTGCTTTGTTCACGAGCAGCTCGCAAGCTGCTCGAGCTCGAGTCATGGTCTCCATGGGCCATGGCCATTTAAATTCCTTCATCAATAAGTATGGGCATTTTAGTTCCCACCCATTGTGGGACTAAAGTTATGCTGTCACTTTGATGGTCTGGGTGTCCGAACCGATGTACGGGGCGGATCATATATGATGGGCGACATAGGATGTATGCTTTAGCAATTATGAGGGCATTGTTTTCCAATTTTTTTATGTTGGGGTGGATTTTGTCATTTGACAAGTTTGACAAGCTGTGTATGCTGGTCGCTTTAGTTAACATTACGAGGATGAAAATATTTATATTGCAGTAGTTTATAATTTGGACTTCATAGTTCAAGGTTTTTCTTTTTCCTACTTTTCCTTAGCTTGTTGATGCTGTCTTTCTTCAGCTGTATGCACTCCATTTTAGAGTAGAAGAAATGTTTTTTGCTAGTTAATGTGGATCGTGATTGGTACACGATTGAAACCAAGGTTCGTAGTATCAGTATCGGAATTGGTATCACACTCTTCCTATTACTAACACGATCGGCGGTATCGGCTGTTTCAGATCGGAGTTTCGAATTTTTTTTTTTGTATTGGAAAGCAAATAATATTTAATGAATTAATAAAAATTCAGAAAAAAATATATTATACATTTAAATATAATTTTAAGTATTTTTTGTGTTGTTTCTTAGTATTTATGAAATTGAATGAAATAATAGTCATCCTTGCTGATTGGTTTACCTGCGATACATAAGTTTTCTTCATTTACATGCTTTTACAACCTTTCTATGCTTTTACACCATTGTTGATTGATCTTTTTCATTCAATTTTTCTCTGCCGAAATGATTGGGAAAGAGACCCCAACGTCGGTATCGGAGTATCCGCCGGTATCGGAATATCAGAACATGCCAAACTGGATTGGTATTTAACGTATCGTATTGGTATCGGCCGATACTGCAAACTATGATTGAAACATATATTTTATAGATGACTCTTTTATTTAGACATACTCTTTATGGGTATGAATGTGAATTAATTAGATTGGTGTTCTGATTTCTTTCAGTTTTTTCTCGAAAGAAATGTGAAAGGTTCTAATATTATGTTTGACCATAAAGACTGAGTAATATTTCTCAGTGCAAAAATCATGGTTTGAATTATCCTGAGTTTCAGATTCGCAGACACTGAAAAATTCCAAACTTCGTATATTTTCCCTAGTGCAAAGGGTGCATTTTATGAATTCCTCTACGGCTCTACATCTTGTAGGCTTACTGCTCGTATCATATTAATATTTTTCACTCATTCTCTTTAAATAGTAACAAAAATGTGATGTTAATGCATACAAATCTTCATTTATTTCAAGAAGGAATTATGGTTTCTGAAAGAGGTAACAGAAGATTAAGTGTCTTCCCTGCCTACATGTATAATGAAGCCCTGCACGAATGGGTTCAGATGAGAAGAGTTTATCTTTGTTGTTCATTTGTTGCCTATTGAATATCATATGTTATTTTTATTTTATGTGCGTGAATGCATTTTATTTTGAAGTGAGATGTTTATTTTTCATTTTGGTGATGTTCTTACTGATTCTTGTTCTTTGTAAAAGCTGTCTTGGCCGACAACGGGAGGCTTAAAAATATAGAGCGAATTGCACAAAGATTTGTTGAGCTGACAATGGCACATAAGGGGGAAGTGAAAGTTAGAGTGACAACTGTTATTGTAAGTATTATCTTTTGGAACTTTGTTTGTCCTCATGTGTATGCTTGCTTGCTAGGTTCTATGGTATAGCATCTATATTCAAATTCATGCAGTTCTATGGCATCTGAATTGTGCTTCATCATATTGAAATTCTTTTTACCCTTGCATCGACACCTCTTGAAATTACCATTTTGAAGTAAAGTAGCGATTTGAATAGAGTTAGTGTCTGGAGCACTGAAATTGGGAATCTAGAACATGGTTCATGATGCTAGCATATTGTTATCAGCATGCACCACGGCCTGTTGTTCTAAGTTAGTGATAAGAAAAATTGTAGCCAGTTTAAATGATAAATATGATTCTTCAATTGCACAAGTTATATACCTACTGCTGGAACAAAATAAAATCTTCTTGATAGCTCAATGAATTAACTCTTCCTCCCATACATAAGTATCTGCATTTATGTGTGTTTTGACTATATAAACTTAAGTTGGAGATAAATTATTTCTTCCTTCTTGTTCCCCGTCCTTTTGAATGATTATCTGCATAATCTTGCTCAAATGAGGTCAGCGTCTTCATTTAAATTTTTAAGCACACACTGGTGATATCATGAGAGTCAAGCTTGTTACTTCGGTTTCTGTGAATAAAATTATATACAAACCTATCTTGCAGTTATTTTTGGTTTTGTTTGATTGCTTTGCTTTGTTGTGTGCACAAGCTAAAAAATTAAGATGAACCGGGAAATGCAATAGTGTGTATCATATTTGTGTCTTTGTGTTTGAATCGGTTGATGATACAGATATAACATTGATTTGGCATGCCCTAGTATATTTTGGAGTGTCAGGTTGTGAAAAGCGCTAGGCGCTAGTCGGGCGGGCACCCCTCTCCTAGCGCCTAGCTTGCCTAGGCGTCCGCCTAGATCTAGGCAGTTAAAAAATTCAAAAAAGCCTACTGAAAATTGCAGAAAAAGTCCATAAAATCCCAAAACATGCATAGTAGGGCGTATGAGGGGCCTAGGCAGGCACCTAGGCGGACATAGGACGGGCACCAGGCGCGGCCGCCTAGGCCGCCTTCTAGAACAGAGCCACCAATTGGAGAATCCATGCTTCGTAGTAGCTGAATAATCGAACAGAACAGTAACCTTCAGTGGACGAGAGAAATGATTATTCAGTGGAGATCAGAACTGTTCGTGCTTAAATCAAGAGAAGCCAGCAAACAATATGGGATCAGAATTATTATTATTATGTTATTGTGTAGAGGAAATAAGGTCAGCAGTTATGTTCTACAAAGATCTCTTAATCTTCCTCACACACCACGCCATCCACATATTCCATTTAGAAAGATTCTAGAGAAACCTGGGAAGCAAATCACTCTAAAATAGGTGATGCATTGGGCATGTTGTATCTCTGGCGTCTATTCTCTTCTTATTATACATGTGACTTGCTTTGGTCCAATGCACACCTCACTTTTGCTTTGCGCTTGTCTCGGAGGACCTTGGTGCCTAATAGCCTTTTCACTTCTGACAACTGTGATTGGACAAGACATGTTCGTAGACTTGTCTCTCTTGACATGTCAATGTCCATATCATAGTTTGCAGTATCAGCCGATATCGAGACGATACAGCTAATACGATTTGGCATGTCCCGATCCTTTACCAACCGCTACCAATAATGGCCGATACTGGCGTTGGGGGTCTTCTGAGTCAATTCGACAGAGAAAATTGAATGAAAAAAAAACAATTAACAAATATGTAAAAGCATAGTAGGTTGTAAAAGCATGTAAATGAAGCAAATTTATTTATAGCAAGGGTGACTATTATTTGATTCAATTTCCAAACTACTAAGAAACAACACACGGAATACTTAAAATTATGCTTAAATGTATAAAATATTTTTTTCTTCTATTTTTTAATATTTTTTGCTTTCCAATACCAAAATATCCAATACCCCGATCCAAAACTGCTGATACTGTCGATACCGGCGGGACGGCAATCCCGATACTCACCCATACCGGCGATCCCTATACTCATAGGAAGGATCCGATGTTGATGCCGCAATTCCATGCAAAAGTAGCTTTAAATTGGTCATCCCTTGATTGAGGTGGATGAGCTTGAATTAGTTACTTGTATAGAACAACACAAAAAGTCTAGGATTGGACTGTTACAAACATTCAGTTATAAACTCTTAGTCAAACAACTCTTCCAGTCCAAACAGAGCTGATCTTGGTGATTGCATTTGCCATGTTTTCTTTTCAATATACAAAACACACATGATTGTTAAATCTGCTACAACTGGATATTGTGATGATTTAACAACGATATAAAATCTACAAAAATACTTTAAATCAGAAGCCTGTCACGCTACACTTACACTTGGACCCAAGATTAATTTTTCAATACGTTAAGATAGCGGCTGATGGCTTGTGTGGTTCTTTTCTGAACTAGCTAGATTATTTGTTTTCGCCTAATAACTACTTTTATATTTTCTTTCCAGCCACTTCCTGAAGCAGAAGAGAAAGAGCTTAAGGAGACTTTGAAAGACATTCTTGAAGGTGCAAAGAATGTTACAATTGAACAGAAGGTAAACATTGGTTACATATTTATTGATTATTTATAAAAATAAAAAATTTCTGCACGTGGTTCTTTCCTTTACTTCTTCCTTTAAGGATGCAGCTTAGGAGCTCCTAGTTTATTGAGTTACCGCAAAAACACTTTCCTTAACAGCTTAGCTAAGGCCGCACTATCCCACTTTATAACATATTAAAAACCCATGCTCAAGTAAGATCATTTAGGGCCTGTTTGGCAACTGGAAACTAGTATGGAAAGTAGGAGATGGAAACTACATCTACTTTCCATCTGCAGTGCTTTTTAGAAAATCCATACCTGGATTATCATATTTGGAAACTCATAGAGACCTATTTAGTTTCCCTCTCCAAACCATGGAATGTCACAAAGACTCTTTATGGCCTCTTTTACATTATTATTGTATTTAATAGATGATACTAATCAAGTTTTCCTCTACCCATTTCTACAAAGCAAACACACAAGTTGATGGAAAGTAATTAATGTTGTCCTTTTTATATTATTTTGATAGTAATATATTATGACCTACTTCCCTTATAATTTCAAGGAACATTCAACCTTTTTGTTTGGAAACGTATTTGCACTACTTTCCGGAAACTCTACAGAAACTAAAATTTCCAGCTTTCTTTTACTTACCTGTTGCTAAACAGCCCCTTAGTATGCTATCAAAATGAATTCAGACTTGGCTGGCTGTTGTGCCATTTGGAAAGGCAGAAATCCATATTAGCACTTAGCAGACTTGGTGCACTTTCTTTGTGTTAACTCTCGATTTTCGAGTTCAAGATTGAGCTCAGCTTGTTTTCATATAAACAAGCCTAGTTTAGGAAAGTCCAAGCTGCACCTGTTACAACTCAAGGTGGACTTTCTCGCTGAGCTTGATGTGGGGCTAACAGAGGTTCTAGCTGCCTTTACCTATGTTCTGGATGGGCATGAAAATGTGCAGGCAGTTTGCCTCACTTTTGTTCTTGTATATTCTCAAATGAACTGGGTTTAGAGCATGGGATTAGAGCACACTGCTGAATCCAGTTGACTGCCTTATGTTCCATGGTTGCATTGCATCGAGGGCTAGAGCCCAAGTTCAATTGACTATTGACTGTAATATTTACCATACATGGCTCACTGCAAAGGTCATTAACTTCTAAGTTCTAATTGTTGTGAAGTTGTACGTATCTTTCTTGTAGTACTGGACATAGTTAAAATAAAGCAAGTCTCTTATTTAAAGCAATCATTTGTTAGACATCATTTTCTTTGTTGTGAAGTTTTCTAAAATTAGAATCTCGGGTTGGCTCCCTCTTTTTGATGTTTTCCTTTGGTGATCTTTGGTTTGAAATTTCATTTCCAAAATAGGTGTTGTTTCTATATATATATATATATATATATATATATATATATTGCATGGACACGGATATGAAACAACACCTATTTTGGAGTGTATATGAAGTGTCCGATACATGTCCAATACGACACAACCACGTTTTTGGGGTTCCCGTGCTTCCTATATATATGTATAGTTGTTTTAATATATATATATATATATATATATATATATATATATATATATAAATCTAGGATGTTTGAAATTTTCAAATTTCAAACAACACCTCCAAGACTTTAAAGTTTGTGATGCTGTTTTTGGTATGATCTTTGTCAATATCCTAGATTTCCTTTCTAAAACTTAATTGAACTTAACTACTTTCAAATTCACCGGTTTTGTACTTAAACACCTTGTACTGGATGTATTTGCACTTTACTACCTTAAACATCCCAAATTTCAGCACTTAACTACTTGCTCTCTCTCATCAACTCAAGGGTCAGAAAGCAGGCATGCACATGACCAAAATCAATGATTAAATACTAACCCATCCACAACCACCTCTTCTTCTGAGCTCCACCTCCTTGACCACCTCCACAATCATCTTCTCTCCAATCTTTACATCTTCCCCCTCTACCATCTTCTTTGCTACCTTTTTGGAAGAAGACAAGGGCAAAAGATATGTTAACAGTGTTAGAGTTATCAGTATGCAAAAAGAGTTGAAGGTAGGAAAGAGCACTCCAGTGCAAGGTTTTTAAGTGCAAAAATGGTAAAATCTGAAGCGCAATTAAGTCTTATGGGTGAAATGTGTATTATGTTTCTTCTTCTAATACTCTATAAACCACACTAGATTACAACCAATTCACATTTACAAGGAAATCATGTTTTGTTACTCTTTTCTTTACACACAAAAAACTTGGTTACCAGTAAAATGGGCTTTTATAAAAAAAAACAACAACTAAGATATTGGCCAATACTAATATTTCTAGGCAATATCACTCCTTTTCGATCTTTGGCTTGTTTCACGAGGATAAGTTGCAATTTTCGTTCATCAAATCATATCACATATTCGTTTTTTAGTCTTGGGGAAGTGGTGGGGGCCTTGACATATTGGTTGCATGAGCCTACATGATAAAAAAGGATAGGTTTGCTACCTGTCAACAGGCCTTTTAAGTTGATGTCAAGGGCCCCCACTTGCGTATAGCTTCCTTGTTTAAAGTTTGGCAACACTACAAATAGTTGATATCGGGTTGGCAACTGGGCATCAAACCTTCATCAATTCTTCTATGGACTTTTCCTAAGCCGGATCCACTTGGATGGTAGAAGCATGGTTACTTGAATTCACCATTTAGATAAGAGTTTCACGGTCTAGGAATGTTGATAAGAGAACATGCTTTTTACTATCCAGGAGCACATTCCAGAACGTGGAGTGATGTTGAATTGGAAGGTGTAATCTAAAATTCCAACATGCAAATATATCGTGTACTTGGATTTCTTGCCAAGCTTTTGAAGGGAAGAGAAGTAGTTTTTTTTAAGAGTTTTGGAGCCTAAGACTTGCTATTCCTATTTTAAAAGATATTATTGCTAGAAAGTTTGGAATTTAAGAATGTTTCTTTCGAGTTTTTGTGTGTGTGTGTGATTCTATATTATGTCGTATTGATTAACTTTGAATCTTAAATGTCCATTATATAGCACGTTACATGCTTGTTCCTTAAAAACGTTCCCGAAGCCATGTTCCGGATAAACGTATTGTGTTATTGAAGAAGTCTACCCCCAACATATGGCGCACCGGGACCTCCCATGTTCCCGTTTTTGTTCTGTGTTCTGGAGCGTTCAACCTTCCACCTAACCATGGGTAGGAGACTTGGATGATTGGCCTGTTTCTGTGACCCTCCCTCCAAAACCAAATCATAACGTCTGATAAGTATGGGTCTTTCTGATGCTCTTTCTGATGCTGCAAACTATTATTCAAAACACATGGAAAGAGTTAAGGGCATCCCCTTTCTAGGCAATGTTCTTCATTCTGGAATGCCATCTTGGTGATGTTAATCCCTCTGATATGGGAAGGAGTCTTGACTGCTTCTGCACTTTCTTTTTAGATAGCTATATTGGATTATAATTTACGCAGTTGAAATAATTTTACTACTTTGCTGCAGATTGACCCGAGCATCCTAGGAGGGCTGGTGATTGAGTTTGGGCAGAAAGTATTCGACATGTCTATAAAGACGAGGGCCATGCAAATGGAGAAGTTCCTAAGAGAACCTCTCAATTTTTGACAACCTCTAGTGTTGTTAGAGCTGTTGCAATCGGAATGATGACTACAATTCTGTCAGTGCTCTGCTCCAGTTTGTTCCGTTGTTTTGATATATGAGTCTCTGTTCTTTTTTTTCTTCTTCTGTGGATTCTCTTCTCAGGAATAAAACAAGAGAAAAAAAATGTTATTTGCATAACCTTGAAAATATTTTTCATCCTCCATCATTGCTCATCATCTTGTTTGGTGTTACAAACAAATGTTGATGTCATAAAAAGATTTATTTCATTTTTCTTAAAGGAAAGCAAAACTGCATCTTAACTTGTCATGTTGGTAGAGCTCTCTTTTTACGAAAAGCTTTAATAGCTTGAGGTTAGTGTGATGTTAATGGAAAAAAAATGTTGTTTATGTTAGTTTCAGAACTTTGTTCATGGAATTGGAAACAAGCCGAGCCTGGCTTTCTACCTGTGTATCATGTCTAATTTGTTTATTTCTTAAGAAATGCAGGAGATGTTGTTGTAATATGAGTTACAATGTTGTTTAAACACTGCGGTAACCTGGAGGAGTTTATTCATGTTGTGGTTATTAGAGTTGTGTTCATGTTGTCAACGGCGGTGATGGTATGGAGAGGTTAAATAGTCCCAATGCTGGAACTGAGCAAGAGGGGGGCCTCAAAAAGTAGTTGTTCAAAAACATTCACCATCTAATCAAGACCAAGTCCAAAATTTTCTGGTCCAAAGCATAGAGTAAGAAATCTGGGTTTGTTTCATGCAGGGCTCTGTATCCGATTTGGTTTGATTTTGGCTTGTTTTGCCACGATTGTCTCCCCTAAAACCGATTTCTACTAAAATCCCTTGGGGAGGTTAGTTAATCCAGATTTAATACGTGTGGGTCTGATTTCAGAATCATAATTGCAGTAATTTTATATGAAACACAGTAATTACTGGGTGTGTGTGTGATACATCCATACTGTGTTACTGATAATCACTAACAAGTTTTTTGTTTGTTTGATATATGAGGCATAACTACAATTTAAGTTTAAATAAAAATACTAGTTTTGTTTGATACATCCAGATATGTTATTGTAAATTAAATAAACATGTAGTCGAATCCGAAAGATTGAAATAAAATATATTTTTTATTATAGTATAAACAAATGTGTACATTTATTATGAATAAGTTATTATATATTTGTTTAAGGTAGTAATGGTATTAAAAATTATGAACTTAAGACTGTATTATAATAACTAGCAACGTGTACGTACATTGTACGCACGTAAAAAATTTATTAAAAAATTTAAAAATAAATTTATCTTAAATACAATTGTTTGTAGGAATTGAACTCGAGCAATCAAGAAAAATATTTCAATTCTTAACCACTTGAGCTAGAGAATTTAGTTATAATTAAATTATATTAGGTACTTAATCTTTTTAAAATAATTAATGTAGTATTTACAAACGACTTAGACGGCTGAATTTTGAGTCGTTTTTAAGCCACATTATATTAGTAGCGAGATATGATAACTTAGGAGAATATTTTATTAGAAATTTATTGATATATTAAGATAATTTTTAATATATAAATTTTCTTTATTAATTAGATATATATACCAATGAAAAAAAATTATATTTAATTTCATTATTCCCTTAAGAGAATAAATAACATACTTCAGTATGTGATCTAAGAACAAAATTTGATTTAAAATGGTGTTATTAAGTGCACCCATGTTTTAATTCTATTTACGCCCTCTCCCTATTTTTAGGAGCTTTGATCAGCTTTATATTTTTTTCCCAAAAATTAAACTATCACTTTTCACCACAAATAGATTTTTTTTTTAAATTCAACCTATATAAAAAATGTTTTTAAACTTTTGATTAAATATCTAATCGTTGTTCTATTTTTAAGAGAACCAGACTATTGTTTATATTCTTTCTTTCTTAGTTTTTTTTTCTTATATGTCAGTTGATTTAAGAAATTAAGGATGGTCACAAATGCTTTTTCTCATATCATTGTAGGAATCTGATTAGAATTATGTTCAAGACTAGTGGTACTGTCACGACCCGATTCCGTAGAATCGTTTGAGGCGTCCCCCGAATCGTGACCGCCGTGCGGGCCTGGAGTTGCGCCCGCACAAGGCTTTAATGATTTGCATACCAAGCACATATTCAGAGTACGCAGATAAATTGAAACACAGATTTGAAACATGGAAAAGTTCTCTTTATTGATAATGAACATCTATTACAAACTCTTGAACGAGTTAGCTAATATGCCGAATGGCTTACAAAAGAGATGACTCAAAATGAGATAGCAGTCCTGTACATTGCATCCCTTTATAAACTCAAAACGATAAAGACCTCCAGGCTGGAGGATAGCTTTGCCACGGAGCTGCATTTGTGTATGAAGAGTTGCAGCTTCGGACTTCAAAAGGCTTCAAGGGGCGCGGTAAAGATGCGCCAACAGCTGGACTGGATCGGGAAGACGACTTCGGCTCCTCGCTCGGTTCGCCTTGGTGCGGAGAACCTGTTTCAACGAGGGTCAGCATATCGAAACATGCTGGTGAAGGCGAGCTAGCCTGACTATACCAATTAACACGTTGTTTTAATGAAGCATGCATATTTGTGGGTTTCTATCTTGCCTTAGTTCATTTACAAGTAAGCAGCATATAGAATTTACTGAAAATGAACGTGCCACCGTTCGGTGGATTTTACTTGCCCGTCTGAATTACCTGCACAATACTTACTATGTCTTCCCTGCCACGAAGACACAAGTTAGTTTGCAACAGGTTTAAATATACACGATGATCACTGGCTTGATTGCCATAATGGACACTAGTCTGTGACGAAGATGGTTTGCTACGTGCAAGAACGTTAGGCGCCGCATACCACCCTGTCCTAGTACGTGAGACTAAACGTTAGTTCCGTCCGGAGCCGGAACGGTGCCAGTGCCCCAGCAGCCGCCCGCAGGAACTATACCTTGTGCACAAGTTGTCCGTGATCGCACACTAACAATCATTCGCCCGGAGGCTACGTTAACAAGCATTCGTCCGGAGGCTACGTTAACAAGCATTCGCCCGGAGGCTACGTGAGTACAAGACAAGCGGTATTGCATGATTCATTTTACATTGCAACTACGTTATATTCATGCATCAGGATATACGTTTAAACTTGTATCTATGCATTTGATGAACATCTCCGAACGAACAAGCATGCAAAGATATAACCGTTCACAAGTTTCATTGACAAGCATAAGTACCAAGTCTATTCTCTTTTATCTTGGTTTCTTTTAGTTATTACTTGGTATCGTTTGATCGGGGCAAAGGAGTGAAGCTTGGAAGCAGGGCTAGCTAATCGGGTTGGTAGCCACTCACTTAGATTTTGGAAAGAAGAAGGAAAGAGGCGCTTCACGACTCCGCTCGCAAGCCGCCTACTGCTCGTTCACCTGCACACGAACAGCTCGATTAATACTTCTTCCTCTCTTTCCAATCTCGGAATAGAAGTGCAAGTCAATGAACGAAAACAATGAAAACCATCGAAACCGTTCAAGGAAAACAAGCAAATCCCAAAACCAACTCAAAGCACGAAAGCAACAAGCGACATCGAAAACCGAGGCAATAAAAGATAGCAGCGGAGAGGTCCCTCCTGGCTCTGCCGCTAAGCCGATCCTTGGGGCACGGTCCACTGAATATGGGAATCGATTTCGAAGAAACAAATCCATAACGAGGACGAGTTCTTAATTCAATCTATCCCGATCGAACGATACCGTCTTGTGTTTCTTAGCCGCGATCTCCGCACCGGAAGAACGGGGCGCTACAGGCACAAGCTAGACAATCTTAGTGGCTACACTGGATTCGTGGTGACCGTCATCTACATCTACGTTTCTGCCAGACTACTCAGATTGCTCATCCCTAGGAAAATTTTTCTCACGAGATCCGATCATAAACTGAAATTGTTTTTTACTACGTAAACTTAACAAAGTAACAAAAAGAAAAAGTAAATAAAAATAGGGATGAATTTAAACAACACCCTTAAAAAGTCGTACAAGAATTGTTGGATGTAAGTTCGTCTTATCACTTGATCATCGTATGATATAGCCAATGTAAATTAGGATAAGAAAAATATTTTTTGACCACGTACGTATTTGAGCCCTAATTACATTGTACGTTTTCTTCTAAAATCAGATTAATTAAGTTTTAAGCCACTAATTAGTGTTGCTTTCTTTCTTCTAAAATATTATGCAATAAAATCTCATTACTAGGTAAACAATAATTACAAAATATTAAAGCAAAATTAAGTTTAAAGATAAATATAAGAATTTCCTATAATAATAAAAAACCCTAAGAAAAAAAAGATTGATAGGATTTTTATATATATAAATCTTAGGTTACACAATAATTAACAATAAGAAGATAGAAAGACGTAGCACATCTAATTCAGACTCAAAGAAAAAATATATATCAATGGTTTAATTTCTCTTTGACCTTCGACTCCAAATCATAATTATATCAGAAAATAAATTTTGAAATGTAAGCCTCAATCACTGAATTAATGCATTCATTCTTCTGTAATCAGAAAGTAGATTGGGGGCTTCCAAGAGGTAAATGGAGGAGGTGAATATTCATGGAGAAAAATACAATACGCTTATGCTTTGTTATCCTTCTTGTTTAAATCTTTAAAAAAAATCAATATACCAAGTACTATGATTATCTTTTTTAGATTTGTTACTAAAATATCAGTAGTAAACTAGAAACTCCCAGGTGATGACCCTAGCGGGAGTACCTAAAGGTGCTCGCCTCGAAAATTGACTAACTTAACTTTCTTCATGGCAGATATCATTATAATGCTTCTGGAAAGCTTTATGATGATGTTGATGTCCGAAACATGTCCTCTTGGAACAACGATCCAGCTCCATCAATTGAAAGTAGAACAATTTTGGGAGGAAACTCTGATTGAAAGGTAAGCGCTTCGTCCAATATAGACGGGTGATTTTATAGGGAGTGATAATTCCTCGGAGCAAGTGAGTCCAGCCGCCGGGTAAATAGTCCACTCTAGCCGTTCAAAACGCCAAACGAAAGTCTTAGAGAAGGAGGTTGTTCAATAGGAAACTGAACAACAAAATCTTACTTCCTTGGACCAGAAGCAGTAGCCGAAGTCTACTATTGAAAATGATCATGCCCAAACCTAGTAAGAGTGAGTGAAAGGATTTTCGTCAAGAAGTCGTTTTACCCGCTTTTTCTCTCTCGAAGAGTGTTTATTTATTTATTTTTTGTAACGAAGAGAAAGAAGTACATGAATAGAAAAAAAAGTTTGATATAACCAAATAAGTAGTGAGTTTTGAATATGTATGGATGATGGGTGCGGTTCCAGCAAGTCAAAATAGATTTGACTTGTTAGGTGGGTGTTGAAAAAACTGAAACCTATTATCTAACAGTTGTTTTTGAACCATTTTTTAGAATCACAATTGACTAACACATATTTTACGATTCTGAAATACGAATTGACTAACCCTCTTAATATAATTTATTTTATAAGATTTTTTTTTCATATATATATTTATAAGAAATAGGGTGGGGATAAAGTCTACAAACTTTGTAAACACAAGAAAATTTTGCCAGTGTGTGGCGGAAATTGAACATTAATTTTTTTTTTTTGGAATGAGGTGGAAATGGAAGTTAGGGTTAGGGTTAAAGTTTGGGTTTGCAAGCATTAAACTGAATTTTTTTTTTTTTTTTTAAAGTAGACTATTTCTGTCAGACCATACGTGTTTAATTTCTGCTGGTTAGCCTAACGATGCTTCTTGTATTCCAATTTTTTCGTATCTTTTTTCGTTTTACACTATTTAGTTAGAATTTTTATGTTTATTTTATTATATTAAAAATACATTTTTTTTAATTGGAAAGAAGAGAAAACCAAGATGTGTAATAATTGACAAGTACGATGATTAGTATTGTATCGGCCTGCTAGCTCGAGTCACTTTGCTGTTTGTGATTCAGTTGGGAACCGTGCAGCCGGGACCCACTACTCCACTCGCACCAACAAAATAAAATTCGGAGATATTTCCGAAAGATTCGGAAACATGTCCCCTCTCTCTCTCTCTCTCTCTCCAACCAAATATTCGTATACGCACATTAAAAATATAGCAGCCTCTTAGCACATTTTTTTTCTAGAGAGAGAAAGTAGAGAGAGAGAGAGGAAATGGCAGAGGAGAATAGTGGTGGCGGAGATTCGCAGCGGATGAAGCGGGCGGCGGCGGCGGCGGCGTACGACTATGAGTCGGATCCGCGGTGGTCGGAGTACTGGTCCAACGTCCTAATCCCTCCCCACATGGCCTCCCGATCCGACGTCGTCGACCACTACAAGCGCAAGTTCTACCAGCGCTTCATCGTAAGCATCATCAAGCATCACTTTCTCATATCCAGTTTTAGGGTTGCTTCGATCTGAATTCGTAAACCCTAAGTTCTTCGTTCTTAGGATTGTTGTTCATTTGATTACGTTGTGGTAGTTCCACCGACCCAATCGATCTGAATTCTTAAAGGATGTCCTACTTTTGACCCAAATCTTAGCTTGTACTTGTAGAAACCAAGGATTTTGTCTGTGGAACTTATGGCCGTTTCAAAAACCCTAATGATCGTTTGTGGTTTTTAGACTGAAAAGTCTTGGCTTTTGATGCGATTGCAGTGGACTCGATGTTCCATGAGCTAAAGGTGCTTGCTTGTGCTGAAATGTTGCTCTAAATCTGTAGATTTTTCTTTTATATTTATTAGGACACTAAATCTTGATTATGTTTGTCGCCATCTGCAGGCCTTAGTTCGTACAATCAGGGTTCTAATATAATTAATTTATCTAATTTATCTCTCTATTGAAAAACTAGGAAATAGCCCTTCTCATTATTTTCCAGCTTGAGCCCTAATGTAGGAATAAAGTTTGCTAGAATAGACTGGAGGTTTATTTTGGATTTCAGGATTTTCAAACTGGGATCTGAAGAGACGAGACTTCATTGAGAAAACTGGAGTTATACCCTAAGTTCGGGGTTGTTTGGGAGTTTGAAGGTAGTTTGGAGTTTTGTAAAAAGAGAGAAAATGGAGTTACCCCACACACACACAGAAGAAAAAAACATCTACTAACCAACCAACCAACCAAAAAAGAAAAAAAATATCCAGATTGCAATATTTCAATTTTCTTAAAGTCTAGGTTGGGGGGTGTTTTTGACTTAGATATGAAATCTCATTGAAAACACTCCACTCAAATACAAAAAAAGTTAAGCTATTTGGAGTTTGGAGGCCTATGTCCATCAAAACCCAATTTTATTTTCCAAACTAGATTCCCAAACGAGACCTAAGGGTGTGTGTTAATTGGAGTTTAGTGCTTTCTGGTGCTTAGGAAAGCCACATTGTTCAGGCTGTAGTTATGGAGGGCAATTAGACATTTAAATAGAGTACACTTATAGGTAGTCAAAGACGCAAGGCGCACTCAAGACACAAAATGTCCATATCGACCGAGGTGCAAAGAGCATTTAAGCCGCGCGCCCGAACGAAATGAGGCGCAAATATAAAAATAATAAAAATATACATAGATAAATAAATAAATTTGTAATAAAATAAATAAAATCAAATAACATATTAAAGCTGACAAAAATATATTAGAATATAACCAAGTGAACTAGCAGAGCAACAATAGCAATAAACATAACTAACAAGAGTTGTATTATCCCTACCATGCTTTTAGTAAATTTTAGTTTTTTCACTTAAACTATAACCAACTACTTTAGTGAGGTACGGATTATCTCCATGCCTCAAAGTTTTTTGTATAAAAAAAAAAAATATAAGGTGCACATTTTCTTGGTTGCGCCTAGCAGAAAGATGCACCTAAGGCGCGCCTTGGATGGGCCTGGAGAAAGGCGCCTTGCCTTGTGAGATGCAAGGCGTTGCTGCTGCACATTTCTGCGAGGCGCGTCTTTGACTACCATGTGGTGGGGATATATTTTGATGGGTTATATAAGTATCTGAGTATGCACTAACGGATTTCTGTTTCAAAATTTTACTAGAATATGGTATTGAATAAAAAAAAGACTAATGAATAATAATCATTCGATCAAACAACCTAAGTTCTATGGCTATATCATCTTCACTCTTCGAATTTCGTTCATTTCATTGCTGTGCTCCTAGGTACCTAACACCTGGTGTTGGGTATGTGCTCATAAGGTGACCCATGAGTGAAAGAGCGATCAATGACAAGATTGTCATTATAACTGTCTCCGTCTCTAGGTGCCAAAGCTGACGCATAGACATTCCTTTTCTTAAAAGAATCTGACTTGCATCTTGATTTGCTACGTTATATGACCTAACAAAGCATTGGCCTTTGGCTTGCTTCATGAAAGGTGCTATTTCACTTGAATCATTTTATGACTCTGCATCTTGAAAATTATATGAATAATGAAAAAACTCCATGACCTACTATCACCCCATAGAATAGATATGGCACCTCATTTCACAGAGGTCAGAGTAAACATTATCCAAAATATCACTTTTTCTAAAAGATGCACGCTTGACAACTGGAGCACAAGTTTGCTTGCCAGCCAAACAATGTATAGAAGGGCTCTCAGCTACCGAAGAAGATGAAGCTACCAAAATTAGGAGCTGAGCTTGGATAGGTCATCCTTCTGGAACTACGATTAACGAGTCATAATGGAAACAAGCGAGGATTGCCTTGGAGAAGGTAGTTTGTGGCGATTGATTTTGACTCGGACATGTTTTGAAGAAGTCGAGGTATTTCAAATTGTTTGTTGACATGAACAAAGAGTTTCTTGTTTTTTCCTACTGTGCTTTCTCTCACTCAAAGAAAGGACAGATGTACATAACCTTTCAACGAGAGAGTGCTTTTTCAAATCCCTCCAAATGGAACCATTTTTAAAGAGCTCTAGTCGTACTAATCGTTTAATTAGGTGGGGGGGGGGGGGGGATGGTTTAGTGCAATATACCTAATCGATAACGAACCTGAATGGATTTTTAGGTCCAATTCCATCCATTGTAATTGAGGCAATTCTGAATTGCTCATGGGGAACTCATCTAGCTCCTGAAATATATGACATTCTTGATCCTTCTCCTCTTCCTGGTCTTCTAGGGAATTGCCAGTCTTGCAAAAGATTTCGTTCATTACCTATCAGATAGAGAGTCTTGCAGAAGGCGTCGTTCATTACCTTCCCAGATAGAGACATTATTTTGTGCCGATCCAACATAAGTCTTTATTTGATTTCCTTATTAATTTGTCTTCTCAACACTAGAACAACAACATATACTATAGGTGACAGGTCATACAAAGAGAGGCCATACAAACAGATGGTCTAATTATTAATTGATTGGTAGTTTATTGTCATGCACTAAGTCCTTACTTTTCACAGAAGGATTAGAAAATTGAATGCTGTAAATGATGTAACTCTGTATGAATGGTTTCCATGATAGGCGTAGTGTTTCTTAAGGACGTCCCAATACTACGAAGTCCCCCCTATTACAAGGTCTGGGTAGGTATTGTAGGTCATGTACACAACCTTACCCCCAATACATGGAGAGCCTGTTTCTGGCACTTGAATGCACATCCTCTGGGATGCAAGTGCCAAAAGTCGCCTTTGAGTTAATTACTGAAAAGTTCTACTTATGAACCTTTAATTGGCTTGATGATTTATAATTACTCGTAAAAGAATCTGTTTATTAGTTGATTTTTAACCATTTACAAGTTTTTATACTCTATTTGTTTATAGTTTTGAACCTAAGATAGCATGTTCATGCAGCTTTTTTACAACCTATTTCGATCAAATTTCCAAGTTGCCCCTGATGAATGATGATTTTCTACTGTATCTAATATTATCTTTTCTTAGGTTATTGTATTACTGCAATCGAATACCAATATAGTGTGTTTATCCTGCATTGAATATAATTACTGTTATCACATCTTTTCAAATGTTGTTTACATTATATTTGAGGTTTTTCCATATATCTAAGCTTGTTTTTGCCTGTTTAGTGTTAAAATTATCACCTTTTTCACTAAAATATTTGTCCTTCTACAATGACATGATATACTTTAGATGTATCAATTAATTTGTGTGCCTTCTTGCTATCACCGTTGTCCCTGACCAAACTGTCTGAAATAGGAAAAAGCTCAGGGATATGGCTAACCTTATACTTCTGTCCCTCAGTTCTGATATATAAATATTTGTTTGTATACAGGATCCTGATTTAGTGGTCGAGGCAATCTCTACGGGCAGTTTCTCTCAGTCAGCTAGAGCATCTGTGAGATCTTCATCGCCACCAGCAACAGAAAACACAAGGCCTCGGACAACGGCTGCGGGTAGAGAATCATAACCGAAAGCGTGCTTGTTTATAACTTTATACACAAATGTTAAGTAATTTTTTTGATCTAATTTACTCATGTATTGTGGGATGTTGGATGCAGCATCTGGTACTGGAACGACTGCATCAGCAGACACAAACTCAAATTCTTTGCGTTTGGATAGGCGTACCATACATTTTTCAGTCAATGCCTGGGTGTGTAAAATTGCCATTGTTGATAAATGCCTCACATGCGAATATTTTGTATTCATCTTTAGTACTTCAATGCAGCAGCTCTACATCTAGTGCTTTAGTGTCTCATGTAGTAAACATTGTATATTTATCTATCCGTTTCTATAAATGATTCAACATGCATATGCTTTTGTGTCTTATCAGTAGGATGGTTAAGACTATACGTGCTGAGTTAACTGCTTTGGTCTATTATATCCAGGTCCATCTTCCATGAGATTTTGGTGGTGGCATTTTCAATGCAATTTTCAAGTAGCCATAGATTAATTGATCGAATAATGTTAAGTTGATGCACCCAAATTGAATCTATAATAAAAATTAACTCACACTGACATATAACACTTGAATGTATATAAGCCTTCAACAAATATAGGCTCATATAATTGCATTTTCCAAACAATAGCATTAGTTGTAGGTGTTCTATGTGCATGCTTTTTATCTTCTATAATGAATTTGGGCATACTAGGTAAACTTCACGTTACATCACGTGTCCTAGTTAAAAGTCATGACCTGTTAGGCACAAGTCGTTCGCACTATAATGATATGGGGGCAGACAGACGGGGATACCATCCCGATACCAACTACCAAGTACTGACAATTTCAGACATTGAGGCAGGGAGTGGCATTGTAGGATACCTTAAAACACATGGTTAATGGTATGCCCCTTTGATGGGAGGGAAAAGTCAAGATGTTAGCTTGTGCATGCTATATACTTGCATGTTCACACGTAAGTGCATGATAATCTATAGTAAACCATTATAAATATAGTTCAGTCATAAAGAGAGGCCAGTCGAGATTTAACATATTGAGAGAGGCCTTGTGTGTTCGCACTCACAAGTGCATGATAATCTATAGCAAACCATTATAAATATAGTTCAGTCATAAGGAGAGTCCAGTCGTTACAATAGTTAAGATTGTAAAAGACGCTAGGCGTTAGGTGGGCGGCCATCAACCGCCTAGCACCTAGACCGCCTAGGCGGCCGCCTAATTCTAGGTGGTCGGTGGAAATTTAAAAAATAAATCAAACATCTACGAATTAAATCCACTTACAGACATTTTTTTTCTTCTGTTTCACATAACAAAAACGTTTTTTCTAATTCTAGGGATTCCTGTAGTTGAGCTGTGACGGGAAAGTGGGAAACCCACGTGTCAAATCCAAATTGCAAGTTCTTCATATGAGTTCTTATTTGGGTTCCTGTAGTTGAACTGTGATGGGAAAGTGGGAAACCCACGCGTGTGTCATTTCGAGATTGCAAGTTCTTAAAAGAGAAGAAGAAGAAGAGAAGAAGAAGAAGAACAAGACAAGGAAAGAAAAGAAGACTAAGAAGAAGAAGCAGAGTGCTCCTGTGGCGGGTGCTCCGTCGGCTGCTGCTCCTACTCAAGCTACAAATTGGGTTAGCGCCGGCTGTTGCAGCCGAAGCCAGAGGATGCCTAGGCAGGTGTAGCTGACGCTAAATGACACCTAGGCGGCCGCCTCTCTGCCGAGCGCCCGAGATTTGGGTGGCCGCCTCACCGCCTAGGGCTGTCTAGGTGGGCGTCTAACTCCGATATCTTCCTGGACCGTCCAGGTCATCGATTCCAGCCGAAACCTAGACGGGCCATGGGCGCTTAGGCGTCGCCTGATACCGCTTTTTAGAACAGTGACAATAGTAATGAGCAGACAGTCGGGGTATACCACCTAGATACAAAGTACTGAAAATTTAAGATATTGAGATAGGGAGCGGCCTGCATTGTAGAACACCTTAAAAGACATGTTTAAGAGAATGTCACATTAATGAGAGGGGAGTTGTTGAGATGCTAGCCTGTGCATGCTATACACTTGCGTCTTTGCACACACTAAGTGCATGATGATTAATCCATTATACAGAGTTCAGTCATAAAGAGAGACCAGTCAAGATTTCCGATTGAGGCTATGATCACCCACGTTAATTGTAAAAGTAATTAAAAAAGGGTCCTAGTACCACAATTCATGAAGCTCCTGTTTGTGCAGGGTCTTGGGAAGGTCAAGGTGTACGCAGCCGTAGCCCCATATACATGAGAAGTTTCTTTCTCGGCTTGAACCTGCATCCTACAGGATGCAAGCAACAAACATGATCTTTGTGCCAAGCGGCACACACCCTATTTCACCGAAATAAAGATGTTTTTTTTATGTTAAACGTTAGGTTGCAGTGGCATACTTAATTTGCAGGTGTTCTGTGAAGTAGTCCCAATATGAATGCAAGTGCATCAAGCTTCAATGTAACTATTAGATTATGGAATCTAATTTACACACATAAAGGGAACACCAAAATTTGGGTAAAGACTTTGTTATTGTATAAAAGGGATAATGGGATATAGACCACTATCCTAGGCTACAATCTAAACTGACGCTCATGTAGGGGCTCGTAAGCCAACCCAATACATGATTTGCGCAATTCAAAAGATGCAGTAAAGTGATGTTTGTGTTGCGCCCATATGCACATGCAGTATAGGTGGCTACTATTGTACATATTTGAAAATGTCTATATCCTGTCTATGCATTGTGTCCCTTACTGTATCCGTATTTACATTCGTGCAACAAAGGTTCAAAGCAATCTAAACATTTTAAAACATCTATAAATAATTTTTTTGGGTCTCAATAATTCTAAAAAGGTGGGCCCAGTGACAACCATTTAACTTTCTGCTATCAACTATACCCGGGCCAGACAATATTTCATTTATAGACTTTTTGATATTTCAAGTTTTCAACTCACTTTGAATGTACATATTATGCATAGAGATGGTTTATGTTTAGCTACATGAGCATTGACTTGTTATCCCCGTGCCTCAACATTCCTAATATTTTTATTAGTTTTAAGATTTTTTATTGACATATACACGTGTCATATTCGTAGCCATTTGATACATCTCCTATGTTTTAATTGTGACCCTTTATATATATATATATATATATATATATATATATATATATATATATATATATATATATATATATCACAATGTTGATTAATTAAGAAAATGTAATGAGTTTAGCTGGAATGGGCAGAATGACCTGGGACAAAGGCCTTTTTGATGTAATGTTAACTTTTTAGTTGAAAATAATCCACTCGGCCCTCTATGATTGGCTGGCTTGCTAATGATTAACATTTTAAAGGATGTTTAACTTGTATGTATTTACCATCTAGAGTCGTAGGATGTTTGCTGCAAGCAACAGGAAGGAACATGTGTTTTGTATGGAGAGAGTGTTTTATTTAGGTTGATGGTTTGCTGAAAATGACTACTACTTATTTCCATCTATATCGACCAATTAGGTTGCATACCTTACATGAAACTTTTGTTAACAATTATTAAAGAATTTTGGAGGGAGGGAGCCTTTGAGTTGGAAGGTTTATGCTAAAAACTTGTTGCTTTAAGAATCAAGATACACGATCTGTGAATTTCTGTAAAATGAATTTTGTGGACAGCTTTATAATGTATCTTTCAATGCCTTGAAGATCTCTTGCTTGAGGATGATGTGGTACTGTAAGGAACTTATATATTTTTAAAAGGGTTATGGAGAGGAAGAGAATAATTTGTGCAATTTTTCGAGAAATAATAAATGATTGATGCATTGTGAGAAACACATAGATGTTCAATATGCATATAGAAAAAGAAGCTTAATAGAATTCATAGGAACCTCACTTTCAAGCTCATGATGATGATCTTCAAAAATCTTCTCCCATCAAAATAGGGCCGTCTATGGAGCATGAAAATGCTCTAGAAACAACCGACTAAGCTTTGTCAATAATGTTCTAAAAGACGAACGTGGCCTCTAGTTGCCAAAGAGGAGGTCTAGTTTGGAAGTTAGAGAAATCTGAATTTAAAATAAACAAAAAGTCGTAAATATACAACAAAGGGATTAAAATGTTATGATATTTATAAAGGGTTTTGTTAACATGTGCCCTAAGGGCATATGTTAACACATTGAAAAATGTGCATTTTGCATTGGTATTCCAATAAGCACATTAATCAATACATTTTTCACATTTATCAATATACATTTCAAATAAATGGTACATTGGTAAATGTACTAGTAATATTACCAATATAGAATGCACATTTTTCAATGTGTTAACAAAACCCATAAATTAACAAAACCCTTTAATAAAATGGGAAAATAATCACTCTTTAAAAGTTAAACTAAGAGGTAAAAGAAAAATATTGAATAGCCCATTAGTAGGGCCATGATCTATTCATAGAATCATAGTTTGAATTGAATATTCAGTTGTATAGCTAGAGCTTCAGTTTGTTCTTTGGAAAAACCCATGTCGAGGTATCCAGGATTTCAGACTTGTACTGCTGACAAATTGTTCAGAAAAGATATTGGCTGTGGCTCCTGGACATCATCAAGGTTTCCTTGTTTGTGCACTCAAAGGAGATCATCCATGGAGCTCTATCCTGTAAACAATCTGAGGCGGCTTGAAGGATGATCCAATTTCTCTCATGAACCCATTAGTTCCAGAATGTGATGCATAAATTGAAGTGCAGAAGCTGCACTCGAGTGGCAACTTGAAATGGCCAGCTGATCACGGGGACAGTTAAAGGAGAAAAGAGCATAAGGGTTTCCAAGTTTTACCTCCTAAACCATTATGTTGTGCTTAACTCCATATCAGGGAAAACTTGCTGTAAGACTGAGTTGATATGTTTTTAGTTTATTTTCTAAATGAGGCATCTTGCATCACAATTATTGTAGGAATTTGGAAACTCTGGAGGTTAGTTTACTCTTACCTGGGAGTCCTCATTAGACTTGTGTTTATCAACTTGTCAATTGAAGAATAAGCGCATAAAAGAGAAGGTTACCTTGTGCAAACGTAGTATAAGTTAGGGAACAATTGTGTAAGCTCTTACTATGAAGAGGAGCATTGAGATTACACCCACCTTCTGTAATGTTCGCTTTTCTGATCCTATAGTTTCTTCCAATCTACTTCTGTCTTTTAAAATTAATATGGAGGTAGAGAAGAAAATTGACAGTGAATATTTTCCAATATATATATATATATATATATATATATATATATATATATATATTTGACAACTGTTATGGTTTCCCATAAATTTAAGATCTCCTTTCTTTTTAGAGCTTCACCGTGTCTCATCCTTGACCCCTTCTTTGCTTCCTTCTCGTTCATTAACATGTCTCCACTTCTTTGACATTAATTATTAGATTGATTAGTCATTAGAGAAAAGATACAATGCCATCTCCTAGTTTACAAGCGGCATGCTTCTCCATTACTGTTGGTCCATCTATAACTCACTTTTAGGATAATTGCCTTAGCTTTAATCAATTGCAAACTAGTGGCTCTAATATTATAGTCCTACATGGGGTGAAGTTGCAAATTAGGATATGCACAAATTTTCTCTCCCTCTGATGTATAATTAATCTTGTAAAATGATAACATCAACAGAGAGATGTTCATGAAAGAGACGAAAACAATGAAAACTGTAGAGCTCATGGAGAATTAGGGGTCAGGGAATAGACCTTATAAATATTAGACAACTATTTTGACCAGAGTTTGTGCTGCCAAGCTACAGTCCAATGGTCTAAAATGTGTTAAAAAGCTGCGCCTAGGTGCAATGCGGCTACCCACCGCTAGGCGCATAGATGCTAAAAATCGGCGCCTGGGTGCTAGACGACCCTTGCTGCATAACGGCCGCCTAGTGCTTTCTATAACATTGCCACCTTCTAAAAATATGATGGTAGCAGTTGTGTTAAAAAGTTAAAACCCACAAAATATACTGAGAGTACCTATGTTGTATCTTACGATACATGATATGTTTCTTATGTAGATACGATATACTACCATTTTGTGATGTATCCGTTCATCCGAAACGATACGTATATGCTGATAGGTGGTATCAATTGTTTTACTTAGAGTCATCTAATGTTATGAATTTGGATTTTTGAATTAGATAGACTTGTAAAGATGAAACAAATAAAAGATTTATGATTTTTTATTATTAAATCATGTTCCTATATGGATTTAGAAGTAGAGACCTAAACTCTTAGAGTTGCTCAATAACATGATATATGATACTCACACGATAGGATATGCGAAGCAAATCGATTCATGATATGGTAGGTGAGCTGACAACCTAGACTGAAATGTAATATAACCACCCAGCCTATAATTTGATGAAGTTGCTTTCTTATTTTTGCTTTTTAATAGCTAAATGATGTGTAAGGATGATGGTGTTAATCTTAATATGAGGAATTTATACATTGATTAGATTGTTATTTCTTACAATCTGGACATGACATCTTTTATATGAGATAGCTAAATTGATCTGTAAGGGTTATGATCTTTATGATGAGTTTAACATGTTCTTAGAGTATCAGGAAGAATCCTCAATGGTCTAGTGGTCCGACTTACCAGAATTGTGAGCATTGAAGTTTTGAGTAACATTGCAAAACAGATCATGGAATCCTAGTAAAAGGAAGAAAAAGATCATGGAAGAATGGCCCAGGCAGCCACGTCCCTTAGCAACTGTTGAGCAAGTCCATCCTTTCTATAGGTAGCCAAAGTGAGAATCCTTGGCTCAAGGTTTGAGGAGAATGAGACACGGTCACATCTCTCCTTAATCTTGCCAACTTTTCTTTGCGATGTCTGCTTGTGTTTTTATGTCATTGACTCATCTAGAATAGCGAAACCATCTCCCTAGGTCAATTCGTCTTGCTTATCCTTCTGTTCTGACATGACTAGCCTGACTTGATGAGCAGCGGCAACATGGCACAGATGTATATCTGTTTCCAAATTGACTCATTCGGTTGATGACTTGGCTTACTGAGTTGTTCCTTGGGCTTGACCGAAGCTTGACCGAATATTCATTTAGTGTACTCAAGATAGTTTTGCTGAGGACTATTAATCATATCGCTGTTGCGGATTTCCCTTGAGCTTATGCCAGTCATCTTGTCAGTAATGGGGGTTGGTGGGGGTAATATTGCGCTATAGCTAACCAACTGCTTATGTTCTGCTAAAACCTCTTCAGGCATATTGAGAGCGTAAGTACTGGAATGGAATTTACCTTTAATATGGCTAATGTGTAGAATAACCTTAATTCCCTTTCTTTCAATCTATTTGCAACCTTATCTAACAAGCCTTGATATTTATCTTATCCTGGAAGTCTAGTTATTCTATAATATAAATATTTGGCAAGGTGTCTAGTAGACTAGTTACTACTTACTAATGTAGTACAGTAGTAGTTAGTAGTGAATGATATTTTGGTGTTTTGACAAACCTTTTGATGGGAGTCATAAGACATTAATATAACTCTTGCCTTTGTTTTATCGGTTTATGTCGTTTTTGTCGTTGAGATAATGTACTACAACCCAAGCTTTGAATTGTGGTTTCTTTCATACGTTAAATATCTTGCTTTAATATGTGATTTCTTTTAAGAAGTATTGTTTATATATGTTCTATAGTCTATACATTACTCTCTACATCATTTTTACTGGTATTATGTATCGTTAATATATGTATTTTGGGTTTATATATGCTTTATACAATGTGTACATTTATCTCTACATCCTTTAGAGTGTTTGCATAAGACTTGTGATCTAGATTATATATGAAATTTAGAGTATTTTGTAGATTATTATAAAAATATAAAACTTGCGGCCCATTTCAAAAAGGCGTGCGCCAGGGTGTATTGTTCCTCACCACAAGCCGTGACAACACTGTTCTTAAATAAAATTAAAATATTATTAATGTCAGTAACTTATAACACTAGCTAATATTAATCGATTAAGTTAATTATTTATTAAAAATGTATCAGTAACACATAATTATTAAAATTATATAGTAACTACTATAATAATTTGAAAATTTACGTGGTTAACTTTAAATATTAGTTCTTAATTAATAATAAGTTAAATAGTTAGTAATAATACTTGATTATCAAATTTAGCTAGATATTTAATAAATATTATTAGTTTTATAATGTACTTTTCTACTTCATCACCCACCTCCTTCAATCCCAACACATTTTGGAAGAAGAGAGAAGACAAGAAAGTGCAAGTCCATGCATATGCATAACATGGATGAGCACTTTCTCACCTCCCTCTCACTTCCCTCTATCCACACAGCCCCTAAGAATCAATGATTGATGCATATTACTATATCATGTTCAATCTGCAGTGTTCATATTGGACACTACTCAACTTTACTGCTTATTCATTACCAAGGTTTGAAATATTTTTTTGTCTATTTGTCAGATTTTGATTGTGGCGGTGCTTGGTGTTCTTCCACTTGTGTCAAAAAATCTTTCCAACAAGGCATACCGGTTGTCCTTGCTGGGCACTGCCTTGTCATCATTTTACTCTTTGTACACTCTCTATGGGGTAAATCTCAATGTGGTCATTTTTCGTTTTTCTACCTTTTCGTTACCTGAGCTCTTTTGGGGCTCCTGGTTCTTTACTGCTTACTTCAACGTTTGTGTGTGGAGTGCTGTTTGGCCAATCTTCACGAATTCATCAGTTATTATTCTATCTTCAGAAGCCCAGCGCTTGGAATCTTCCTGCTGTTCAAGCATGGTTTCAATCTGTGATTGCAACAAAGGATTTCATTCAGTTGACCTACTGCCTTATGCTTGTTTCATCACAGACACACTTTAAGTGTGAGTATTTTGTATTTTGATATATGATACTAATTCAAATTGTTCATTAAATTTCATATTTACATCTAGATCAGGTAATTTTCCCTGTTTATTTGCAAATTATCATTTCAATTGACTCTGTTGACAGTTGCTTTGATACCTGTGCTGTGCCGTGCACTTGATCATGTTGCTAGGTTCCTAAGATGTAACTTTACTCATTCCTCATTCTACAGGTAGCAATTTTGCTTCTTAGTCATAATTTTGTTGAACACTAAAATAATTATTCTTAAATTATGTGCATCTTAGATCTTACCAATGGAGAATTTTTGTTTCTTGATCTACAGGAAATACTTGGAGGAGCCTTGTCTATGGGTAGAGACCAATACTACCACTCTCAGCATCCTTACTTCAAATGCTGAGATTGCACTGGGCTTCCTTCTAGTTATTTCACTCTTATCGTGAGTAACTAAAATGGATGATCTATGGTTACTTTTTCATACTGTTTCTTCTGCCTGTCATTTATTGCTTTCCCTGGTTCTTTTATTACTCGTACTTGTGCCCATCTAGATCAATAATTTCCTGGTTTTGTAGGTGGCGGCGCAGCATACTACAAACATTCATGTATTGGCAGGTCAGTTTGATCTCTCACTTTGCAGAATTGCTTAGATGTCATGGTAGCTACATTTTCTGTCACTCACTCCTATATATATGTAGTCTCATGATCAATAAAATTAATCCTATTATTCCAATTCTACATGGTATCAGAGCCATAACCCATCCACTACTCTCTCTTTCCAATCCACTACTCTCTTTCCACAAAAGAAAAAATAATTCTAATCCTAGATCAAAACCCCCCATACCCGCCCGCCTCCCCGCCTTCCCCTCTCTCTCTCTCTCTCTCGGCCCCGCTTCCAGCAGCCCCCCTGCCCCCGCCTCCCCCCTGCCCCGCTCCCTGTTCTGCCTCCAGCAGACCCCCTACCCTGCCTCCAGCAGCCCTGCTGCCCCCCCCCCCCCCTCCCCCCGCTCCTGTGTTGCGCTGTCGCCACTGCCTCCTAACCCTAACCTACCTGCACCCCCACCGCCCTAACTCCAGCTGCCAATATGTCCATAAACTCTAACCCTAATCCAGACCCAACCGCCTACCCAAAACCCTAGCCATTTTTCTCTCTTTCCAAAAAAAAATCATGTTGGGATCCTCAGAGGACAAACATTGGTTTGTTTGCTAGAACCTCTAGCCTCCCAACATCGGTTTTAGGAATCTAACAAAGAGTAGACAAGTGGTTTGTCTTGCGTGAATCTTTGTTTCTTTTCTTACTTGATCTTCACATCAGGATCTAACGGAGAGTAACATGTGTTGCCTCTCTGTCCTGACGTGTGTGATCCACATTCACTCTCTGCTTTCTATGTACGTGCCGGTGCTGGCCACGTTTCTATCGTATTGGCAGAGTTGATATGATTATCAAGTTGGAAAGTTCTTATCAAGTTGGAAAGTTCATACCGACAGTCGAATCCGGAATACTGAAGGATGACATGCACGGAGACGAATAGCGGTGCTACAGACACTAGTGTCGAAAATGCAATAGCGGGACCAACGGACACTGGCATGACGATTTTCTTGATTCGACTTGTCGATCGACGATTGGATGGACCAGAGGGCTACTCGACATGGAGAAAGAAGGTCGAGAAGACGCTTAGTTCAGAATATAGATTCCGTAAAAGAATTATGGGAGGTCCTGGCGGCGACGTTTGATGGAAAATACGATTTGTCTCGTATCTATGACTCGATCGTTGACGTATACCGAGCAAATCAGGGAGATAAATCTCCTAAGGATCATTACCGGGCCTCTAAGGCGATGACTAATGAAATCGATCGTGTTTTACTCCTTACAACGGATATTAATGAAGCAAGGGCCCACGTGAGCAGCTTTATGTCATGGCATATCTGGCATCTCTCCGTCCTGATGCGGACCCTGCTCGCTCTCAAATCATTGTTGGATCTGATATTCCGTCTCTGATGGAGGCCCACTATCGCGTTCTTCGGACAACGAAAGTTGTTGAGACCACTCCAGGTGATGCTCCTGTTGATCAATCTGCTCTTGGTGCGGCTCGTCCTGGATTTTGTGATGGACGACATGGTGGCCGCAATGCTGGTCGTGATGGAGGACGAGGCAATGTCGGTCGTGATGGAGGAAGACCGCACACATGCTTCAACTGTGGTCAGTATGGCCATTTCCAGTGGCAGTGTCCTAAAGCTCATGCCGTCAATGTTACAACGAATACTCCTAATGATGGCATTCGATCTGTCCAGATGATTGCAGAGTCATATACAGATTTTCTTGAGTTCTAAGTTCAGCGTCGTGGTGAGGTATCTACATCTGGATCCACAGCCGGGTACTCCGTGGCATGTGTGGTGAGGTCGAAGCAGTGGGTGATTGACTCTGGTGCGTCAGCTCACATGGCTAGTGACGTAGGTATGATACGCAATTATATATCGGTGGGATGCGTTTCTGATATTAATGTTGCCAATGGTGGTTTACTAACAGTCCGTGGACGTGGAAGTGCCCATCTTTCTTCCGGACTGCCACTCGATTCCGTATTACATACACCTGGCAACCCCTTCAGTTTACTTTCCATTAGTCAGATTACTCGCTACATGCATTGCTAGGTAACATTTTTTTTCCGATGATTGTGTTTTTCAGGACCTAAAGACTGGAAAGACTGTCGGTAGGGGACATGTCGCTGGAGGCTTGTACCTGTTTGACGCACCTTCCTCTGTTGCTTGTGCCGACGTGAATCTCAATTCTTTCGAGCTACACTGTCGGTTAGGCCATCCATCTATCCAAGCTCCCCAGAATTTGTACACATCTTTAGATATTTTCGTTTCTTTTCATTGTAAGTCGTGTAGTTTGGCTAAACATCATCGGATTTTCTATCCAGTGAGTCAAAATAAATTTGTATATGCTCCTTTCGAGTTGGTGCATTCTGATATATGGGAGCCATGTCCAGTTGACTCGATGATGGGTTTCAAGTACTTTGTTACATTTGTTGATGATTACTCACGTCACTTTTGTCTATTTGATGAAAAATTGTTCCAAACTATTTGAAATTTGGTGCATTTTTTATGCGAAAATCAAAACACAATTTGGTATTCCGATTAAATGCCTTCGAAGTTGTGAGACTCGTCTCACTATTCTAGTATACGCATCCGAGATACGTGTATTATACGTGTATAGCTTGCTTATTGTTTAATTGCTTACTGTATGCTTTATGTCATGCATTATTTAGGTTGTTTTTGTAAATTTTTCTTAGTTGCATGCTTTGAACCGTTGGTCCCTTGGTTTTCTTGTGTGTGGCTGTGATGAACCCGGATGAGGGGCATGGATTATGATCCAATGGCCTACAATCATAGTTTTTCATGTATATACTCAACCTTTCTCTTCCCTTCACTTTTTTTCCTTTTATTTCTCTTTCCTTCTTTACTTCTTCCCCAGTCGAGAGCAGCAGCCGAGCTTGGCCTTGGCCGTGGGTGACTTGGTAGGGTTGGTATTAGGCTAGAACTTGACCGTAGGCAAGTACATCCTGCCAACCGAGTGAACACATGAATTGAGAGCTTCTTGATAAACCTAAGTTTACATTTATTTGCTAGCTTAGTTATTTGCATATCTTTAGTAGCTTAGAACTGTGTTGTAGACTTTTTTGTAATCTTGGTTTTGTTGCACTCGTATTTGATCTTGAACGGAAAAATCGAGAACAATAAAGTCGGAGCACAAAGTGTGCTGGCCGGAGAAGAATGGGCAATTCTACGAAAAGTGTGCATGAGACCCTTGAAAATATGAGCGCACTGCGTGCTATCTCATAAAAATGCTTGCGTTCAGCACAACATTCAAATCATTGCAAAAGTGCGCCAAGATATGTTGAGTATTCTGGGCGCACTTTACTCATGCGTACGTTTTGTACGAATGTCATCTAATCAAACCCTTGCAAAAGTACGCCAAGGCTATCAAAAACTTGGACGCACTTTTGAGAGAAATCCTCAATGACGAACATTTGAGAGTTCAACCTCGTCAATCAAGAGAAAGTGCGTCAAGCCTTTGTTGACGCACTAATTTTTTTCTTTGAGTATTCTTAATAGGCGAGCCTTGACTTTAGCATCGTCTCGACTGTCGTGTTCTCGAAAGTCGTATCTCGACTGCTGTGTCATGCTGAGATTTGTGTTTTGTCTTTTAGTAGACCTTTCTACGCATGTTTGTGCGTCAAACCTCCCTGCTAGCAAGATTGATGAAAGTGTGCCAAGCCCCTGGCTCGCGCACTTCTATCATTGTTCGCCAAGGTTCTAGAAGTGCGCTTTAGTATCATTTGTGCGCCAACTTTTGCTCGGAGCACTTTTTGTATCAAAGTGCGTCAGAACTGTCCGGACTAGTGATTTGTGCGCCAATAATGGTTTTGGTCCATTTTGTGCGGATAATCTATTTTCTTGCCTGATTATGCTCCAATCATAAATTGTTAATTTTTGCGCCTGCATGCCACTATTCTTTTGTTAGTAATGCTTAACACTTGATGTTTCTCTTGTTCTCTTTTATCCAGTTATTTTAGTTAATCTTGGTTATTTTCTGAGCATAACATTCTTGATATGAATCTTGATTTTCTGACATGAGCTAAGTGAATGTACATTATTAATGAACTCCTGAATCTTGATCTGGATCTGATAACCCTGATACTCCTGGTAGTGGCTCGACATAGCGTACTCATGACTTGTGAATTCCTGAACTGTTCTGGTCAAGGCTATTAGTAGCACTTGTATTATATGTCATGTATCCCCGTGATTTTGATTGTGCTCGTCAAGCTACTGTCATGTCTTGCATTATGTCTAAGGCAGATTCCTGAATACCACGGTCAAAAATTCTGAATAATTGTCCAGGCTAATAATTAGAATAATAATCTAGAAAGCATCTAGAGAGATTTTTTGACTACATGCAATCCCGGTATCCCAATGACACTTGATGAATTTGGAGCTCTTTGTCATGAGATGAACTCTTCCAGCACACCGACGAGTGTTGCACTACCAGAAAAGACAAGAAAATGATTATACCTGATAAACCTATATTATGTATATGTTCGTTTGGATAACCCGGATAGTCTGTAGGGCATGTGGCTGTAAGAAATCTCAAATTGAATGTGTTAGTAAATAGGACCGTGTTAACCGTAGTTAGATGATGATAGCAAGCCGTAGGACATGATTGACCGTGATTGTCGATTTTCAGTCTAGTCCTGTCCTGATTTAATTAACAGCTGTTCCGGAAATGGTAACCGGAGTATTGATTCCAAATGTCCTTGTTTAATTACTCCAGAAATGTTTAAATGTTATATTACCTGCTATTCTTATTGATTTGCCTGCATGCTGGTTTTAGTTCATAAGTTTGGCTCCATGGTACTTGTTGTTTCGGGTCTAACCCCACTAGTTTTGTATGTCCAGATTTCGGAGCAGGATCGCATGATCTTCCGTACTTTCCTCCTCAAGATGGTGAACACGAGGAGCACCCGAGGACATGAGTGGGTTTCTCTTTTATCATCCACTTGATCTTGTATAATTATACTTTTGAGACGTTTAGCCACCGAACACGTGTTTAGCTCGTTTTTTGGGATTCTTGATACTGCAGCCCGAGGGCCTACATGTAAAGCATATTCTAGACTATAGCTAGAGCAGATCATGTAATATTGTACTATGCTAGTTCTTCATTTTGGTAACTAGCTTCATGATCATCGGTATATGTATAGTTTGTGACGCCTTACAATTATATGTTTGGTGATCATATATCTTGTAACTTGTTGCTTGCTTGAGATTGAGACACGTAGGAATTCTTGACCCATGAATGACTATTGGATTGTAGAGTAAACCCTCACGTCTAGACAGCCGTGACTGTATCTCGAGATATAGAGTATTCTGGTGTACGTAGCTGGCTTTGTCTGCCCATGCTCTCCAGTATTATGGTTCTGGGGCGTGACAGAAGTGACAATGGTCGCGAGTATATGTCTCGTGAGTTCAATTCAGAGTACTCTATTGAGCTGGCTTTGTCTGCCCATGCTCTCCAGTATTATGGTTCTGGGGCGTGACAGAAGTGACAATGGTCGCGAATATGTCTCGTGAGTTCAATTCACATCTGTCTCGACATAGCATCATCCACCAAACTTCATGTCCTTATACACCACAACAAAATGATGTTGCCGAACGCAAGAATCGTCATCTCTTGGAAACAATGCATGCTCTTATGTTTCAAGTACGTACTCCCAGGAGATTTTGGTCGGATGCGATACTTACAACATGCTATTTTATTAATCGCATGCCATTGTCGGTTTTCAATGGTGCTACTCCCTTCTCTTGGCTATATCCCGAACGAGAGCCATTTCCTCCACCTCTCAAAATCTTTGGTTGCTTGTGTTATGTTCGGGATACCCGACTAGCCCTTTCTAAATTAGATCCTAAAGCAATCCAATGTGTTTTTCTTGGGTATCCTACAGATTAGAAAGGGTACCGTTATTTTTCTTCTACCTTGAAGAGGTATTTTTTTCTCTCGGGATGTTACCTTCGTTGAAATCGAGTTTCCTCCACTTCCACAAACTAAAGGTCCAGTGTCCCAAGTTTACCCAGAAGAGAATTTCTTGTTGTTTTTTGTTCAAACACAACAGCTCCCTATAAGGGTGCCCCTCCCCTACCGAACTAGTATTTCGGTCCGACGGTCCGGAGACACCGTTTCAGTCAGCAACGTCGTCGTTCGAACGAGCATCGCAGATAGTGTCTGTGATCACAGAGCCATCCTCCTCCTTTAGCTCCATTGATTCGCCTTCGTCTGTTCCACCAGCTCGACCTCGTCGTGCCTGTCGTGCTCATCCCTTGTATGTTGAAAACTACAAAGGTCTTGCGAGTCACACTCAGTATTTGATAGTTACTATTGATGGGATTCAGATTCCCAATTCTGCTGAGGAGGGTCTCAAACATCCCGGTTGACGTGCTGCTATGGAAGAGGAGACTTGGTAGATTTGTCACATGGTAAACATGCAGTAGGTTGCAAATGGGTGTTCACGATGAAAGTGAAACCGGTTGACACTCTTGATCGACTAAAGGTTCGTCTGGTGGCTAAAGGATATTCACAGGTCTATGGTGAGGATTATTTTGAGATATTCTCCCCAGTTGCCAGGATGACCTCAGTACACGCACTCTTGGCCTTAGCTGTTCGCTATGACTGGCCATTACCTCAGCTGGATATCAAGAATGTATTTTTTCACGGGGATTTTGATGAAGAAGTGTATGTAGTGCAACCTCCCGGGGTCGTTGCAAGGGAGGGTAAAATGTGTCATCTGAGGAAGACCCTCTATGGTCTCAAACGATCGCTTTGTGCATGGTTTGGTCGATTTACACATGTTGCTACTCAGTTTGGCATGTGTCAATCGAAGAAGGATTATTCAGTATTTTACCGACATACATCAGCTGGAAGGATACTACTTGGTGTCTATGTTGATGACATTGTGATTATAGGAGACGACATTAAGGGCATTGCAGGACTGAAGAGGTTTCTGGAAGAACAGTTTCAGACCAAGGATATGAGATCGTTGAACTACTTCTTGGGTGTTGAAGTCATACGGGAAAAGAGGCACATTGTCATGTCTCAAAGGAAGTATGTTTTAGACATACTGAATGATGCATGAATGATGCAAGCTAAGGGAACAACATCGCCAATGGACCAAGGAGAAAAGTTACTCCCCGACGAGGGGTACTGATGACTAATCCGGATCAATATCGTCGAGTGATTGGAAAACTCAACTACTTAACAGTTATGACTCGCCCATATATTTTTTTGCCGTCAGTATCGCAAGTAGATTTATGTCTTCTCCACGAGTTCCACATTGGCATGCAGTTCTTAGAATTCTGCGCTATCTAGTCCAGAATCCTGGAAAAGGAATTCGCAGGGAAAATTAGGGACATACGAATGTTGAGTGCTTTACCGATGCTGACTGGGGTGCAAGCTTGACGGATAGACGATCTACATCTGGTTATTCGGTATTTATTGACGGAAACTTGGTATCGTGGAAGAGCAAGAAGCAGTGTGTGATCGCATGATCAAGTTCTGAAACGGAATATCGAGCTATGGCTCATGGCACAACAGATGTACTATATCTGAAGCATCAACTACAAGAACATGAAGAAGAAGCAGGATCTAAAGCAGCAGATATGTAGTGTGATAACCAGTCTGCTATCCATATTGCTATCAATCTTGTGTTCCATGAAAGGGCAAAACATATTGAAATTGATACCCACTTCGTCCGTGATGAGTATCAAAAGGGGATAATAAAGTTTCATCACGTGAGGACCGGTAATCAGATAGCTGATATCTTCACGAAGGTTCTTTTGGGTCATCGGGTTCAATTTCTGTGTAACAAGCTGGGCATGATTGACATATATATGCTCCAACTTGAGGGAGGGTGTTTTAAGTATTAGTAATGAGCTTTAGTCCCACATCGGATAAAATGATAGAGTATATATATATATATATATATATATATATATATATAGTCTCCAGATCAATAAAGTTAATCCTATTATTCCAATTCTACAATAACGATTATTCTGTTGGACTGTTAGGTTTAATAATTTTCAACTAAATATCTACTCCAAGTTGTAGCAGTGTCCTAAACCATATTTTTGATGTTGGTTATCATGTAATTACATCAATAGTCACTGGCCTGTATTATTGCCACAAGGATTTTCAGGCCTTGTACTAATATGGGTTCTTACAGTCGTAATTTTGGTATTATGGGAACGTTGTTACTGGTGATTATAGTTAATTATATTCTGAAGAAGATCAAATGCCTCAATGATTTTCAAACCTTCTAGTGGCTAAGATTCTTCTTAAATTACATCCTGCTTTACTTTTGTCAGCTGACACCAGATGATAATAATCTTTTATCTATTTATTATGATTTCAGCTGTTGAAGCTCATGTACCATGCTCCTGTAACTGCTGGCTATCACCGGAGTGTGTGGACCAAGATTGGGCGAACCACCATCCCTTACATCCACCAGTATGCCCCATTCCTGAACACTCCGATCTCAGCAGTCCAAAGATGGTGGTTCAGGTAGCCGAAAGGAGAAAGGATGAAGCCTAGATGGAACTTTTGTTATCTTTTTGCAATAATTAGAACCTAAAAGAATCTTCTTATGATTGAAAAAGCAGAAGTAATCCTTTGTAATGTATACTAATATAACCTTCACTATGTAACCTTTTTCTTTACATGTGGGGCTTTCCACTTAAAAGCTATCTAGCTAGCTAGCTCCATACTTTTGCTTTACAAACACTGGATTAGTTTTAATGCAGCATGCTCAGTTATCAATAGAAGTCCCACTTCCTCCATTTCTCCCTGTTCACTTTGCTTAGTATTCCATTTCCTCTGCAATGTATACAACTACACCTCCTAGGCCTACTACAGCTCTGCCTGTTGATCAACAGCCCTTTCTGGTCGATTCTGCACATCGTGGTTTCAAGGCCCCGGTGAATGGTATGGTTGCTTGGGATGGGCTAGGAGGAGGTGTGATGGTGACTGGCGCGAGCTAGCTAGCGGTTGCATAGGCAGAGAGAAGTAACGTCGGCCGTGGCTGTGGATTTGCACCCCAGGATTAGGGCAAGCAAGCAGTTGCCACTGTAATCGCAGCAGCCAAATCCTTATTTATCCTTGATGGTTCTCAGGTTCATGTTCTTAGACCTTTCTATCAACTGTATGATTGTGGTAAATACTTGAAAAGGTTTTTGTATAGAGAAGGTTTTGGAGTACTGTGCAGATGTGTATTTGCATCTTCTATTGGCCAAGTATGATCCTATAGATGACAGGTTCAAAGTTTTTAGTTGACTGAAATAAGGCTATGATTTGGCGACTAAATTGCTTTGAACCTCGTACTAATATATCCATTACAGAAAATAATAGTTATTATTATTATTATTGCTTCACTCTATGTTGAGAGTACTCTGGAATGGAATCTATATGTAGGTTAATTTTCTCTGCTGTATGGACTCCGATATACTTGATAGTTTGAGGAAAATTTATCATAACACAAAATTTGGTTGTTTTCAAAGTAAAGAATTTGATTGATATACATCATTTATGGAAAATGTGTTCGTCTTACAAGTTCAAGAGAATGAAAGGTTTAGTTTGATCGATAAACCCTCCATTGTGTATTGTATGAACTATTTCTAATTGTACGTACAACTATTTAATAGAATAATGTTATTCATTCTTTCAAAGTGTCGCTTCGAATCCTTCCTTCCTACGTGCCAGATGACATGACGGTTAAATGTGACAGCTGACATGAAAAATTTTAAAATTAAAATTAACATCAAATTTCTTTGGATGATTAATTTTTTGGATTAAAATTTAACACATCAGCTGTTATGTTAGATGTTACATAATATTATCTAATATGTCACGTTATTTAGAAGAACACTTTGGAGAGATGAATATCATTATTCTATTTAATATTTTATGACTTCTTGTAGAGTCAATTTACAAATGTCAGATGCAGTGATATCCAGATTTGGTTGCCCGAGTCTTTTCAAGTGCAATTACCATACAAATTCACTTTGCTTGAACAAGCCAAGACATCGTTAGAAGATCGAGTTAAACTCGACACAGTTACACTAACAAAAATGGAGGAATCTCTCTCTCTCTCTCTCTCTCTCAAGAAGCATATAAACATACAACTATGTACGTACGTACGTATGTATTATGTATCTACATTGTGTGACTGTACAGATGACATACTTTCGTCTACGTCAAATGAACCACATTGTGCACTCTAGTCACTATCAGGCCGGCCCTGGCGTCGAGCCGCACCGACACCCCGACGGTCGTCGGCCTGACCGACCGCTGTCTTATGACGTGGCAGTACTCGGGATCGTCCGCCCTCCCTTCCGACCGTATCCACTGTATCATCCCGTGGTACATCGGGAAGAAGCTCATCTGCATAGCAGAGTAGGCGAAGTAGGGAACCAGCGCCGCCACGACCGCCACGACGGTCACCAGAGAGTACGAGGGAGCCGGGGCGAGGGCCTCGTAGAAGGCCATGTACGCCGTGGTGGAGATGTCCGGGGTTATGGCCCCGTAGGCGAGCTGGAAGAGGTACCAGAGGGCGACGCCGCCCCACACGAAGACGTGCTGGACGGCAGTGAAGTAGGAGACGGAGAGGGCCATCTGGCAGTTGACGGCCCACACGACGGCGGTGTACATTGTGCCCCCGAGGACGTCGAGGCTGACGGTCTGGCCGCCTTTACGGAAGGCTTGGTGACGGAGGGCGGAGGTGGTGAGGAAGAATATGATGGCGGCGCTGACCACGCCGTTGGACATCCAGGCGAGGATGCGGGCCCAGCTGAAGAGAACGTTCTGCACGCCTTCCTGGTACAGGAGTGGGAACTGCATTTGGGAGTCGCAATGGGGGTTAGATTCCGGTCTACGAGAAAATGGTGTCCGGATATCTGTATCGTGTCCGTATCCGTATCCGTGTTGGTATCGTGCTGCTAGATCGTTTTGTTGTCAAGGAATGTTGCAAGTTTTTTGAATGAATGATAATGCTATAGAGATTGTGAAGAAGGAAAAAATATGCAGCATATTCTCATGATTGCAAATCATGAGGAGTAATTCTTAAAGTAGTTGGGCAAAAAATTCATAATATTATGCATTATAAAAAGCTATATTGTTGTCATAGACATAGTCTGCTGGATCGACCGATCCGATACGGTCGATACCGATATAATTTGTCCCGGAGGGATCTCTTTTCCAGTCAACTCGACAAATAAAATTGAACAGAAAAGACAAATCAACAATAGTGTAAAAGCACAATAAGACTGCAAAAGCATGTAAAAAAAGAAGAATGGCACCTAAACAAATAGACAAGGGTGATTACTATTTCATTCAATTTTAAACGGTGACTACTATTTCATTCAAAACGACTAAGAAACAACAAATAAAATACTTATATTTACAGTTAAATGTATAAAATATTTTTTTTTCTTTCTAAAATTTTAATAATTTTTTTTTCGGATACCAAAAAAATCTAGTACTCCTATCCGAAACCGTCTATATCGCTAATTCTGATACTGATAGGAAGGATACGATATCGATACTGTAAACCTTAGTAATAGATACCGAGTAGACCGACCGACCGACCGACCTTGAGACAAAAGCGAGCAGAAACATCTTGGTCGAAGACACCCAAAGCAATGACAGGAAGGGAGGTGAAGAAAACGTTATAGAACGATAAGAACCAATCGTTGTAGGCTGGCTTGCCGGAGAAGGATGCATAGGCCTCGTAAAAGAAGAGCGTTACACCGAATGTTATGTTCTTGTAGAAGAAGTAGCATATCTGCAAGATAATAATGAGATATATATAAATGTCAATACCAATTTGTGGAGAAAGATGTTAAAATTCAACCAGAACAATTATATCAGAGTAATATACCATTGATGAGATCCTTCGGTAGCACCAGTGTCCATGTACAAGTAACAAGCGCTCCAGGAACCGGAACTGTGCAATTGCCACATCACTGGACATTACTGCCTGAAATTTATTTCAAGCAGCGCCAATCAAGAAACGAAAATGACAATTACGGTTCCAACTTCTCTTACTAGTAACCATAGTTTGCATAATCGGCCGATAACGATCCGATACGGCCAATATCGACACGGTTTGACATGTCCCGATCCGATACCAACCGATATTCGATACTGACCGATATCGACATTGGAGATCTCTTTTTCGGTCAATTCGGCAAAAAAAATTAAACAAAAAAGACCACTCAACAAGGGTGTAGAAGCATAATAAGGTTGTAAAAACATGTAAAAGAAGAAAACTTAACTATTGCATGTAAACCAATCGACAAGGGGTGACTACTATTTCATTCAATTTCAAAACTAGTAAGAAACAACACTACAAATACTTAAAATTATGCATAAATGTATAAAATATATTTTCTAAAATGTTAATAATTTATTGATAATTATTTATTTTCCAAAAAATTTGATACTCCGATCCGAAACCGCCGATACCGCCGATACTCATAGGAATGGTTCGATACAGATTCCAAACCAATACTGTGAACCTTGCTAGTATGTTTTTTTTTCCTGACATCTTTCACTTGTAAAGTGTAATTTTTCCCAAGTTCCAGAAACTATTCGAAGATCATGAAGCCTGATGATGTACCACACTGAAATGCAACAGTGAACATAACATTTGGTTTCTTGGTTTCAAAGCTAAATAATTCAAATTCTCAGCTCTTTTAGTCAGGGTTAAGCAAGGAACTCTATAGTTCGTGAATTGATTGATGAGATTTGATAGATTTACTCGCACAGAACTTTATTCTTCTGAAAGCCGTAAAAAAAAACAAAAAAATGTTTCTGAACTGTACTCCAACCCCTCTATGTCTATGGTTTGATGATACCAACCTGCATTCCTTCTGCCCCACTGATCCCAATCCCTATGTCCGCTTCTTGAAGCATTCCAACATCATTAGCCCCATCACCAATCGCTAAAGTTACTTTCCCCGTGCCTTCTTTCACCAGTCTGGTCACCTGCAGTAAGTTCTTATTAGATGCTACTCAAAATAAGTATAAAGCGTGATATATATAGCTCACGAGTGCTTTTTGTTTTGGGGAAGAGCGGCAACATATAACTGATGCACAGCCGACTGCCAGATGCAAGAAGGAATTCTTGACGTCGTCTTCTAAAGCATATGCAAGGGATTTCCCATCAATAATCAAAGCAAATGCCTCTGTCCTCGATGAACTACTTAGTTTCTTGCCTTGGCTTATTTGACGAACAACACTTTCTTTTGATGCCTGAAAATATTCCAGAAATCGTGATTTCTTCCGGTCAATTAAGTTCATAGAGACATCATAAATAATTAAAGAGATGTAAACAAAACACATTATAGAGAGAATTATAGTTCATCTAACTGCATGAAAAAGCTTGTAATACATAATCATGAGATATCTAATATCTTCCAAACTGAGGTCTTAATATATTAGTTTAGGTCTGCTCTATCGGTATCGAAATCAGTATCAGACCCTTCCTATGAGTATCGGATCGGCCGTATCGACGGTATCGGCAATTTCGAATCAGAGTATCGATTTTTTAGTATCAGAAAGCAAATAATTGTTAATAAGTTACTAAAAATTTAGAAAAATATTTTATACATCTAGACAAGATTTTAAATATTTATGTGTTGTTTCTTAATAGTTTTAAAATTGATTGAAATACTAGTCATTCTTACTGATTTGTTTACCTGCGATGAATAATTTTTTTTTCATTTATATGCATTTACAACCTTACTATACTTTTATACCCTGGTTGATTTTTTTTTTCCATTCAATTTTCTCTACAAAATTGACTGGAAAAGAGACCCCCTTACGTCAGTATCGGTCGGTATGCGTAGCAGCCGGTATCGGATCGAGACATGCAAAACTGTATCGATACCAGCCGTATCGGATCGATATCGGTCGATACTGCAAACTACTTTCTACAAGATAGTTTATGGAAATTCATGTTACTCTTATAAGCTCACAAAGAGAAATTTCCATGTGAATTAAAGAAGAACAATTTTTTTTTTTTTTTGACTATTTGAATTTATCAAGCCCCTCATCACAGAACTCTAATCCGAAGTAGAAATTGAGAAAAGAAAAAAAAAACAGAACTAGGTTGCATCTCCAAAAGAATGTAGTAAGAAATACAAACTACACTATATATGAGATACCTGTGTAACCAGATTCATACCATCATTATTACTGAACCTATAGCTGATACCTATGGCGGGGGTATAACGAAAAATCAGAGCTTACAACAATCAAGCTCGGAACTGTTCATTTATAATCTTCACCTCGAAAAGCTTATGTGGCCATTGACAATCTCCATGTCGTTGCTTAAGGAACTAATTGGCCATTTTATTTCAAATTTATTCATTGTCATGATAGCTTTCCATTGTTTTCATTAATTTGTTTGGTCCTAAAAGATTTAGGAGCTCTATATTTAGCAACAATATACTAAGAAGCAACTAGAGTGAGAAGAAACCCAAATATGAAGCATAGATATTATTTGTTACCTTAGAAATTGTATCTTTATTTCCTTCTTTCCCTAGAGCTACGATGTCTGGTGATTCCAGTGTGATGATTATCTGCTTCATTCCTGGTCTCAGTAGACTACAAGCGAAACTGAAGGAAAAAAAGAACGATAATTGAGATCGATCAAGTCATGAGAAATGGTAAAAGACAATATAAACACAACTCAGGTAACTAAAATTTCTAATACCCGATGTTGATGGCAGTCTCCATCTTGTCTCCGGTAAGTACCCATATCTTGATTCCCGCTTGTGCTAGTTTGTCGATACAATCAGGTACCTATACATGAACAAGAAAAAAAAAAAAAAAACTTTTCCTAAATTGTTATTAGGTGATGAAAATGTCCACAAGTGAATATACCACTACCGACCCCATTTTGAAGTTTGTCTTCAACAGCTGTAGCACCAAGAAGAATTAAATCACTTTCCATCTTCTCTGCAGCTTCATCAATCTTCTCATCCCTATCAGCACTGACCGAGTTCTTGGCCTCGGTAAATTGTTTATTGAACTTGTCATACTCGACCTCATCAAGTTCACGATATGCAAGGACCAGAGTCCTCAGACCAGCATCAGCGTAGTCATGTAACTGCTCCTTCGTCTTCTCCTCAAATTGCGTTCCATTCTTCGCAAGTCTTTCAAACATCACACTGTTAAGATGTCCAGAAGATGGACAATATTAGTATCGTTAGATGGTAGTTAGTTTTGAAATCATAATTCAGACTACCTGTCGGCACCTTTGGTGAGGAGCAGAAGTTTCCCTTCCTCGCTTCTAACTATCACAGACATCCTTTTCCGGGAGCTATTGAATTCCAAGATGTTGAGGAGTCTGTATGTCCTGTAGACAAAATACAACAAGATACAAGTCGTTATCTTACATGTACGTTGCACGAACACACAGTAAAATGGTGTCCATATTCGTATCGTATCCATACCCATATCCGTATTCGTGCAACATAGATAACCACTTTAAACCTATTTGAAAATGTTCCTATCCGGTATCCGTAGTGCAACATAGTCTTACATTATACTATTGCGGTTTTAAGGTTATTAACATAGTTTGTAGTATCGGTCGATACCGATCCGGTACGGCCGATACCGATACAATTTGGTATGTCCCGATCCGATACCGACCAATACCCGATACTGACCGACACCGACATTGGGGATCCCTTTTTCGGTCAATTCGACAAAGAAAAGTGTCCAAGAAAGACCAATCAACAAGGGTATAAATGCATAATAAGGTTGTAAAAATATGTAAAAGAAAACTTATTGCATGTAAACAATCGACAAAGGTGCCTACTATTTCATTCACTTTCAAAACTACTAAGAAACGACACTGAAACTACTTAAAATTATGCATAAATGTATAAATTATATTTTCTAAAATATTAATAATTTATTAATAATTATTTGCTTTCCGATACAAAGAAATCCGGTACTCCGATCCGAAACCATTGATACTGCCGATACCGTCGATACCGATACTCATAGGAATGGTCCGATACCGATTCCGATACCGAAACTGCGAACCTACTTATTAAAAGAGACTAACCTATCAACTGTCCTGCCAGTCAAGGGATCAAGCTCATGAAGGGAGAGAGAGTTCTGCGTCCTCTGGTAGAACTCGAAGCCCAACTCTCTGGCCGCGATAACGAAAGCAGCCTCGTCGGGTGACTTGGCCTCATAAGTAATGTTGGAGATCGCTTCATCAACTTCCGGTATGGCAGTATGGCAGATGGCTAGCACGGAGAAGAACTTGTGTATGACATCACAGTTCGGATCATTAACCCAATTCCCATTCATGAGGCTCCCATCTGTAAAATTAAACCCCTTAACCGGCTTCCTGTATACTTCTTCTTCTTCTTCTTCTTCTTCTTCTTCTTCTTGAGCTGACTCAAGTGTCAATGGCGATGCACCCTTTCTCTTAGCCATTGCCTTCTCGACCTCAGTAACACCACTTCCATATGCAGTGCCGGCAATGGTGCACTTGATGAACTCCATCGAGTTACATGTCAGTGTTCCAGTCTTATCCGAGAGGATCGTGTCGACTTGACCCAACTCCTCGTTCAAGTTCGAGGTACGAGCATTGGCTGGCGTGTCCGTGTCCTCGTGATACATCTCGATGTCCTGGTTTATGAAGATGGTCTGCAGGACTTTCACGATCTCTATCGACACGTACAAGGAGATGGGGATGAAATTACTGTAGAGCATCATGGCAGTCAAGAAGTGGAAGAATGCAGCCAGAGCCGCCCTCTTGGGATCGTAGAACACGGTCGAGTCGTCTGGCCGAAGATACCAACGTCTCATCTTTCCGTCACTCGAGTCATCGTCATCGGTTTCGACCCCAAAGTAAATGGACCCGATTGTCGCAAGAAGGACCAAGGAAGACAAGAGAAGGTATATGAGCTTGTCCATCTTCCTTTCGATCTTGCTCCTCTTCGACGGTGGATTGGTCGAGTTCTGCATGACCTTCGTGTCGTGTCCCGTGAATATCACGACTCCGTACACGAAATCGGTGTTCCTGAGCTTGGAGTCCCTCAGAAGGAGCGGCAGGGGCGAGAGGGGGTACTGCTGGCCTTGGAAATCCATGGTTCCGACGAAGGTGTAGAGATTTGCGTTCGGGTCTTCACATCTTATGGTAGCTTTGAAATTTCGAAAGCTGGAGTCTTCTACTAAGCCTGAAGTTACCTCTAGTGATTGCTTCAGCTTCAAGTTGGTCTCTCCGTCGAGGTTCATGGTTTCGACGTAACAGATCGCCTCGTCGTAGTTGGATGAAAGTAGGAGGAGGTCAGCTGGGAAGAACTTGTCCTTCTCCACCTTCACCACATCTCCAACCCTCAGATTTTTCCATTCAGTGTGATGGAAATCTCCATTTCCGCGATGCACTTTCACCTTTCGATTGTTCACCTCTTTGTCCTGGAAGAAAAAAAAGCATTTGGAAGTTAAGAACTAGCAAATACTTGATCTTATCGAGATTGTGCTTTGAAATTGTTAAACTCAAGCATATAATTTGAAAATTTCCTGGGGTCGACTAAATGAATACATAGTTTGCAGTATCGGCTGATACCGATCCGATACGGTCGATACCGATACTGTTTGGCATGTTCCGATTCGATACCGACCGATACCCGTTAATGACCGATACAAACATTTGGGACCTCTTTTTCAATCAATTCGGAAAAAAAATTTGATCGAAAAAGATCAATCATCAAGGTGCAAAAGCATAATAAGGTTGTAAAAGCATGTAAAAGAAGAAAACTTATCTATCACATGTAAAACCAATTGGCAATGATGACTTACTATTTCATTCAATTTCAAAACTGCAAAAAATACTTAAAATTATGTCTAAATGTATAAAATATACTTTCTAAAATGTTAATAATTATTTTCTTTTTGATACAAAAAAATCCAATATGCCGATCCGAAACCGCTGATACTGCCGATACCGCCGATCACGATACTCATAGGAGTGGTCCTATACCGATTCCGATACCAATCTTGCAGGTCGAACATACAAGCCTCTTTGGGACAAACTAAAATCCTCTTGATGTAAGGGACAGGTGATGAACACAAAAATGCACTGTATTTTCACAAGTTATTGATGCACAGGGACAGGTTATATACACCAACATGTACTAGAGTATAGAATGTTTATCATGTGAATTGTTCTTAAAAAACCAACTTACATTTTCTTGTAATTGAGAGACTCTATGTTCCTACTGCCTTCAACAATTGAGTCATTGGAACAAAAACAGAGCTACAATTAGAACTAGATGAAGCACTAGTTTCCAACTTCACCAAAATAACTTAGAAAGGAAAAGTAGTTTCTCAACACTTGGAAGTAATATAAACACAAACACACACACACACACACTAACAAAGTACTAAATGAAATGAAAAAAACTGAAATATATAATACCTGCAGGTTCCTCCTCCAGTCCTCGACGGCCTCCTTCGCCATGGTGGCGCCGATGACGACGATGAGCGGGATGATGGCGCTGACCGCTGCGTAAGGAGCCAGCGGGGTGAAGGCCAGGCAGCCGGAGATGAGGAAGTACACGTTGGCCACCCTCCTGAACTGCTCAAACAGGGACTTGGGGACGAACGTGGCCAGGTTGTACTTGGTGGTGGAGACGTAGTTGGTGCCGTAGCCGAGACCGACGGCCTCGAAGCAGTCGGGGTCGTTCGCGAAGGCTATGCGCGAGAACCCGGGGCCTCCGATCCGCGAATGATCGTCTTTAAGTGCACTACTGTCTCTGACACAGGAGAAGCTGAACAATTTACTCAGGTGCAGCCTCTTCCTCCTCCCTCCGCCCATTGGCATCACCTCCAATACAAAAACTAGTACTTTTAGTTACAAAACTCCAATTTTTTTTTTTTTTCAATAACTTAACCTTCCCAAGGCTAAAACCTCTGCACCAGCTGAATAATAAGGGATTATAACAAATGCCCAGATGGAAAAATCTCTCCTTTATGATGAAATCGATAGTTTTATCACTAGAAACTCAGGAAAAAACCGTAAAGATGCGATTTTGAGAGGTGCCCAGATGGAAAAGATGCCTCCTTTTTGTGCTTCTGGCGCGAAAAATTCCAATATCGAGGCTGCTGCTGCTGCTTCTTCCACCACCATGATCACATACCTCTAAGTACACTCATCCTGTGAAAGTTTCTCGTTTCAAACCCTCCTCTTCCTCTCGATTCTTGAGTTCATCTCTGTCTTCTTCCTTACAAACTATTCATGTGGAAAATAAAATAAAAAATAAGGGAAGACCCAGTATTAGTTTACTTGAGACAGTAGAAAATTCTCTATCAAGAAACGGACAAGAATGTATTGAAAATGAGAAAAATATAAAAGTAAGGATTTTTTTTTGAGTTGTATCCTACTTTTTATCATAATTTAAAGTGTGTTCCATCAAATTATCATAATACATATACCTTTTTACTTTTAACGAAAATTATCAATGATTAAAAGTCAACTTGCTCTCCCCCCCCCCACCATTTAACTCCCCCCCCCCACCATTTATGACCAAAACACTCTAAAATAGGTGAATGCACCTTGAATTGTGACCAAAATATCCTAAAATATGTGTGGTGCAACTTAATTTTTTATTTATTTATGTAGGTCAAATGAGTTGATTGTTAGTCATTGACGATTTTTATTAAAAATGAGAAATTTCATGTATTATGGTAATTCGATGGGATGCACCTTGAATTATGGTAAAACAAGTGGGAGGCAACTCAACATTTCTCAAAAATAAATTTGGAACTTTAGGGTCTACTTATTGAGGGTGAAGAGAGTTAAATGAGAAAAAATAATAATCTTGCTCGTAGGTTTAGAAGATGAGTCATAAAGGTAAGTGAGGGTTAAAAAATAATCTTCTTTTAAACCTCCCAAATCGGAAGGGGAAGAGGTTAATAGCGAGGAGTGAGGGATTTCGTTTAAAAAATTATAAATATTTTTTATTTGTCTTATAAAATATTGTGACTTAATTTTTCCTTTTTTTTTTCTTTCAATCTACTGTCCCGTCTTTCTGAATTTCAATCTATTGTCATCCAATTGCGTCGTCTCTTCTCGTTTTATCTTATCACTCATAGTTGAAAACTATAAAAAACAAAAACTTGACGCCTATGTTTTTGATGCATCTTTTGAGTCGATGACCACATATATTTGATGCATAAAAAATGTCCAAGTGTTTCGTTTCTCCAATGTTTTGTTCATAAAATAATTGAAGGAGATAGCCTTCAAATAATTATTGTATCTGTTTGATGCATCAAATATATTTTGTGCGTTGTCTCTCCTCCAATGTCTTGCATAAAAAAATCAATCAAATATATTATTGTGTTTGGACTGCATCAAATATATTATTGTGTTTGGACTGCATCAAATATATTATTGTGTTTGAATTCTAGTTATTATTTTTTTTATATATGTATTAGATTTGTGAAAATATTTTTTGTAAAGATATTTTGATAAGTTTTAATAAAAAATTAGATCAAATCTAATTTTATATCATATGTAGTAAGGGTATTTTGATAACTATTGTATTTTTGTTAATCCCCCTCATATTCAAAGTCTACAATTCAAACAAGAGTTATTAAACACATCCCACTTAACTCCCCTTCCAATCCTTGGTTATATATCCCTTCCTCTCACTTAACTTTTCTTTACTTAACCTCATTTAACTATGCTTATATTTTCTTCGCCAATCCAAGCAGAATCTAAGAATTACTATCCACCTATAAGAGGGGCTGAATCTCAAGTGAAAGATATGGTATGTCCATTCTATCAAGATATAGCGTAGGATTATGTGACCCATAACCCGATCGGCCGATCGTTAACTATAGTCAATCTCGCATGTACGACACCAAATCATAGAAATAGAATTAAGCGATCCTTATGGTATGTCTATTTTTGTCTAGAGGGGGTAGGATTAGGTGACCCCTAACTCGGTCTGCCCGGTCGCTAACTACAATAAATGTGGGCTGAAGTAAAAAAATTGTAGTTCACAAAAAAGTACATAAAATATAATCTTATCTTTAATATACAACTACATAGAGCTCAAAGAGAGAGGACGTTGTCTGGCACGACGATAAAGTTTACTGTTTATATTCTAGATGATATAGATTCGAGTAATGAAGATAACCTTTTTCTTATATATATAGATGAAAAATGCTAAGTTGTCTGCAGGTTTGGCCCGCCCGTCCATGTGGTACAACCCTATTGCCCCCCTTCCCCCATTTGTTTGGTCCCACCACCGATTGACCTGCCAATGAGATTGTGCCACGTGACGGACGGATCAAAACTGTGAGCCAATTCCACGGTCAATGTAGCAACGTCGTATATAGATATAATGTTATATATATATTGACTCTCTCCGGATCCTTTAGTAAAACATGGTACCCTTGACAAAGTAGATTGAGAGAATTACATTTTACATTAAGTTGGTAAGAGTGTGATTGAAATTTTATTATGGGGTTGTGACAGGGTTTGTGATATCAAATTCTAAATATAGGGGGGGAAAGTATTAAGTAATGTTCTTTGTGTACGTGAGGTTTGATTTGTTAACCTTTTTCCTTTCATTGATTAACTACAAATCTACATGCATGGTTCTTGTTTCAATAACGGGGGAGATACCTTGTTTTTTTGGGTGGGGGGCGGGGGGGGGGGGGGGGGGGGGGGGGGGGGGTGTTGGGTCCTCAGATTAGGAATCTTAATAAAGATTTCATGGAGGGTGAGGGTTCTTGCAATTTTTATTCTTTCTTTTTAGAGAAGGTTGGGTTAGGTTTAACAAAAGTTGACGATAAGGAAGCGTGGTTTCTCGATAAGGACTTCGCGTCCATTGTTTAGCATTTGGTTGATCTTTCAGCTTTTTTGTTTTTATTTTATTATTTATTTATTTAGGGATACTTGGCTCAAGAAGAAAATTTTACAAATTTTTGTATACAAATAAAATGCGCAAGTCAAACTGACATATTTAGAAATAAATATTTAGACAACTTTTGTGCACAAGGATAATCCTACGACCAGTCCCGGGCACCGGAATCGGCCTAGGAGAGGGTCAAAGGAACACCCTAAGTCAAAGAAGTCCTCGCGATCAGCGGGGTGTTTATGTCTATCCGTGAGATGGGTTGTGCGAACCAACTGCTAATCATAGGAAGTCACCCATGGACCTTCATGTAGATAGGTCACACGCACATGATAAAATTATTACAAGCCTAACAGTTTGATGCAGAGACGGAATTGAATTTTTTTATATATGCAAATTGGGCTAACTCTTTTCTGTTGTAGGGAAAGACAATCTGTCGTGGATAAGAAATCATTGTATCAGTGGTTTATTTCTATTATTTATTTTTCTTAAAATAAATTATTAAAAAGAATCTAGATAAGTAGAAAGATCACTTAATAATTGTTGCTAGTATCACATATTTACTTAGAGTTGATTTCAGGTGAGTTCGGTCACGACCGCTCACCAGTACGCAATATGTATTGACCAACATTTTGTGGGCATCCCCAGGTAATAGGAGACAGAAGGATAATCAGAGGTGCTGGAGGCTCGTCCAATCTAGTGGAACTGTGTTCGACGCCACGAAGATTTACATTTCAAGTTTAGCAGTTTATTTTTCAAGGTGTTTTAACTTTTGTTCTAAGTAAAAGGATATGATGTATGTGCATTATGGCTATTTTTCAAGTTTCAAAAGAGATATAAGCCAAGTATGGCATTATCGTATTGGCCAACAAGAGTATATTGTAATTGTTAGTCCCGAGGCTTAACCAAAGATGGAAGAATGCGTGATCAAGATCAGAGGTTCACACAAAAGTTTCCACTCTGACTATTTTCGATTTTTACGAAGAACTATACAAGGATTCTAATTACAAATTGCTCTCAAGATTACAAAAGAATCAGAATTAACCAAACTTCTCGTTCTTCTTTACAATTGCAGTTGCAGACAGACAGAACGGAGTTATAATAAAACAAAAAACTACCTTCGTTCTTCCTTACAAAATCAGTTACAATCAGACAGAACGAACCATGAAGAAAAAGGAGAAGAAGACAAAATAAAAAATTATTCTTGCTGGGGCAGTGAAGACCACCGTTGCTCAAAGCAAGATTCGTCCTCTATGGACGATCTGCTCCCAGGAGCCAGCAAGTTCACAAGAGAACTTCCTGAACGCTCGTTGTCACCTCTTTGTGTGACTCGAACGGACTCATTTGGACTCATCTTTCTCAACTTTTTGGTCTGTCTCAAAAGGAGGTTAGAGGAAACTTTATATAGGGAATGATGGAAGCTCATCCTCCTATTCTTTCCGATGTAGGACTAAAAAGCCAATATACAAAATTGATATCCCACAATCGCATCCCAATGCATAGCCCGCTCAGTGCCCGTTCAACACCCGCTTAGCTCCCGTTCAGCGCCCGCTCATGCAACACGTGCATGCAACTCGAGCATAAAATGAGCGAACGAGCGTCTTGCGACGATGCTAACGTGCTAAGTGCAAAGTACGCCAACAAAGAGCTACTTTGCGCCCTTGAGCCCGAGTCCGAGTCGCTAAGCCCCTTTGGGGCTTAGCTCCTATGGAAATAATTCCAAGAGCATGACAAAAAGCATAAATGCTTTCATGAGGAGTTAATCCATTTTTCTCCTAGAAAAATACCCCCATATGGCACCCATGTGTCCCACCACACCCATGTGTACACCTCAACTCATACAAAGTATTATATTGAGATACCCACTTGGTGGTGTAGCCAATGTTGGACTATCTTTACTAGTCCAAAGGCAAAAACACTATCAATCCCCCATATATCTCAATATATATTGGTTGAGTGTTCCCCACAGTGACTGTCCATCATGCATTAGGATAGATGTCGCTTTGACTTGAATCTTCCCGTATGGGTCGAACAACAGTATGATACAAGAATGGACTATGACTTGAATTCTGCACCATAGCTGCAATTTTTCCCACTCACACAATGACATCAGCTGTGCTTCCGGTTGCACATTAAAGTTTCTATGCACGCCTGGTTTTGGTGTATGTATTTTGGGCGTCTACAAGTTTTTCTCAAGAGACGGCCTATATCTCTTTCCATACACTATAGTTGATTTTTTTAAAGAGTCCTTAGCATAAAGCCTCGAGCTTCCTTGTGGTGCTACTCTGCTATGACATGGCCCAAAGCCAAGGCTAAACCTCATCGTGGTGTCATGCCACTGTAGCATAGGGTCCCAGCCTCTTTGTAGTGCTAAACTACCCAGCATGAAGTCTTGTGATTCCTTGCGGTGTTACACCGCTGTGACATGACTCGCGTAGCCGAGGTTTTACATCTTTTACCTCTGTGGTGTCACATCACTGTAACACGAGGACACCGGTCTCTTTGTAGTGCTACGTAACCTACACTCTTCATTCTACAATATTAGGCTACCTGCCTATGTGCGATGCTACATCGCTGTGACATGGCTCGCGAAGCCGAGACATTACCCTTACCTAGGAACATCTTGGTGGTGTCACCCACTGTAGCATGAAGACGTTACACTCCTTTATAGTTTTGTGCTACCGTGCTTCCTGTTAAGCCTACCAGACATTAAAAATGCCTGAAAACTCATTAAGGCATCTAAGCCATCCTCCTACGGGACTTGTTCTACACAAAAGAATAATTAGTAGACAACAGTGGTTCTGGGTCCGTAATCCGTCAATGTCTCAAAGGACTACCTACTGTTCCTGATATTCTTCCAATCAATGGTCCTCCCTTGAACCAATAGCTAGATGCCTAGTAGATTTTTCTTTGAACTAATAACATAAAACTAAATGGTAGGATTGCAAAAACATAATATCAGAGGTCCTCCAAGCCCATATATGTTGTGTCCTTGACTATATGCGGTGTTAAGCCACTGTGACATGACCCAAAGCTGAGGTTCACTCCCTTGTGTGGTGTCACGCCACTGTAACATGGAGTACTACCCTCCTTTATAGTTCTTGGGATCAGCTGGTGCTGGAAGCCTTACATGAACGGGTCTGCCAGACTCTCCTGGATCCGATCATCAAACACGGTAATAATCTACCATAGCTACGCTCATTCAGTGTCCTGTACTGGCCCTTGAGGCCTATCATGAACGGATCTGCCAGATTTACTTGACTTCGATCATTAAAGTACTGTAATGATCCACACAATCTTCACTCATTCAGTGTCATGTGTTCTATCCACATAGTTCTCTTTAAACCGTTGAAGAGATAAACAAATGCCACCGTTGTAGCTTTTTGGTTTTCACAGTATATCGGTATCACCCGAATCTGTGTACTAACCATAGGAAGACCATTTGAGAGCTTCCAGAGCCATTCTGCTTTATATGCTGCAACTTGATAGTGCAAAGAACTGTGAGAGTAACGACTGCTGCTTCAACTTCCACGATATAGCAACACCACCCCTGGAGAAGTCATGTCATCCTGTGGATCTTTCACTCTTATTTCTTGAGTACCAACTGGCATCACCGAAGCCTTCCTTCATATCTGGATAACTGCTGTAGCACAAGATAAACTACTGAGTTCTCCTAAGAATTCTGAAGACTCTCTTCACAGCTTTCAGTGTTCAACACATATACTGTTTGTGAACTGACTCAACAACCCTACAACAAAAGCTATGTCAGGCCTGGTGGTATCGCATCTTGAATCATTCACCTGATGATGCTCGAGTACACCAACTGTCTGTCGCTTTTCTTTGGATTTGTCTTCAGATTCATGTCACTCCTGAGGACTATTATCCTTGATACCTAAAGCGTGTGATCAGCATTTCATGCTGAGAGCTTGTGACTAAGCAAGTCCACCCGGCATCCAGATTATCTTATATCCTAAGTATGACATCCGCAATCCCATGTCCTAAGTTTGGACAAAAAGGACATCTTTGTTAGTGACACTTCTGTGCCCACAATTGGGACTAGCAAGTCGCCTACATAGATATAAACAATGACTCATTCATTATCAGCGAACTTCTTGTACACACACTTGTCCGTCTCCCTGATCCTACGACAAATTTGACTAGATAACTTATCAAATTCCTGCTGCCATATCCTGAGAATTGCTTCAGGAGTATCGAGATATCACCAACTCGTAGACTGTCTTCAAACCTGAATGGCAATAGTTCTGACTGTTGTCCGTGAATCTCTCATGTCTGTCTTCTTTCAAGACTTGTTATTTTTCCATCATCTTATAAATAATTATCTTGTGAATAACAGCTACGATAATCATCATCCTGATCTATGGCACCCTCATCGAGGTGCCAAAGAACTCAATCCCTTATTGTCTGAGAAAACCCCTAGGCAGATATCCTTGTCTTGAACTCAATTGTTCTGTCTGCTTTCATCTTCATTGACTTGAAGATCTGATAAGCATCTGATTGGTTTAGCTCATTTAGGCAGATTGACCAACACCCAAGTGTGGTTGGAGGTTATTGAGTCATACTCATTATTTATAGACTCCCTCCAGAAGACATCATCTCTAGTCTTCATCGCCTCATCATAGGTAAGCGGATCTGCTTCCACATGATAGGTGACAAAATCTTCTTTAAAGTCCTTCACTATCCCCACTCGCTTATATACTGGCTCTGCAAGTTCTGATTCGATCGTTGCCGTTGGGATGACAACTTCTTCTTGGACTACATCTTCGTTAGAAGCTTCAGCCTCCTGTGCACCCACACTATTTTTTGAAATATCCGCGATAACAATGTTCTTGTGCCTTACAAATTTGTCTTCGAGGAGTTCTACGTTGTGAGATTCAATGATATAATTTAATTTGATATCAAAAAATCTTTGAACATTACTCTTCTCAGCATCACCTGAAAGATTATCGTCGTAGTCCTCGATTCCAGCTTCTGAATCTTTAATTCCAAAAGTTTCATAGATGCCAGACACCCCCACACTTGAATGATGTTCAAGTTGGGTCTGATTCTGAACCAGAATTCCTGAGGAGTGACATCAAAAGTTGTGTATGGCACTCTGTTCAGAATAAACGTAGCCGTCAGCACATCTTCTTCCCAGAAGTAGTTTGGAAGACAGTATTGAGTTCATCATCTCTGTCAATGTCATGTTCTTTCTTTCAGCTACTATATTTGATTGAGAAGAATATAGAGTAATTATCTCATTGACAATTCTATTTTCTTTGCAGAACGATATGAATTCAATAGACCTATACTCTCCGCCTAGATCACTTTCGAGTCTCTTGAGTTGTTGCCACATTTAAAGTTCATCCTCAACCCTGAACTTCTTAAATTCTTCGTCTTTTAACTAGAGCAGATAGATGAACGCGTACTTTGAGTAGTCGTCGATGAAAGTAATGAAGTACTTTATTTTGGCATTTGTGGAGAACTGTTTGAAGTTACAGATATCTGAGTGAACCAACTCTAGAATATTTGTACTTCGGTTTACCCTTTTGAACAGTTTTCTTGTGATCTTCGTCTGCGCACAGACCTTACACTTCTCCACCTTCTTATCCCCACATTTAGAGATAAACCCTAGACTAGACATCTGGTAGTACGTAGTACATGTCCTAATCCGTGGTCCCACAACTCTTATAATGAGACTTCATTCACAAGCAGAAGCTCGAACATCCATTTGAAACTGAATGCCTTATTTCAAAGTATGTCTCCTGCCAAGATATCACCATCTGGCAAACATGGATATTCACCCTCAAGTCTGCAATAGACTTTCGAAGATCGGGTCCTTGGTAATCACTGGTATGTTCCTACACGTATTCCTTTGACTGTAACTTCTTCAAGTTCAGAACCATTATCCTAATTCCTAGATCATCTGCTTGATCCTTGCTTGCCATTAAGACCTTCACCACTGAAAGGTTTGACCTTGATCAACAGTTCTTCCTAAAGCATATGTGGCTAGATGCACTAGTTTTTATCCACTGGTCAGCAACCATGCCATAGGCTTAACCTGTGCAATCATAGCAACCAAGTTAAGTAATCAAAGAAACCAAGTTTAGTTATACCTTGCTATATTGGTTCAGATTGGTTCTACTTCCAAGTTCCAATTTCAGCCATGTGTCAAGTCCTGTATAGTGCAGTGACCTTCATGTGCATAGGCCACCATGCGCCAATCCATGCGCATAAGCCACCATGCGATTATCCATGCGCATAAACCATTATGCATCAATCTATGTGCATAAGCCACCATGCGCCAATCCATGCGCATAAGCCTTGATGTGCGTCCTGCATGCGCATAGACCATCATGCGCATTGAGATACTATGTGCCCAACTCTGCCATGCGCCAAGATGCCAAGACTTTTAATGCGCTGCCATGCGCCAAGTCTTACAAAGTGCCAAGTCTTACCATGCGCAAAGGTCTGTCCCTTGTGCGCATACTCTACAATCCTTGGTCATCTTTTAATCTTCCTTCCAACTGGAATGCGCGTCCGTCAGTTGCTATCTCCTCCATCATCGAAAATGGTAGGTACCAACAACTCACTTTTAATATTTGACAAAGGACTCTTTCCCTTATCCAAATGTTTGAAGTAAATTCCCTCAATCTTCTCAAGTTTGTGAAAACTTGTGTCCATAAGACTTGAATGGATGTTTTCTATCTTCATTCGGATCTTGCTTTGAGATTGTTAGTCCCAAGGCTTAACCAAAGATGGAAGAACATCTAGTCGAGATCAGAGGTTCACACAAAAGTTTTTACTCTGACTATTATCGATTTCTACGAAGAACTATATGAGGATTCTGATTACAACTTGCTCTCAAGATTACAAAAGAATCAGAATTAACCAAACTTCTCATTCTTTCTTACAATCGCAGTTGTAGACGGACAGAACAAAGTTACAATAAAACCAAAACTACCTTCATTATTTCTTGTAAAATGCAGTTACAATCAGACAGAACAAACCAAGAAAGAAGAAAAAGAAGACAAAATAAAAATTATTCTTGTTGGGGCGGTGAATACCACCGTTGCTCAAAGCAAGATTCGTCCTCTATCGATGATCTGCTCTCAAGAGCCAGCAAGTTCATAAGTAAACTTCTGGAACGCTCATAGTCACCTCTTTATGTGACTCGAACGGACTCCTTTGGACTCCACTTTATCAACTTCTGGAACGCCCGGGGTATTCTCCATATAGTTTGGGAACCTCACCCACTCCAAAAAATCTCCTCCTTCACAACTATGTGGAGGGGATCGTCATCCTGATGATCTGCCTACAATAATCAAACATTTTTCTTGGAAGAATCTTTGTGAACATGTATGCTCCGTTGTCATCTGTATGAACCTTCTCAAGCGTCGCTTCTTTCTTTTCAACCACATCCCGTATCCAATGATACCGGATATCAATGTGCTTGGATCGACTATGAAATGTCTGGTTCTTCATAAGGTGAATGACACTCTGGCTATCGCAAAGAAAAGGGTACTGCTCTTGCTTTAGCCGCATTTCCTGTAACAACTTCTTCATCCATATTAACTCCTTGCAAGCCTCCGTCACCGCAACCACGACTGCCATGATATTGCTCCACCAGCAAACATCATCACATAGTTTAAAGTCGATCGGCTCATGTCTATATCTCCAGCCATATCAATGCCGGTATACCCAACCAGGTTCGGCTTGTCACTACCAAAAGAAAGTCTCCAATCGGCCGTGCCCTGAAGATATCGTAGAATCCACTTGACCGCACTCCAATGTACCCTTCCAGGATTGAAAGTATATCTGCTAACTGTGCCAACTACATGAGCGATGTCTGGTCTCGTACACACCATAGTATACATAAGACTCCCCACAACTGGGCATATGGAACCCACTCCATATCTTCCTTCTCGTCCTCGGTAGATGGACACTGTTCCTCAGTGAACTTAAAGTGAGCCATAAGGGGGTCAGTCACTTTTTTTGACCCGTCCATCCTGAAATGCCAAAGTACCCGGTGAATGTACTTCTTTTAGGATAAGTGTAGCAGCTTGGACTCTCTCTCGGCTGATCTCCATTCCAAGAATAGTCTTCGCTGCACCCAAATCCTTCATAGAGAAGGTTGCGCCCACTTGGCGCTTCAACTCAGCTATCCTAGTGGCATTCCAACCCACCAGTAGCATATCATAAACATAGAGCAGTAAAATAATAAAGTCATCCTCGGCAAAGTATTTCATAAATACACAGTGGTCCGACGTTATCCGTGCGTAACCATGCTCCCCTATAAATGACTCGAGCTTCCTGTACCATTGCCTCAGAGCCTGTTTCAGACCATACAAGCTCTTCCTCAACTGACAGATCAAGTGTGACTTGCCCTTCTCACAGAATCCCTCTGGCTGATCCATGTACAACTCCTCCTCAAGATTACCATGGAAGAATGTCGTCTTCACGTCCATTTGCTCGACCTCCAAGTCAAAATTAGCTGCGAATGCTAGCACCACCCGAATAGACGACTGCTTGCCGACTGGCGAAAAGATCTCATCATAATCTACGCCTTTTCGCTGACCGTAGCCTTTAACTACCAGCCTCACTTTGTATCGAGGGTGAGTAGCATCATCTGTCTGCTTCACTCTGAATATCCATCGATTCTTCAAATTCCTCTTGCCCTTTGGCAACCGCACCAGATCATAAGTAGAGTTGGCCTCCAAGAAACTCATATTCTCCTACATGGCCTCCATCTACTCCTGTATGTGTTCATCTTCCATAGTCTTTATAAAACTTTTGGGTTCTCCCCCGTCATTCAGTAGCACATGCTCACCCGGTGAGCATCTCCTAGATAGTCGACGCTCTCTATCGCTCCTCCTCAATGGAACCACTAGTGCTGGCTGTATATCAACAACCTCCTCCCCTTTAGAAACTACCTCCTCGGCATGCTTATCCTAATGAGGGCCACCTTGACCACCATCAGAAGTTGACAATCAAGGTTAGGAGAAACTTCATGTACTGGCTCCCCCATAACTGGATCCTCTACGATATCCTCTAGAAACTGCTCGAAGAAAAATGAGTCTAACTCAGGCAATTCCTCAGCCCCAGAAGCCATCTCAAAATCCCGAGTGTCCGACTGGTCAGTTACTGTGACCGAGCTCTATAAATAGAGACCTCCGGCCACAAAGGTCCAAGGTCAAAAAAAGCAAGGGTCGAAGGGCAGTCAAGTGAAAGGTCAGAGCAGAGGTCAAGGCCAAGATCAGAGAGAGAGCACATACAGAGAGTGTCGGCAACGAGAGTTCAATCCTTCCTGCAACCTTTGAAGCTTCTTTTCCTTCTTCTATAGCACTTCTTCGTCATCGTGTGGTCCAAGGGACAAAGTGATCAACCGCAAATCAGACCCCTATAGCAATATTTTTTCAGAATCAAATTTTTGTACTTAACATCCTCGTATAGGATTAATTGTACTTCTTTTTCTTATTTGTAAACAAAGAAAGAATTTCGTATAAACCTAGTTTTAATTTCTTTCATTTATCATCAAACAGAGCTTACTAAAATTCAAAGAAATTCTCTAGATAAATATATAAAAAAAAATATTTCTTCTGAAAATTTGGTTGAAGAAATGGTTAGTGAATCTGAACAGGAAACTCATGTTGATGAATTTGTACAAAATGAGAATAAGGTAAACTTAGAAGTTCCAAATCCAAGTGAGAATGAAACTGAGCAAATAAATATTGAAGAACCTAACAATGTTTTCGAAAATGAGCAAAATGAAAATGATGAAAATATTAATTGGCTGGATTGGTCAGAAGTTGAAATGTCTTTGAACATTTTTGATCCTAGAGTGTGGAATAGTTTTGATGCAAAATTGAGAGATTTGTTGGTAGAAAAAAGGATATGTTAGAGAAGTTAATTATCTTTATCCTAAAGATAATCAAAAGAGATCATTTTTCTTTGATTATTACAGTCGAAAACTAACAAATGGGGAAGTTTATGATATAAAGTAGTTGGTTTATTCACAAGAGCTTAATAGAATATTTTGTTTTTGTTGTAAAGTGGTAAGGAAAATTCACACTAGAAGTAATTTAGCAAATGAAGGTGTCTGTGATTGGAAACATCTAGGTGACAAACTTAAAGAACATAAAAACAGTTGTGAACATCTCACTAATCTTAAAACTTTGGCTGAATTACGAATTAGATTGAATACAAATCAAACGATTGATAGAGAATTACAAGAACAAATAAAAAAAGATACTGATCATTGGAAGCAAGTTATGGTAAGGTTAGTTGATGTTGTGAAAAGACTTGCTATGAATAATTTGTCATTTCGTGGAACAAATGAAAAAAATATATGATGTATCTAATGGAAACTTCTTAGGTTTTCTTGAAATAATAGAAGAGTTTGATCCGATAATGATGCATGCATCATTTTCGACTCATTTAAGATAAAAGTGTTCATTATCACTATCTTAGTCATAAAATTTAAAATGAGCTGATAGCAACATTAGCATCAAGTGTTAAGAGTGTTTAAAAAAAAATAAGTAAAATATTTTTCTGTGATTCTTGATTTCACTTTTGACGCAAGTCACTAAGAACAAATGACTTTCATTTTAAGATGTGTAGATGTGAATAATATCCCAATAAAATTAGAAGAATATTGTTTAGAGTATCTAAATGTGCAAGATACTTCTGGATTGGGACTTTTTAATGAATCGTAATATGCACTATACTCACTTGATCTTGGTATTGATAATGTGAGAGGGCAAGGTTATGATATTTGTTGGAAAATATTACCTTCTATTCATGAAAACAAAAATAACAATAAGTTAGATATACTGGTCTATGGGAAAGTCATGCACGAAGCACTGCCCTAAGAGTTTATTCGAGGTCTATGTGCAGACATCCTCTCGAATTCTCCTAGTGGTAAAACTTCCTTGCTACCGGCGTTCCGTCACCGCACACGGCTTCGGAAGAATGATCCAAACTTAGCTTTGTCCAGAGAGGAAAGAAAAAGAAATGGAACGAATAAAGGATAGTTGTGTAGACAGAAGGAGGGAGGAGTTAACTTCTATAGAGAAGAAGAAAGGAGAAGACTATAAAAAATTTCATACACCAAACTTGTTGGATCTACAGAGATATATAGAAGCCAAAGACCAAAGATTTTCTAATAAAAATAATGGCCATAAATACCACCTAATGAATAGCCAAATAAAGAAAGCTATTATAATGCATTGAATGGAGAGGAATGGTGTTTAAAAAATTGGTTTTTCCAATAATAATAATAACAATCCCCCCTCCCCCCCCCCCAAAAAAAAAACCCAAGTTTTAAAAGATAGAGATAACAATATTTAACAGAGATAGAAGTAGAGAATTTCTGAGCAAGTAAATACTATGCATAAATGAGATGGACTACAACCTTGAATCTCACATAGTGACTATTGTCTTTGTCTGAAGAAGTGCTTGATGGACTAAGTCTTGAATCAGATTTCTTGAACCAGATTCAGAAAATAGCACACATAGTACGCTAGAGGTCCTTGGATCTATCGGGACGACACTTTTGATTGTCCATGCACACTTTTCCATATTCATGAGAGTTGTCTGGGATTACCCTCTCCCATAGTCGCTGCCTTCACGACCTCTCATATAGGTAAGTCCTTAAAGGGTTGGTGATCGGTGTCAACCCTGCATTATAATGCTTGGACCTATTAAGAGTTTAAAAACTCATCCTAACTAAATCACACAGGAATACTATCACCATAGGGATGGAGAATCATTGTACACATGGCTGTAGCCACTTGAGCATTATTTTAATAAGATTTTAATCTCGGGTCAGTGTTCTATAAAAGTCACCTAAGTCCAGCTTGTTTTTACCCATTGAACTGGCTTCTTGGGATCTCCAGTCAGACTCGGTTGGGTTGCCACTGCTGGTGACTTACTTATGGGCTTAACCCCATCCCCCTCGATGATTCTAGAATTAATTTCCTAGACAAACTCTTGGTCAAGAGTAAATAGTCTCTTCGTCAAGAGATCTATAAAGTTCTTTTATGACTTTTATAGTCAAGAACCATATTTTTGCCTTTTAGGCTCTTTTAATGTCTTGAATTGCAGCTACAAGTACCTGTTCATCTTAGAACTCATAGAAACATGCTTTAGTAGTTTTAAAGGCAAATTGATTATCACAATTTATTTAAAAATAAATGACAGGTATGTAAATTTGCATATACATAATAAAATGTTTGAGCTATTCAGCTTCAGCACAAGCTACGTTTAAAATTAACCGTTTCAGAGTCTATGATACTCCTAGCCATGATAGTTTGTCACATAGACCTATCATCTTATGAGTATATAGGTTGTTCCACATGTGAAACCTTATTCATCTTTCGCTACAACTCAGTGTTATAAGAGCATTTATATTCAAAGAATATGCTATAAAAGACTCAGAAAAGCACTTAGAATTATAAACAAAAATAATGGTATTCTATTTCTTTAGGAATTTTGGCATGACTGAGCTAGAAGGTTTGATTACTCTTAAATTAGACTAGTGTATCAGAATCCTTTAACATAGGTATAATTTTGTCAATAGTTGATTTAATCTCTAGGGTATTGAGCCAAAAAACTTATCTGACTCTGCTATATTTTAAAGTATGAACTAGTGAACCTTTTAGGCTTGACACTAGAAGAACCATCTTTACCAGTCATGTTTACAAATATGACAGACTCAAGTTCTACAGGAATAGTGTATGAATATTAGAGTAATAGTTTGGATAAATTTTGCTAATCAACCTTAACAAATCTTTAGTCTATCAAGTTTTGATCAAATTGGGTTAGCTGTAGGGGCCGGTTCCCAGCTAGCGGTGGTCTGAAGACACTTAAATACCGTGTCGCTTAGGGCTATTTACACCCGTTTGACAGAAGGACCCTTTCGAATTTTATCCAAACTAATCTTCACTTAAAAACTTAGATTTAAGGGGAATTACAATATCACTAAATTATTTACTTTTGACTAAATGTTTGAATGTATCAAAAGAAATTATAATGTTGTATATTATATGCAAATTGATGTTTGTCTATCATAATCACAATATCAAACAATTTAGTCAAATGGAATTATGAAGTCACAAATAGTATGCAAACCAATGTTTGTCAAACATGTAACAAAATAATATTAATTTTTTTGTCTGACTAAAATTCTAATATTGTGACACTACGGTCATATATAGTACAACCATAAACGCCGATCATGGAACATAAATATTCTACATCACCATAATCTACATGCATAAACTAAGAAAGTTGGCTCACAGAATTCAACAATATATTTGTCTAACTAAACTTAGAAATTTAGGAATCTGAAAAATTAATAGAATATATGGATTATAAATATAAAAATTACCTTTCTACATAAAAGGAGCATTTTAATTTTTTTTAAGCTTAGCAATAACAATTTAGAAGAAATGTTATTTAGTAAAATATTTTTAGATAGTTCCATTATTCTTGCTGAACATTCATTAGTATCCAGGAATTTTGAAAATTAAAATTTACAAACATCAAGTTTAGAATAATAAGATGAAAGATGTTTGTATTACTTACCTTCACCCTTAGCAAGTTTTTGCCTTTAGTTGTATATCACATAAATGCAATATGACCAAATTTACAAACATGTTCTTCATATGAGGCAATAATTATTTTTCTTCTCCCATATCATATGAGCACCAGCAATATTTAACATGTTATGCTTAATAAGACCATCAAAAGATGCCATTAGTGTATATTTTGTCAGTATTATTTTATCCATTAAAGTGCATATATGTAAACCATGGAATAAGAGCTAAACTAAAATAGGAGTAAAGATGTGCTAATTTTTTATCTAAGTTAATAAGTCTCATAGAAGAGCGCAATGAGAAACTATCAGAATCAGTATATAACATGATCATGAACCCAATAGAGTTATTGTGTTGGTGAGTATGCCATATAAATATGTACCATCGGATTTGTGTTAATAGTAATTATCTTTGCACAATTTTAATCATGCAAGATTTGAAAACAACATATATTTTTATATTTGACAAAAGGTCGATGATATATGTGTTAAACTAGTGGACTAAAAAGGAATATTTTATTTATTTATTATTACAGTATTCTACTTAACAGTAGAAGTTCAACCAAATATCCACCAAATGTTAGGATGTTAAGTTATTATTTTATTCTAGCCAAAAATAGTGACTAGATATAACCACTAAAAGAATAATTTGTTTATTGTCTATATAAATATTAACTATATAGCAATGACAAGATAATAGTTTAAATAGAATATTTTTGGTTAAACATGAAAAATGAAGTAATAGATATAGAAATAGATTTGGACGACTACACTACAATTCTATAAGGGAACATATCCTAGCATGCAATTCAGGCCGATCTAAACTTACTATGTCTTTCAAGTCAAGGAATGACAACAATATTTCATAATAATTGGAATTGTAAGGATCCTTTAGTGAAAGTATTCTTTGATCAAACTTTTGAGGTGAATGATGACATTTGGGAGTTCTCCATTAGTAGGGAGGATGATATACAAGAATAAACGATATTCTATTTATCACTGATGTGTCTCATGGTTTGTGAACATATTAACATTTATTTTCTATGTTAGAACATCTTATAAACCATTACGTTAAAACAACATGTAAACCATTAGTAGACAACATATTTATGATAGAATGTATCATGCATGTAAACCATTAGTATGTGGGAAGAACTATTTAACCATTTACAGAAGAAGAAAAACATTAGAAAAATAGCTCCCAACATATCATATAAGCATGTGTATGTATGTGATGTGTTTCCTTATGGGTCATTGAATGCAAAAAATATTATCTACTGAAAAATTAGGTCGTAGCCCTTTAATGATTAATAACATTTATATCATTACTAATTGTTAGTAAAAATAATAATAATATACCAATTAATTCCATAAGAGTCAATAAAACAATATAACTCTATAGGTGCCATGTATGTACTTTAATTGCCACATTTATCTACCCTTTATCAACCTTTATATATACGGCACCAATTAATTTTGACATTAAATTACCACAAATGTCATATGGAATAGTAATTCAAAGGCTAATAACAAAAAAATGAATTTAGATAACTACATCTGATACTCCTTCAAGATGAGGTTCATTGGATATTCTCTAATCCTATCATTTCACAAAGATTCCAATTATTTGTGCAGAGAGTAATGATAATTATCATAACAAACAAGTAAAGACATATTCTTCAACGGTTACTTACATCTATCTTTAATAGTTGGCTCAATCAGAAATTCTTGAAATAAAAATAAATTAAATACTAATGAAAAACAAAACAATCGGACTTTATATACATTTATAGAAGGGAGGCGTTCTGATTTGTTTTGATGAAAAGAAAATCACAATAAAAAAACAAATGATGCATTGTCACCACAAGACCATAAATGCAACACATTATTAACAAACACAGATTGATCTCTGCATCTAAAATCTTTCTATCAATCATGTTCTAGAAACTCTGGCAAAACCTCAGATTACTAGAGTACATGAGGTGTATTGCATACAAAAAAAGTCAACTGATACATTGTGCCATTAATATGACACCTCTTATCCTTTTGATCTCTCTCCTCAACAAAACATAGGGATAAGGAAATACATCTAGAGCCAACTTTTAGCTAGTTGCTATATTTCAGAAAAGGTAATCAAAATTAACTCACATAATTATGTAAATATTTGAAAGTGAAGATATTCTTCCTATTAGCAATCTCCTAGAATAAAATTACTAATATCAATTTGTTTCTTATCTACTCGTAAAGCAATCATCTTGCTTCCAAAAAACAAGTGAAACCTGCCAGCCCTTCATTTTCAAGGTTATGTTTTGATAATTACATGAATATTTATTCTCAGAAGATGGAGGATCAAGCAATGTGTGTCCCTTATCCCTGCTGGCAGGTCCCACAATAGCATTGGCAACTTTATCCTTGTTTACGGAAGTAAAAACTTTGAGCAAATCAGAGATTGGAGCAAAAACTTCAGAAACATCAACAAGAGTAACCTCTATATTAATACTCTTGTTTAGAAACAAAGAATTAAACAGAATATGAAAGTATTTTAGCAAGCGGATCAGAGACAAGTAATGTATTATGGCCAAAAAAATACTAGCATCAAGAGAATGATTATTTGCTCTTGCTAAGACACAAATATGTATTGTGCTTAACGAGTGTTAGCCATAGATTAGTTGAACATCGTATAGCAAAATTAATATATATTGGAAACTATAAACTCTTAGATTATTGGAAAATATTACCTTCGATTCATGAAAACAAAAATAACAATAAGTTAGATATACCGGTCTACGGGAAAGTCGTGCATGAAGTACTGCCCTAAGAGTTTATTCGAGGTCTATGTGCAGACATCCTCTCAAATTCTCCTAGTGGTAAAACTCCCTTGATATCGGCGTTCCGTAAGCGCACATGGCTTCGGAAGAATGATTCAAACTTAGCTTTGCCCAGAGAGGAAAGAAAAATAAATGGAACGAATAAATGATAGTTTTGTAGACGAAAGGGGGGAGGAGTTAACTTCTATGGAGAAGGAGAAATGAGAAGACTATAAAAATTTTCATACTCCAAACTTGTTGGATCTACAGAGATATATAGAGGCCAAAGACCAAAGATTTTTTTTAATAGAAATAATGGCCATAAATACCACCTAATGAATAGCCAAATAAAGAAAGCTATTATAATGCATTGAATGGAGAGGAATGGTGTTTAAAAATTTGGTTTTTCCAATAATAATAATGATAACAATATTGGGTCTAACGTGAAAGGAAAACACCAAGGGGTCCAGAAAAGGTTGTTGGACATAAATCCTAGAGCTTTTTATATGCCATGTGATTGTTATTGTTTGAATTTAGTACTTTGTGATATGGCCAATTCTTGTTTAAAAGAAAAATCTTTTTTTTTGAGCTTGCCAAACCATTTATAATGTGTTTTCTAATTCAACAAAGAGATGAAATCTACTCCTTGAATATGTTGATCACTTAACTTTGAAATCATTGTCTGCACGTTGGAAAAGTCACATTGAAAGTGTTAAAGCAATAAAAACTCAATCTCCTAAAATAAAACTAGCTTTAAAAAAATTAATAGAAGTTGCTGATGATTCCAAAGTAAGTTGGGAAGATGAAAAGTTAGTCTTGGATGAGTTTTCAAGTTTTGATTTTATTCTAAGTTTGGTTATTTGGCATGAAATTTTGTACAAGATAAATTTAATTAGCAAAATCTTGCAAACTGAAAATATGCGTATTGATGTTACTGTTAAAAACTTGGAAGGGTTGATTTCATGGTTTGAAAAATATAGAGAAAGTGGATTCACTTATGCCATCATTGATGCTAAAGAAATTGCATCTGAAATGGAAATTGAGCCTGTTTTTCCAATTAAACGTAGAGTTTCTAGAAAGAAACATTTTGATGAGATTCCAAATACGGAAAGAGAACAACAATCTGCTCAAGAAACCTTTAGAACTGATTACTTTCTTATTTTAGTTGATATGGCTCTTTCTCAATTAAATAGCAGATTTGAACAAATGGAAAATTTTGGATGTATTTTTGGCTTTTTATTTGATGCATCTAAGTTAGTTTCATTGGATGATGATGAAATGAAAAGTTCTTGCTTGAACCTTGAAATGGCTTTGAATCATGGTAATGTGTCTGACATTGATGCAAAGTACTTGCTTTCTGAGTTACAAATATTGCAAGAGATGCTAACTAGTGAAGCATATGAATTACATAAGCTATGGAATTACATTAAAATTATGGAGTTTGCAAAAAAAAAAATGGAAATGTTTCCCAATATTCTTGTGGTATATAGAATTTTATATTGACTGTACTCTGTTGGTAACAATAACTTGTTAGAAACTTTTGAAAAATCAATTCATTTTTGACAGTTTTTGACAACTTTCTCCCACTTGCTATTAAAAACTGTTCCTGCTGCAAGGGTTTTTTTAAAAAACAACAATAATATCTAACCAAGCTTAAACAATATCATTGCTCGACTGATTGGTTAAAACTTATGATGCCACTATGGCCAAGGGCTGTTATGTTTAAATTAACTTTCATATTTAATTCTTTATAAAGAAGATTGTTGGGTCAGCTTTGACAAGTGTACATATTTAAAATTTTGTCAATAAACATTGGTAAGGCTATATAAATGCCATGACAATTGCTCCATATTCAAACATAAAAGCTATGCGAGCAAAACATGAACTTTGGATTCAGAAAAGCTATTTGACAACTTTTATTTTTGCTTATCTATTTTTGATAAGCTAGTTCATATTTGAAGACGGTAAGAATCTGCTTGATAACTGTAGGGGTAGTGATTATGGAGTTTTTTTTGAGTACCGGTTATGAACAGTTATGAGGGATCCGATTTTGAGTAATTTTAAGTAGCGATTTTTAAACCAGTTCAACCCATGCTTGGTAATTCATTAACGAGCGGTTCTGGAAAAAAATTACACGCATAAAATTACATATGTGCCCATATATAAACAAAACGGTTCTGATGGCGGAAACTGTCACCCGAGCAAAGGAACTGCCACTCAGTCCACGTCTCGATCAGGAGGTAGAAGTCCAAATTTGATCAAAATAATACAATTATATGAAATAATAGAAACGTCTGGATGAAAGTAGGAGAGAGATTTTAAAATTTTACAGGAGAAAGTAGCCATGGTTTGGAAGAAGTAGAAGATAAAATGAGAAAGAAAGAAAAAATATGGTATGATATTAGTAGTTATAATTATATATATTTGGTAAGGATATAAATAGAATAAAAAAATAAAAAAATTTAAAATCTATCGATTCGGGGTGTTTATAAAGACATCCAAAAATATATTACACCGGTTTTGGGAGGTTTTTTGAGCCGACCAAAATCAGTGTCTCAACAAAATTAACGGTCGGTTAAAAAACACTCCAAAGCCGATGAAAATACTGTTACCAAGCAGGCCCTAAGAAAAGTTATTTGCCAATATTGGTTTTTGTTTATTTATTTTTGACGAGCTAGTTCATATTTGAACAATTTCAAAAAATAAGGCAAAAAAAGGTGCTTTTGATCCTGCTTATGGAAAGCAGTACCACCATGGGTGATGATTGAAAGGCAAAGAATACCTTACATGTAATATACATTTCTTACCTTTTGTTTAATTTCACATTTTTATGCCACTAAGAGCCGAACTGGTAAGTTTGACCTAATCTTCAAGATTTATTTTGTTTTATCTATAAAAGGAAAGTATATATATATATCCTTATTCCTCGGACGGTTCCATTTGGCACTATCCATATTTGGATAAAGTCAAGAAAATAAAAATTAATGTTGCCCTTTCTCATTGTCGATGTCACAACAAAAATCATAATAGTTTATAGTTACGTATGAACTTGGTGCATTTAGCTAATGGAGTAGTTTAGAAGCTAATAATTAATTTATTTGTGCAGCTGGAGCCTTCAACTAGCAGATGCTTGTGAAGAAAGTAGACAAAATAGATAAATAGAAAATAAAAGAACTAAGTGCACACAAGTCAGTAATTTTTGTATGTTCTCCCAGCTTATTGTAATTAGAATTTTTTTTTTTTTTTTTTTTTTTTTTTTGAGATGTTTTGATTGTAATTAGACTTGGTCCAATCATGTTCTTAGAAAAAGTTTGAGCCGAATAAAGAATGAACATCATATATACCTTATATACAGATCTAAATATAAGATTAAGGTCGAAGACTAAACAACTTAATACTTTTATTGGATCAATTATATAATTTATTATTGATCCTTGAAATTGTGGGATTATTTCTACTGTAATTTTAAGTCATAGATCAAATCAAAGGAATGAACATTATATATATATATATATATATATATATATATATATATATATATATAATTTTTCTTGCAATATAAATTTATTATTTGATTATATAAGAATATAGTAAAAAACAAATATTTATTTTTTTGATAAGAATTTTTTGTTTATGACATCAGAAAAATCTGTCTTCATATATATATATATATATATATATATATATATATATATATATATATATATATATATATATATATATATTCAGTCAATCACCTATAACTCGAGTGACTGAAGTAGAAAAATAAGTACGTGATTCTTAGCTCATTTTCTGTTCTTCAAGAAAACCATCTACATCTCGCTAGACTTTGAAAATACATCAGTACACAATATTCAAATATTGATGTGTGTATTATCCATTATGAACCTCTATTGGTAGAAAAGATGGAAAAGTGAAAGAAAAAAGAAATTAGAATTCATATTTCTTCCGAATAGAAAAGAATTATTATTTTTTTCCTTTGTGTTTGGTAAGAGGGATGGAAAAGAGAAACGATACACTTTCATTTGCTTGGTATAGAAGATAAAATAGAAGAAAAGAAAGTAAAAAAAAAAATATAGGTTTTACCATTTATATCCTCAACTAGCATAGATTTTTTTATTTGTAGACAAGATTTACTGTGTAGTGACGTGAACATTAATTAAGTATTATTTGCCACGAAATCCGAGTTTTGATATTGGGCTTTTTTTCTCCCTCCAATGTAGAGCACGGAAGTGAAAAATTATCATTCTCACTTGGCGTGTTTGGTTGGGAGGACCACTCCCTCTCTACTTTAACACCTTCTAAATCATAAGAACTATAAAACGTTACACTTTTTCACTTATTTCAACAATCAACCAAACACAAAATTTTAGGGTTTTAGATTTCTAATCTCCACTTCTTCAAAATGTCCAAACAATTTTTTTACTTCGTTCCACTTAACAGCAATGCGTACGCAAAATGTTAATTTCTGGAATTTTCACTTCGTCGAACCAAACAGTCCCAAATATTAAAAGAATCAAGGACTTGGGATGGTCCAATTTTGCAAACAAATAATGAATAATACCTATGCAAATTATAAATTGTTAAATACTTGCATGTATTAATATTTTACCAATATCTTACATCCCTCCTACCGGGTTCAGAATGTGCCAGTCATCATGTTTCCTCAGACGTTCGTGTGATCCTCGTTCACACGGACAGCTTCATCATCTCCACGAGCGCCCGCAAGCCGACTCTTGCCGTCCACAAGTGGGTCTTGTCGACACCGGTATCCATCAGCCGCTTGCACGTGGCGAGGGCTTCCTAGGGGACCGGTCGTCTCGGACGCTCGTGCGTACTGCTCTCGCACGAGGCGAGTGGTGTCATCGGATCCGTTGTCTTATTTGCTCTTTTAGCTCAGAGTGTGCCAGTCATAAGTCCTCGGACATTTATGTGTATCTCGCTAGCTCGACCAAGTCGAGGACCTCAGATGACTGGCACATTCTGAGTCCGGTTGAAAAAAGAAAAGAAAAAAAAAGACGATGACGAAGATGCATATGCGATCAGCCAATATCTTTCATTTATTACACTCAATACCTTTCAAAGTCAAATAGGATCATGATATTTCAAGTGAAACCGGGTTAGGCTCAGACCAGTTCGGGAGTTGGGTTGTCACGTTGGCCTGTAGGTCGTATCTTGGAATATAAATATAGGTTAAAAAAAGTTGGATTTGAGTTGGACCGATCCTAAAAAAATTAAATGGTCTGAAGGATTGTCCAAGTTCGAAATCTTGTATGGACCAAAAAAAGAACCCTACTATATGTGCTTATTGATGTGTCCATGTCACATAGGGTACCTGGCTCAACGGTAGCCAACGGCTTAAGAAGGTGGAGTGGTTCGGTAGGGTCAGGGTTGGAATTATGTTGTAGGGAATTTTGTCTGGACATTTCTGTAGTATTTGATAGGGTTTGTTTTTTTTTATATTTGTTCTATTTTCTATACGATTTATGTCTATTTTTTTGGTCAAAGTTTTGATATTGATGCATGCATAATTTTGGTCCTGGTGATTTCTTCTTGGACGTGACCATCAATCCACTCTTTTGTTTCTATTGATGTTCTTATGTGCTACTTGTAAGTGGTTGTATTATTATAATTTGAAGATGCCACCTTCTTAGAGTGACAAGTGCACGTACTCTCATTTAGGACAAACAGACTTACATTTAAGAGTTATTATAAGTGTACTTTTTGTATGTAGATTTTTTTTTCTAAGAAAAAAACATTATTGAAGCCTAATATTTGTAACTTCGTTTTCATTTTTATAGAATAATATAAAAAATTGGCATGGCATACAAAATAAGATTGTGCATCGCCGATGGTCGACCTATTTGATCATAACTACAACCAAACCAAAATTATTCAATTTTAAAATAATAACAGTCGAACCAACTGGTCGGTTTGATTTTCAAATCGATTGACTTGGTTATTTTTTGCTCCGTCTCGGCTGATTGATTTTATATTTGAACACAACATAGTTAAAATCAACAAAAATTAAAATATTTTGAGCAATTATTTCCCACATATTTGGTAATAACTTATTTATATTATTTCATCATTGCATCTCCAACAAACACAATAGCTCATTTCCATCATTCTATCTCCGATAAAAAAAAAAGGTCTAAAAATAACAAACAACAAAACAAAATTATAAAAATGCATAAGGTTCATCGGTTGATCGATTTGGTTCGATTTTGTCTAATTTTGATATTATCAATCTATTGATCGAATCAAACCGTTCGATTATCAAGAACATCCAATCGAAACAGTCCATCGATTGGATTAAAAATCGATCAATTCAGTTTGGGCCGTGTCGATTCCGTTAGTTCGACCAAAATTTACACAACCCAAACACGACCTAGTCGTGTATCAACATTGTCATTAAGAAGAAAAATAAAGTCTTTGCCTTACAGGATTGCTATTTATCATGTACATATCTTTCTATTTTTAAGTTAGTTTCTTTCCTAGTTTATTATGATTTCTTTATTAGAGCTTAAGTAATGTTATTTCTTACAAATAAGTACAAGAGAGGAGGACTTGTTGAATAATATTGAATTTGAGTTGAGCAATAAAGTTCTTTCTAATTTTCTTGTGTGAAGATTGTGATGTCAGCCCTTGATATTGGGATTTGGATAGTCGTGTGGTGATCTGCATTTCAGTGCCTGTCATATGGTATTAGAGCTTTTATCGTGTCGAGAGACATGTTTGGAACCAAAGATGCATGACCAACATCTTCCTAAAGAATGGCGGAAATATAAAGGTCTCTTTGCAACGATTCGTCACATCGAACCATCTCGGGAATGAACCTACACGTCCAACGAATTAAGCAGACGGCAGACTTTTAGGAACCTCCGAGTATACCGGCTCGGGATCCTGAAATGGAGCCACAAGTGAGCAACGTCTGTGTCCTCCTAGAAGATGGCCACGCACTGACACGAGAGAATCGTCCAGAGAGGGCTCATGTGGATTCCTCTAGCTCAAATCAAGGAGGAGTAAGATGATATCGTTAGGTGAGATCGTGGCGTCAACAGATTACCTGATCGATATGATTATCGCAGTCAAAACAGTGTCGCTGGACGTGGTTCATGACGACTAGCGTATGTGACGGTCGTAGGAAATGTTCTTATAGAAGACAGATGATTTCAAGTTGAAGGTCAACATTCAATCTTCCATAGGGATCACGACATCGAGGAGTTCATGGACTGTCTGTAAACCCCCTCGACCAAATCTAGGTCTACTTAGCTTAGATAAAAAAGACTAGGGTTAGTTTGAAGCCATTTAAAATTAGAACATAGTATTTTAGATTAATGTATAAAATTTTGTATCACTTGGTGCACCTTACCGTTATTTCGATATTTGGAGCGCTACTCTAGCTTTTACTTTCAAACAAATTTTACACACTTGTCCTAGACGTGCCAGTCTTCCATTCTGACCTTTGTGTAACTCATAAATACCCTCTCTTGTGCTTCATTTTAGTCGCACAATATTTGTTACAAATATCTATTTTTTTAAATCCAAATAAATTCAGCTTTGCATCCGTGTCCTTTTCAATCAAAATTGGAGACAAAATCTCGACCCATTTTGTGCAACCCAATTTATGACAATAATCTACTCTGAGTCTTCTACGTCCATGATACTTGTGTCCCACCCAATTTTAATCCTATGTACTTTCAATTAATTAAAGAACATCATTGACATTAATTTTAATTAAATTGGTGCAAGGACTCAACCTAACCCAAAACTAGATCCAACACCAACCCAAACCCCCATTCACACCCTCAAGGTTCATACAAAATACCATACATCATTCTAATCCACCTCATCACACCAAATATGATATTTTTTTCTCATCCAATCACAATCTTCCTTGTTTGTGCAATTTCTAAATTGTTGGGGACCTTTGTGCAAATAAGCAACTAGGTGTCCACCGCTCATTGAAGCAAAACAATGAAGAAACTCTCCTTCATTACTTTGACCGGTCACCCCTATCCCCCCTCCCCCATTTTTGTGTGTACAAAATACTACTTTACACCTACATTCAATCACCACCCTCCATTCAAAATTTACCTCATCTCAACCACTCATTTCTTCATGAGGATCCTTCTCACATCCCTAGAAATAGCTATGTAGTCGGCCCTAATCCCCATGATCTCATTCTCTCTCTCTCTCTCTCTCTCTCTCTCTCTCTCCTACATTAACTCTCTTTCCCTCTCAAAAAATTTCAGTCACCACCATCTCCATTAAAATCGAAACCCTAACCATTAACCACCTTCCTCTCCTTCTTCTTACTCCACTCAACGAAGTCAACCACCACCAACAGCAACCTCCCTCCTCTCCTTCTCCTCCTCCGACCAACTTCCTCCCTCTCATCAGCCGGCCACCCCCACAGTCATTACCACCACAGTCACCACTACCGCCTCCTGCTCACCCGACCTCTACAACCACCATCAACCACCAACCTCACCATCATCGACCACCCCACGGCCACCACCACTGTCATACCCCAGTCCCAAAATACCGAGGGACCAGATACGTGGCAATGGCCAGCAGTACGCACCGATGGACAAACCCAATTTAATGGATCAATCAGGGCATACTTAAGCTGTAAAATCAAGTCTACGAAATCAGGCACAACTAATCTCATCCACACAAAGTATAAAAGTATGATCCACAGAATATAAATAAGGAATGTAAATCATCATCTGTCTCAACAAGGAACTTCGGGGAACAACCCGATAAATATCTAATACAATGGTTCAATAGACCAGAATATAAATGACTGAAATAAATAAATGATGAGCATGAACATGGATGCTCAGGAAAAGTCTTCGGCTAACACCTCGTCCTCGGAAGGCGGTACAGCTCCTGGATCAGCTCCTGCTACGGTCCCGTATACCTCGGGATAGATCTCGTCCTCAAATCCTGGGGACATAATCCGGATCCAGGTCCTCAGGGGACATAGCAAGGTACAAGAAAGCTCAAGCCAAAATAAATGCAGTGCAGAAAATAAATAGAATAAATAGGGCAAGTATGTAAACATCTGTGTAAAATACAGGATAAAACATCAATAGTGCTCAGGCTGAAACAACTACAAGCTCTGTGTAGGGAAGCCGGGTAGCAGTGATATCATGAGGAGGTCTAGCTCAGCGGGAGACTGAGTAGCCGGCATAACATAATCAACCTGTAGTCTGTGGGTCTCTCCAGCAATAGATGGAACAATAAGGGAATACTAAATAACCAGCTAAGTGATATGCAAGATGAGAGCAGCACTAGAACTCAGGCTGAAGCCACTACAAGCTCTGTGTCGGGGAGCCGGTAGCAGCAGTAATAATGAGTAATGGGCCAAGCTCGGGCTTCAGAGTCTTGTGCCTCACAATAATAGGGGTATATATATATGATCAGCCTGTCGTCTGTGTGTCTCTCCCCTCCCAATGTAACCACGCATATCATGACCATAACGTCTCATGTCCATGTCAGCGGGATCATAACTAATGCAATAAGTCATAATGTCTAGGAATATAATATCTCTGTCAAGTCCTGTATCCTATACAGAATCACCACGAATATCTTGGGAAGATCCTGTCTCATGATCAGTGTCAAGTGTCCTGGGTCATAGTGTACTTGGTAAGACAAGTACGAGAAGATAAAGTGTCACGAATATCCATCTCTAGATGACAATACTCAACACCACGTACGGTGTCGGCACCCGACTGATAATCAGACGCTAAGTACGTCAAACGGTCCTAGGTTAAGCATGCACAGCAATATAAATGAAGCAAGGAATATATATAACAATACTGCAGAGTTTGGCAAGGTACACTTGCCTGGTGTTTGAATACCAAAAGCTATCCCTGTATCAGTGGATCCGGTGGGTACTCCTCCAAAAGCTGTTATAAATATCACCAACAGACTCAGAAGATATCAAATAGCTAGAAATGCCTGTCCTTAAGTCCAATTTGGACACAAGGGCAAAAATGACATTTTCTGGGCCAAAGCGGGGTCCACATGTGGGCCACTTTGTACCGAAAAACATGTCAGGGTCAAAGATCTCCAAATTCGTCAAACTTAGTGTCAATAAGTCAAGAACGATGATACAAACCCAACGGAACTTCCAGAATTGGATTCCGATGAGCCGATCACAAAATCGCCCGTCAAGTGGAGCCTGTGGGGCCCACAATACGCGATTCTGTCAACGTTCTCAGAATCGAACCAAACTTGGGTCACAGGACCAGCGTATTACTACGAGTCCGATGGCGCAAGTTTTGTCTCGATCCGACGTGTGTACACAAAGTTACAGCGTGTTCTAGAAAGGACAGATACGGAGTGTCGTCGGCGGATACGCGTTGATCCCGGTGTGCACGCATATCCGAATCGACTTCTGCGAAATCCCACACGACCGTATCAATGACGCGCATATTTCGGTAAAGATCGCGTGCGACCAAGTCGTCCCGGTTGGCGGGGCGCACTCAGTTCCGAGGTGAAACAGGGCGTTGTTTTTCCTGTTTTTGGATCGCGGGGTGCGATCACCACAGGACGCGATGCACCGAGCGGGTTACACGAGCACCGAGAGGGTTATACAGTCTGCGCGTAGCAACTGACGAAATTGAAAACGGAGTTGCGAGGTGAAGGAAATCGGTACCTGAACAGGGCTCCGTGAATGCTGAATTCCACGTGTCCGTGAGTACTGTTCGTGTCCTGGTTGAACTCTTGTGTCCTCGCGGTGTGTCCGGTGTCTGCTGTGGAGTCCTGCTGCTCTCGTCCAGGTCGAGGGCTCCGTGTCCGCTGCTAGGACTGCGTCGACTAATGGAGAGGAACTCGCGGCGGCCGCAGCGAGGATCGAGGCCGTGTGATGTGGTCGAGCGGCTGCTCGGCGTCTAGGGCGGAGATGGGCCGAGGTCGGACGGTCGAGCGGAGGGTCAGAGGATGAGGGGGACTCGGGTTGTTGGGGTCGGTCTACGCCGGGGTGTCCGTTGGCGATTGTGGGGATGTCGACTGCGTCGGGGTCTGGGGCGACGGCGAGAAGAGGGGGATGGAGATGTCTGGCGGCGGGGATGTGGTTCGAAGGTGGTGACAGGGGTGCGGTGGCGCCGTACTGGTACGGCGACGGTGAGCGAGCCGACGGATGCTGTCGGTGTCGCGCGGGTGAGCGAGGGAAGGGTCGAGGATTTCGGCTGGGTCTCGCGGTGGGGAAAGAGGAGGCTTGAACGGAGAAGATGACGGTAGGGATCAGGGTACGGCGGCGGAGATGGAGAAGGGAGCAGCGCGGATGTCGAGGCAGCCCTTTATAAGCTGCTACAGGAACTTCGGCGGCTGCTAGGGTTTCCATCGGGTTTTCGAGTCCGGGTCGGGTTTGGCTTGGATCCGACCCGACCCGACCCGCTATGCTAGGTTCAGTTCAGGCATGGTGAGCTTGCTCTGGTTTGGTTTGGTTCGAGTTTAAGTTGGTTTAATCTGGGTTTGGCTCGGTTCACACAATCCAAAAGTTTTTAAGGCTTAAAACACGTTTTCGGAGTCCAATAAATTCATCGAAAAATACCACATGTCCGGTTTTCCATTTTACACCATAAAATCTTATTTACATCCTATTTTAACACCAATAAACTGCAATTAAAAAATCTTAACCCTTAATTACCTTGGTTCTTTTCTAGAACTACCAAAAAATCTGGGAAAATTATATTAAAATTTATTCTGAAAATTTGGGTGAAAATTTGGGTGTTTACAATCTTTCCTCCTTAAAAGGATTGCGTCCTCGCAATCAAAGAATAAGCTACTAAGAAAGAGTTATGGAAATACAAGGTTGCTTAGTTTACAACTGCCTCCTCGAATAAGTGGGAGTAACGCTGGCGCATACTATCTTCTCGTTCCCAAGTTGATTCTCCAGGAGAATGATGTTTCCATGCTACTCGAACCAGTCTGATTGTCTGTCCCCGCAATATCTTCTCACTGACGTCGAGGATGCCAATTGGTTGTTCTTCATATCTCAAGCTTGGGCCTACTGCGATCTCTGAATAATCGACTACGTGACTTGGGTCGGTCACGTACCTTCGCAGCTGTGAGACGTGGAACACGTCATGCACTCCCTCTAAGGATGGTGGTAATGTAAGACGATAAGCCACCTCACCAATGCGCTCTAGAATATCAAATGGCCCAATATACCTTGGGCTCAACTTGCCTCTGCTCCCGAACCTGATAGTACCACGAGTGGACAAAATCCTCAAAAATACGTGCTCTCCTTCTTTAAACTCTAGGGGACGTCTGTGCATATCTGCCCAATGCTTCTGTCTGTCCTGAGCTGCTCGTAGATGATTCTGAATCTGTTTCACCTTCTTCACTGTCTGCGTTACCAATTCTGGACCCAGTATTTGACGTTCTCCAACGTCACTCCAACATATAGGCGATCTGCACTTCCTTCCGTATAATGTCTCGAATGGTGCCATCTGAATGCTGGCCTGATAACTGTTGTTGTAGGAGAACTCCACCAAGTGTAAATGATCTTTCCAAGATCCTCCAAAGTCTAGCATACATGATCGTAACATATCCTCCAAGATCTGAATGGTGCGCTCCGATTGGCCATCTGTCTGTGGGTGGTAAGCCGTGCTGAATTTAAGTCTGGTGCCCAGACTCTCTTGCATGCTTCTCCAGAAATGAGATGTAAATCTCGAATCTCGATCCGATACAATACTAACCGGCACTCCATGTAATTTGACGATTTGTCGCATATACATGTCAGCTAGTACCTCTGTGGACTGTCCAACTCTAAATGGCAAAAAATGTGCCGATTTAGTGAGTCTGTCCACGATAACCCATACTACGTCTCTTCCGCTGGGGCTCCTCGGAAATCCGGTGACAAAATCCATCGTGATGTGCTCCCACTTCCATTCTGGTATGGGAAGCGGCTGTAGCATACCTGCAGTCCTCTGATGCTCGGCCTTTACTTGCTGGCAGACTAAGCATTTGGCCACAAACCTTGAAATCTCCCTTTTCATTCCATGCCACCAGTAATACTGCCTTAAGTCTCGGTACATCTTGGTTTCTCCTGGGTGAACAGAGTACATAGAGCTATGTGCTTCAGCCATTAACTCATGTCTCAATTCTCCATTTGGAACATACAGGCGATTTCCAAACCTCAATGTCCCGTCTTCGTGTATGCGAAGTCCTGTCTGTATGCCTGCTTCGGTCCTCTCTTTCAACCTTCTAAATCTAGCATCGGTGGGCAATGCCTCTTTAATCTTCTCCACGAGTGATGACTTAACTTCAAGATTAGCCAGTAATCCACTCTGTCCTGGTAAAACAACCTCTATATGCAGCTCCTGTAGATCTCTCAATAACTCGGGCTGCATTGTCAAGAAATAAGCCGTAGGCTTCCTGTTCAGTGCGTCTGCTACAACATTCGCCTTTCCCGGATGATACTGCAGATCTATGTCAAAATCTACCATCAATTCAAGCCAACGCCTCTGCCTCATGTTAAGCTCCTTCTGAGTATATACATACTTCAGACTTTTGTGATCTGTAAAGATGTCTACTTTCTCCCCATAAAGGTAGTGCCTCCAAATCTTCAATGCAAAGATAACTGCTGCTAATTCCAGATCGTGTGTTGGGTAGTTCTTCTCGTGGACCTTCAACTGTCTTGATGCATAAGCAATGACCTTGCCATGTTGCATCAAAACACATCCCAGTCCACTACCTGATGCATCGCTATAAACAACAAAACCTCCTGACCCCGAAGGAAGAGTCAAGACAGGTGTTGTTGTTAATCTTCTCTTCAATTCTTCGAAGGCCTTCTGATAGTCTTCTGTCCATAAAAACTCCTGGTCTTTACGTGTCAACTTTGTCATCGGTTTTGCAATCCTTGAGAAATTTTCTACAAACCTTCGGTAATATCCCGCGAGTCCGAGTAAACTTCTCACATCTGCAACTGATGTGGGTGTAGGCCAAGTCTCTATTGCCGCAACTTTCTCTGGATCCACTGAAAGTCCTTCTCCTGAGATGATGTGTCCCAAGAAAGGCACTTTGTCCATACAGAACTCACACTTACTGAGTTTGGCGTATAACTTCTCCTGTCTCAAGGTCTCTAACACGATTCTGAGATGCTCCTCGTGCTCTTCGTGGCTCTTGGAATATATGAGAATGTCATCAATGAACACCACCACAAATTTATCCAAGAACTGATAAAAGACTCTGTTCATTAAACTCATAAACACTGCTGGCGTGTTGGTTAAACCAAACGGCATCACCAAGAACTCATAATGTCCATACTTGGTCCTGAAAGCTGTCTTCGGTATGTCTTCCTTCCTTACTTTGATCTGATGATAGCCGGATCGAAGGTCAATCTTCGAGAATACCCTTGCACCACTCAATTGATCGAATAGATCATCAATGTGTGGTAAGGGATACCTGTTCTTGATGGTCACAGCATTCAGTGTCCTGTAATCAATGCACAATCGTACTGTTCCATCCTTCTTCGACACAAATAATATGGGTGCTCCCCAAGATGAAACACTGGGCCGAATGAAACCTTTCTCCAGAAGATCATCAACCTGTTCTTTCAACTCCACTAACTCCTTAGGTGCTAGCCGATATACTGATGAAGTGATAGGCTCTGCTCCTGGAGTTAAGTCTATTGTGAATTCTATTTCCCGATCAGGTGGTAAACCTGGAAGATCATCAGGAAATACATCCACAAACTCAGATATGACTCTCGGATAACCTGTCTCCCCTTCTACAGATAGTACCCTAAGAGTAGGCTGAACTCCTTGCTCTACTGCTCCTCGAAGAAACTCAAATTCTGGATGTCCAGGCGGTCTAAATATAACCCGCCCAAGTCGACAATCAAGAGTCGCATGGTACTGACTTAACCAGTCCATACCAAGTACAACATCATAATCCGGCATAGAAAAGATCAGAAATTGAGCTCGCATTTCTCTGCCACAAACTACTACAGAACATGATCTATAGACGTCACTAACCGGAATAATTCCACCTTCCGTAAGAATTCTCTTCATCTTCGAAAGGGGTGCGGTAGCTACTCTATGGGTGGCTACAAAGCTAGCTGCTATAAATGAATGCGATGCTCCAGAATCAAATAATGCTACAGCTGGTAATGAAGCTACTAAAATAGTACCTGCGATAACTTCGCCTGCCGTAGCCTCCTCCTCAACAGCTAATGTGAATGCCTGGCCTCGCCCCTGAGCTTGGCCTCTCTGCTGCTGAGCCTGCTGAAATAGAGCTGCCTGTGGTGCCAGGGGTGGTCTCTGCTGATTCCCTCCTGGGGCTGGTGGCCTGACGCCTCCAACTCCTGCCTGCTGTGCTCCTACTGCTGGATAAGCTGGTCGTGGAGTAGGTAAAGCTAATCTCGGTGCTCCCTCTCTACGCTCGGTGCAGTCTCTGGTCTGATGCTGGTTGGACCCGCAAGCCAGGCAGAGTCCTAACTTGCGTCTGTATTCTCTCTCAATGTGACCTATCTTGCCGCAGTGGTGACAAGTAGGGAGAGATATGGCCCTGTGTGCTGTCCTCTCGGGCATACTCCTCTGGGTCCATTTTGCTGAATCCCCATGTGCTGTCCGAGATGGTGCTGAGTTGATAGGCCTCTTCAGGTTCAACTCCCTTCTAGTGACGCGCTCCATGCGTCGTGCTGCTGCAAGAACGTCGGTATAAGATGTAGGTGCGACCGATCCAATCAATCTCTGAAGCTCGAACTTCAGCCCGTCAAAGAATTTCTCAGCTTTCTCTTCCTCTGCCGCAATCAAGGTTGGGGCAAAGCGACTGAGGCGAATGAATTCCGCGTTGTATTCTTTCACTGTCATGTTGCCTTGGATAAGGCGGTTGAACTTGTCTCTGAGCTCTGACCTTGCTACTGCGGGAATATACATCTCTTTGAAGAGTCTGGAGAACTCTTCCCAAGTGACTCGGTCCTGTCCGAGCCTCCTCTCTTCTGCTAACCACCAGTGATGTACATTTTCAGTTAACTGCATTCTGACTGCAGTTATCCACTTCTCTCTCGGAAGTTCAGCGGCTTCCAACTGATGCTGTATGTTTGTGAGCCATTCATGAACTTCTGTTGGCCCCTCTTTACCAGAAAATGTACGAGGCTTGAGCTGACGAAAGTTGGTGATAGATCCCGTCGTCGATCGCCTCGCTGGTGGATTTGCCTACTCCAATGCGGATACCAGGCTGGCTCTCAGATACTCGGCCTCCTGCCGATGGGCCTTTTGCTGAATCTGCTGCTGCGCTTGCATCATAGCATACATCATCTGGAACATCTGTTGCCTGTCTATGGCTTGTCCTGGCGGGAAAATTGGCATCTAGGGAGTGAACTGTGGTGGAGGTGGGATGTCATCTCTCCGGAACCTTGGATTTGACTGACCGGTTTGATCGCTCTGCGATGCTTGTCCTCCATTCCCTGGGGTCACTCCGTCTATATAAGTAACCACAGCGTCGTGTGGCGTATCCAAAGGAATCTCGTCTCCGTTCCTGGGATCCATTTCTCTCTGCAACCAAAAGATAACTGTAAGAACGCACAGAGGAATCAATACAGGATGCAAATCAAGTAACAATTTCGAGTTCGATATAGAGTTCAACAATGGATTAAATAATGGATGAGATCCTAGAACTTATCCTATCCTCAGGGCAGGCTGGTTCGGTCCCTAAGTTGAAACCGAACAATTTAGTCGTAGACCTGCATGGGCCACCACAAAAAAACCATGTCACGCCCCAGTCCCGAAATACCGAGGGACCAGATACGTGGCAATGGCCAGCAGTACGCACCGATGGACAAACCTAATTTAATGGATCCATCAGGGCATACTTAAGCTGTAAAATCAAGTCTACGACAATCAGGCACAACTCATCTCATCCACACAAAGTATAAAAGTATGATCTACATAATATAAATAAGGAATATAAATCATCATCTGTCTCAACAAGGAACTTCGGGGAACAACCCGATAAATATCTAATACAATGGTTCAATAGACCAGAATATAAATGACTGAAATAAATAAATGCTGAGCATGAACATGGATGCTCAGAAAAAGTCTTCGGCTAACACCTCGTCCTCGAAAGGCGGTACAGCTCCTGGATCAGCTCCTGCTACGGTCCCGTATACCTCGAGATAGATCTCGTCCTCAAATCCTGGGGACATAATCCGGATCCAGGTCCTCAGGGGACATAACAAGGTACAAGAAAGCTCAAGCCAAAATAAATGCAGTACAGAAAATAAATAGAATAAATAGGGCAAGTATGTAAACATCTGTATAAAATGCAGGAGAAAACATCAATAGTGCTCAGGCTGAAACAACTATAAGCTCTGTGTAGGGGAGCCGGTAGCAGTGATATCACGAGGAGGTCTAGCTCAGCGGGAGACTGAGTAGCCGGCATAACATAATCAACCTGTAGTCTGTGGGTCTCTCCAGCAATAGATGGAACAATAAGGGAATACTAAATAACCAGCTAAGTGATATGCAAGATGAGAGCAGCACTAGAACTCAGGCTGAAGCCACTACAAGCTCTGTGTCGGGGAGCCGGGTAGCAGCAGTAATAATGAGTAATGGGCCAAGCTCGGGCTTCAGAGTCTTGTGCCTCACAATAATAGGGGTATATATATGATCAGCCTGTCGTCTGTGTGTCTCTCCCCTCCCAATGTAACCACGCATATCATGACCATAATATCTCATGTCCATGTCAGCGGGATCATAACTAATGCAATAAGTCATAATGTCTAGGAATATAATATCTCTGTCAAGTCCTGTATCCTATACAGAATCACCACGAATATCTCGGGAAGATCCTGTCTCATGATCAGTGTCAAGTGTCCTGGGTCATAGTGTACTTGGTAAGACAAGTACGAGAAGATAAAGTGTCACGAATATCCATCTCTAGATGACAATACTCAACACCGCGTACGGTGTCGGCACCCTACTGATAATCGGACGCTAAGTACGTCAAACGGTCCTAGGTTAAGCATGCACAGCAATATAAATAAAACAAGAAATATATATAATAATACTGCAGAGTTTGGCAAGGTACACTTGCCTGGTGTTTGAATACCAAAAGCTATCCCTGTATCAGTGGATCCGGTGGGTACTCCTCCAAAAGCTGTTATAAACATCACCAACAGACTCAGAAGATATCAAATAGCTAGAAATGCCTCTCCTTAAGTCCAATTGGGACACAAGGGCAAAAATGACATTTTTCGGGCCAAAGCGGGGTCCACATGTGGGCCACTTTGCACCGAAAAGCGTGTCAGGGTCAAAGGTCTCCAAATTTGCCAAACTTAGTATCAACAAGTCAGGAACGATGATACGAACTCAACGGAACTTCCAGAATTGGATTCTGATGAGCCGATCACAAAATCGCCCGTCAAGTGGAGCTTGTACGGTCCACGATACGCGATTCTGTCAACGTTCTCAGAATCAAACCAAACTTGGGTCACAGGACCAGCATATTGCTACGAGTTCGATGGCGCAAGTTTTATCTCGATCCGACGTGTGTACACAAAGTTACAGCATGTTCCAGAAAGGACGGATACGGGGTGTCGTCGGCGGATACGCGTTGATCCCGGTGTGCACGCACATCCGAATCGACTTCTGCGAAATCCCACACGACCGTATCAACGACGCACACGTTTCGGTAAAGACCGTGTACGACCAAGTCATCCCGGTTGGCGGGGCGCACTCAGTTCCGGGGTAAAACAGGGCATTATTTTTCCTATTTTTGGATCGCGGGGTGCGATCACCACAGGACGCGATGCACCGAGCGGGTTGCACGGGCACTGAGAGGGTTATACAGTCTACGCGTAGCAACTGACGGAATTAAAAATGGAGTTACGAGGTAAAAGAAATTGGTACCTGAACAGGGCTTCGTGAATGCTGAATTCCACGTGTCCGTGAGTACTGTTCGTGTCCTGGTTGAACTCTTGTGTCCTCGCGGTGTATCCGGTGTCTGCTGTGGAGTCCTGCTGCTCTCGTCCAGGTCGAGGGCTCCGTGTCCGCTGCTAGGGCTGCGTCGACCGATGGTGAGGAACTCGCGGCGGCCGTAGCGAGGATCGTGGCCGCGTGATGTGGTCGAGCGGCTGCTCGGCGTCTAGGGCGGAGATGGGACGAGGTCGGACGGTCGAGCGGAAGGTCAGAGGATGAGGGGGACTCGGGTTGTTGGGGTCGGTCTACGCCGGGGTGTCCGGTGGCGATTGTGGGGATGTCGACTGCGTCGGGGTCTGGGGCGACGGCGAGAAGAGGGGGATGGAGATGTCTGGCGGCGGGGATGTGGTTCGAAGGTGGTGACAGGGGTGCGGTGGCGCCGTACTGGTACGGCGACGGTGAGCGAGCCGACGGATGCTGTCGGTGCCGCGCGGGTGAGCGAGGGAAGGGTCGAGGGTTTCGGCTGGGTCTCGCGGTGGGGAAAGAGGAGGCTTGAACGGAGAAGATGACGGTAGGGATCAGGGTACGGCGGCGGAGATGGAGAAGGGAGCAGCACGGATGTCAAGGCAGCCTTTTATAAGCTGCTACAGGAACTCCGGCGACTGCTAGGGTTTCCATCGGGTTTTCGGGTCCGGGTCGGGTTTGGCTCAGATCCGACCCGACCCAACCCGCTATGCTGGGTTCAGTTCAGGCAGGGTGAGCTTGCTCTGGTTTGGTTTGGTTCGGGTTTAAGTTGGTTTAATCTGGGTTTGGCTCGGTTCACACAATCCAAAAGTTTTTAAGGCTTAAAACGCGTTTCCGGAGTCCAATAAATTCACCGAAAAATATCACATGTCCGGTTTTCCATTTTACACCATAAAATCTTATTTCCATCTTATTTTAACACCAATAAACTGCAATTAAAAAACCTTAACCCTTAATTACCTTGGTTCTTTTCCAGAACTACCAAAAAATCCGGGAAAATTATATTAAAATTTATTCTGAAAATTTGGGTGTTTACAACCACAGCTATCATCACCACCACAGCCATCATCCCCACGACCATCAACCACCACCACAGCCATCACCCGACCTCCCCTCCTCCTTCTTTCTCTCCTCCTCCTCATGACCACCACCACCGTCGACAGCCACCTCATCCCCACGACCATCCTGCCACCACCATCACCTCGTCACCTCCACCACCACCCTCGCCTAGCTGCTGTGTTGCTGGTGCTGCGGTGCAGTCTAGCTAGCCCGCCGGAGCACCCCCACCCACCAGAGACCGGCCACCCACGAGCCACGAGCCGAGCATCCCCTTCCTTCTTTGAACTAATCCTAGGTATGTATATTCACCTCCTCCTCCTTCTTCTTGTTGTTGTTGCATAAATCTATGATTTTAGTGAACCCTATTATCTAGAATATATATATACATGGGTTAGAATGGTATTTAGTAATTAAATATTGTATGAGATACGTCCATGACTAGAGTGTTTCTTATGACACTTGCATATTGTGTAGTACCTAGGTCCTTAGACTAATTTATCATATGTGCACCCTAACCTATTATCTAGGACACGTGATTAGTGTTACACGGTATTTGGAGTTGTAAAAATATATTGGTAGCATGGTAGCTAACTGTCTTGTTGTGCACAGTATTTGAGGACATATGACGTACTCGTACATGGAGACCTAGATGGTTAACACTATCAAACTTGTCTTGGATAACAACTTAGCACCTACGTGAACCTTAGTTGATCTTGGTTGTAATATTTGAGAAATATACGTTTAGAGGGATATGACACTTGTGCATTTTAGACACTTGCACACTCGACCCTTCTAGTTGACCGATTATAACCCCTAATTGTGTTAGCTTCTAAGTGTAGTGTAGCTGTATTTTTGTGTGTACTAGTATAATGACTGATGGTTACTATATTATATTATATATATATGATCGTTCGATCGTTCGGGCGAGGCTTCGGGAGCAGGATTTTGGCGTTCACAGCTTGAGGATCCAAGCAAGTATACCTTGTCTTATTTACTGTTTAAATTTAAGTTATTAAATATTGCATGAGATATTGTTACAAATATTATATATAATTGTGAGTGTCCGAGAATGACTCGGGTGCAGTCGACGATTGCGTCGATGTGTAGTGTATTGACTTAGTCACTAGCAGACTGACCTACTGTTGTGAAGATATTCTGATATCTTCCAAGACCCTGACACTTCTTACACTCATCACGATGACAAACTCGTGTTGGGATGCGAGTTGGCGTACCCGACTAGCTATCGGTGCGTGTGACATGCCTCACGATTTAGTGCGTAGTCAGGTTAGTCTAGTTATTTGAGACCTGGCATGTAGTTACGTAGTATGCACGTCGTGTATTTGACTTGTATATTTGTATTGGACGAAGAGGACAACTAGTAGGCGTATGAGATACACACATTAGAATCTGTAGTGTCCAGAGGAGCCACGGATCTAATGACTTCCTTTATTCAGATACAGCGTTCTTCGGAGCATTACAGACGTATATATATATATATATGCAGATACATCGTTCTTTGAAACGATGGACGTTACATGTGCAGATACTATGCTCTTCGAAGTGTTGGACGTTATGCCTACATCTACCCATACGTACCAAGGTTGTCATCATATTGCATTCACGTATATGGTTAGTACACCCCTTTTTCTTATTCAGTATTTATATTCGACATGTATTTTTGTATCTTGTTACGTCCCTCTGAGGACCTGGTTCTGTCGTACCCCGGTTCCAAAGATACATAGGACCAGGAATACGCAACATGCCAGCTACGCATTCGACCAGACTCTGGTCTGACTCGAATACATATAAGCTGTATAATAAGGGCCACTAACTAAATAATCCAGTAAATGTAAACATCTTAGTCTCAATCCACAATGAACAGAAATATACAAGAAAGAGCTGTATGTGCTAAAGTCGGCCGCCCAATAACACACAAAACTTGAATAGACTCTAGAAGAAATAAGTCTACAAAAACTAGGCTACAACAACAGATGAATAATCAATATGAATAAAGTAACCATAATGCCGATAAAAATAATATGAGTACCTGGTACCAATGCCCACAAGACAAGCAACTCCATCGGCAACTTCAAATGCTCCATAATCGTCTATGCTGCAAAACTGGCAGGGGACCAGATCCTCAGAGGGACGTAACAAGGTAAAAAAATACAGCATGCCAAAGTAAAATAGAAAGTACAAGTGCAACGACATTGTAATCTAGCATAACCACCTAATTGAGACACAGTTTGAAGACAATATTCGACGCGTGGGCTGTCCAAAATAAAATTGTAGTTCCGAACACAGAGACACACGGGACGTACCGTAGCTCCAAGCACAGAGTCACACGAGTGATACTACTACTCCGGATATAGGAACTCTACATCAACAGGACATATAGATATATAAAGCGCGTGCAGAGGAGCCCAAACGTCTAGTAACTGTCTTCCCCATCCCAAGCGGTCAACGATGGTGCACTGATCCTGAACCTCTATCTAGCAGTCTCGTCATACTGGAGTAACTATCAATAAACATGACCCTTAGGTCATCCCAGGTTCCGGTTATGATGTCAGTATCAGGATACAAGAAATCTGGCACGATGATAGTGTCTGAATGTGTCCTAGGGTTACGATATACACAGGTACGTACATCAAGGCATTGTGAATCATCTATCATTCGTTACTAGACGTTACCGATGAACGTCTGCACCCGGCTATGATCCGGACGTGAAGTAACGATTCTAATCAAACACACGCACAATGCATATAATAAAATCAATAAATATCTGGTAACTGAAATATAGGGTGGTAAGGTACACTTGCCTGGGTCCGGCTGCTGAAGATAGGGATCTGGTATAACATCCAAGTCTGCAGGTCCCGTAGTACCAAGAGTCGAGATACAAGCTCAATCAATAAACTATCACGAAGCTAAAATAAGATGTGACACACATCTAACATATGTTCAAACTCAGTTACAACTCACATGGACACAAAGCTACATAGTTGATCAAGGTTGACTAAGTGTATGTTACATCTAATCCAATTAATTATCGGTACATAATCATCAACAAATCCTCCATCCTACTATATTCATCCCGGTGTTTATCAGTATTTCATGTATGATTAATCCTCAGATTTTACCTCAGTGTTCACGGACGTTAACATGTACATTTACTATCATCCTAGAAGTAAATAATTTATTTATTTATTTATTTAAACCCTCAATTATATACAATCATCTATCATTCTCCTTAAAACTACTCCTCGATCAAATTCAGTATTATTTCTCAGTGCTCAATCACTGACTAATGGTTTGTTATTACACCCATTCCCCAATCATTCACCTGTTGCTAATGTCCATCAATATTTTAATATCATAGTATTATCTCAACAATAATTTAATCTGCTCATCACAATGATCAAAATGCATATATTAATTTGGACAATACCTCAAATGTCTAATATGGCACTTAAAACCCAACCTCAATATATATCACATTTCCAATCCTCGCATGTATATATTTCATATCCTCCACCCATGAACATTAATGCATATCATAATATGTATTAATCATAATTCCCATATGCATATATTACACTAAAATAAATTAATTTTATACACAAACCCTAAACTCAAAGCATACACATAACCCCTAACAATATATATGTTACTGCACTACAAATATAGGGGGAGAGGCTCACCTCGACGGAGTGGTGGTGGTGCTGGTCGGAGGGGATCGTGGTGGTGCTCGGCCGAAGGGGTGTTGATGATGATGAAAATGGTGAAGGTGATGATGGTGAAGATGATGATGAAGATGGTGGAGGGTGGTGGTGCTGGGGGTGAAGAGTAGTGGTGATGGTGACGAAGGGTGGCCGGAGTAAGGTATTGCGGTGTGGAGGAGGTCGTGGTGGCCGCTGGAGGTGGTAGCAGTGGTGATGGTGATATTGATGGTGATGTGGTGGTGCCAAGGTGTGGAGTGGTGGTGCGGGTAGTGTGAAGTCAACGGGAATATGGTCGTGGGAAAGTGCTGTGGAGGTGGTGGTCGTGGTGGTCACGGGAACGCTTGACCGGAGGGTGGTTGAGGAAGGCTGCTGGAGAAGTGGAGGCTCGATGATGGCTGCTGGAGTGAAGGTGGTGCGGGGGAGCTGCTGGAGAAGTCGGGGTGGGAAGCCACTGGAGGTAGTTGAGGCTGCGGGGAAGGAGGTTGCAGAGGTGCTGACTCACCGGGGAAGAGGGAGTGGCCGGCTCGGGGGAGGAAGAAACTGGCCGGAGGTCGGGTTCTCTTGAAGAAGAAGAAGAAGTGGAGAGGAAGAAGAAGAAGAGAAGAAGAAAGGAAGAGAAAAGTGGCTATGGGTTTGTGAGGAGGGAGAGAGGGGGGTGGTTTTCCCTAGATGTTGGGATTAGGGCCGACTTGGGAGAAGTGAGGGGTGAGGGTGATGTTTTATAGGGAGGTATGTGTAGAATGGGTGGTGAGGATGAGCCCCAATCCAAATGGATGGCTCAGATTTCATATGGAGGAAATTGCTCATCCAAAGGAGAGAGAGTGATGAGGTTGGACCGGTCAAGGGAGAGGGGGCTTCTTCATTTGGTCTTGACCAATGAGGTTATGACACATATTACAACATTTACAAATAAGCCCCTAAATTTTGGGTATTTGCACAAACACATAAAATAATACAAAATTTATGGGAGAATTGGTGTTTAGTGTTTTGTAGGGTGAGGGGGTGTTGTGTGTTTTTCATGGGCTTAATTCATGGGGCATTGGGTTAAGTTGGGATTAAAAATGGGATTAGTCAAAGTTGGTATCCCCAATTAAATTAAAATAAAATATCATGTGCTCTTAAATAAATGTGGGCACATGGAATCTCAATTGGGAGTGACACAAAGGTCATGAAAGGTGTAGGCTTGGTGTCAGTCTTGGACCTTTAATTGGTCCAGCTCAACGGGTTGAGTTGGTATCTCAGAATTGATGGCAACGACACAGGTGTGCGACACATGATTAAATAATATAATTTGGGTACGGGAAGTTATGCAATTAAATTAGAGCACAATGGATTATGATTTTGAGTGACGGAAAAGTCCAACACCTAAGTTGGCGTGTAGAGTCTACAATGCAACAACCTGTTGGAAATTATGGGCTAATGTTGGGCTCTGAATATTGCAACAACGGTAGGACGCGCCAAGGATTTAATTAAAGAATCAGACTTCTGCATCCTTAATTCTAAACCTCAATCATCTGCTGTTAAACTAAAATTTTCTAACCCATAACCAGACTATCTATAGAAATAAATGAGAGAGTTTACATCCTTCCTAATTTAGAAAAATTATGTCCCCGAAATTAAAAGTAAAGCACGATAATAGCTACGAGAATTTAAAGGCAAACTGGTAATCAAATGCGGTACATAAATTCGTACCTCGATCCTCAAATAAATACAGAAAACACTGTCGAATAGAATCCTCGCGCTCCCAGGTAGACTCGCCTAGCGAATGATGCTTCCATGCAACTCTGACCAGTCGAATAGTCTAACCTCTCAAAGTCTTCTCACTATGATCGAGTATCTCCACTGGCTTCTCCACGTAAGATAAACTGGGCCCGACTGTAATCTCTGAATGATCAAGTACGTGGCTAGGGTCTGCCACGTATATCCTCAACTGCGATACGTAAAATACGTCATGCACTCCTTCTAATGATGGAGAAAATACAAGACGATAAGCCACTTCACCAACTCGTTCCAAGATGTCAAAAGGTCCAATCTACCTCGGACTCAGCTTGCCTCTGCCTCCAAATCTGATGGTACCACGAGTAGGCGATATCTTCAAAAATATATGGTCACCTTCCTTGAACTCCAAAGGTTTGCGGTGCGCATCTGCCCAATGCTTCTGTCTGTCCTGTGTTGTACGCAGGTGGCTCTGAATTTGCTTAACTTTCTCTACTGTCTGTGTCACCAACTCTGGACCAAGTATCTGACGCTCTCCCATGTCACTCCAACATACTGGTGACCTACACTTCCTGCCGTACAGTGCCTCATAAGGTGCCATCTGTATGCTAGCCTGGTAGCTATTATTGTAGGAGAATTCCACCAAGTGTAAATGGTCCTCCCAAGATCCTCCAAAGTCAATCATGCACACTCTCAACATATCCTCTAGTATCTGTATCGTACGCTCTAACTGGCCATCAGTCTGTGGATGATATGCAGTGCTGAACTTGAGATGAGTTCCTAGACTCTCCTGCATACTTCGCCAAAAATGTGACATGAATCTGGAATCACAATCCAATACAATATTGACAGGCACTCCATGTAGTCGTACTATCTGCCTCATATACATGTCAGCTAAAATCTTCGTGGACTGTCCAACTCTGAAGGGTAAGAAATGTGCATACTTGGTGAGTCTGTTGTAGAAGCATAAAAAATATGCTGCAGAGTTATACGCAGTATTTCAGTATTGTGTGGCGTAAGACTTGACTTCAGAGCCATCGGCGTACAAACAGAGCTTCATCGCTAGTACAACGTAAAATATAAGCTCCAGGACAACCCGCATAACGCAGTATTTCCAGGCTGCTTCAGCGTAAAAATGTTGTTACATCGCCTTTATGGCATAAAACTTATCTGCTTTTAATGTAGCATGGAAGTGTACGAGGAATGCTTCATATTCCTCGAATAAACCTATCAGATCATGCAGTAAACCTGACTCCTGACAAAGACTACTGCACAACTATCCAGACGACGGCTGTAATAATGGTGCGGCACAGAAACCCAGACCATCGTTTAGTGACATTTCCTTGATATAATTTGCTTTTACGCATTCAAGAGAATACGCTGCCTAGTTTTACACAGGTAGATGTGAGCTTTTACGCTCAGCAGAAGACAAAACGAATTGCCACGTCAAAAGCTGCTCTTCGTACAGAGCTCGAGGCACGTCTCTGCAGTTAATGCGCATGAGGGGGGCAGATCTCTATATTTAATGCACGGATTTGGTTCTATTTTCAAAGACTGAGTGAACCATAATTATGACTAATACGTCCACATCATCACCTTTGCATGTTACGCCATCAGGCTATTATCAGCTATAGGAGTACGCTGTATGCTATCTCCTTGAAATACGTCGACCTGACTATTTTCCAACTATAGGAGTACGTCGTATGCTATCTCCTCGGAATACGCCTACTCAGGCTATATTTGCATTGGTGCATGATAAGGCTGTTTGGCTCGGAATACGCTCAAGACACCAGTCAACATTAAGCTTTATGCAGAATTTGGCTTCTATGCCAACTGAACAGCTACTGGGCTTCTAAGCCTATATGTTAGCTACTGGGCTTCTACGCCTACTTGGCTTCTACGCCAGTTTGACATCTATTTGGCTTCTACGCCATGGTGACAGTTATTGGCTTCTACGCCAACCTTTTCTACGCAAGGGACAGTTACCTACGTGGCTTTCATGTTGTGATCTTCGCAGCAGTTATACGAGTTACCTCATAATGGGACACGCGTCATACGCTTATTCAGAAGATTATTTATACGTGGGTGACAGTTATTATAATCGCTGCGTAAAAAGTGCCACACTCTCCACTGTCCGGCTTTTACGCCGACTGGACGGTTACTGTCACTAAAACCCTATAAATAAAGACTTTTGTTGACAGAGGTCCAGGGTCAAAGAAAGTTAAAAGGAAACAACAAAATCAAAAAATTGGGAGAAGAGAGGTCAAGAGTCAAAGGAATCGAAGCGCACAGATCGACGATTTTGGCATTGAGCATCTACTTCCTCATGCAACCTTTGAAGCTTCTACTTCTTCTACAGCACTTCTTCATCATCGTGTGGTCCAAGGGACAAAGTGATCGACCGCAGATCAGACTCCTATAGCAATATTTACCCAGATTAAAATTTATACTTAACATCCTCGTATAGGATTAATAGTACTTCTTGTTTGTAAACCAAAGAGAGGGTTTCGTATAAACCTTGTTTTATTTCTTTCGTTTATTATCAAATACCAAGATAGCAACTCTGCTGGGGATCGACTTTCTCTTCCGACAAGAAGGCTATTGCTCAATACGATGAAGTATCAGTAGGATCAATGAAGAAGACCTTGGTCGTTCAGTTCGACCAGTCAGCCTACAAAGACATGCTTCAAGCAGGGGATAGCTCTCACTCTCTCTCTGTCCAAGACAACAGGAAATTGCGTAAGGTCTGGATGCCCCGGACATCCCCTACCATTCCTGCCGAGTCTCTAGTTTCTCCGACCAACAAGGTTGTAGATTCGCAACCTTCGCACCCCACGCGTAAAACTCAGTCTCCCGTCAATGGCAAAACAGACAAATTTTTTGATAATGCTTTAATGCCAAATCAGAAATCTACTTCGTGCCCCGCGCGTAAAACTCAGTCTCCCATCGCTGGCGGAATAGACAAAATTTCTGATAATGCCTTAGTGCCAAATCAGAAATCTACTTCGCACCCCGCACGTAAAACTCAGTCTCCCGTCGCTGGCGGCACAGACAAAACTTTTGGCAATGCCTCAGCCTAAATCCAGAAGTATGCAACGCGCTCTGCGCGTAAAAATTTGCCTTCCGTCGCTGGCGGGACAGACGTAGTTTCTGACAATGCCTTAGCGCCAAGTCAAAAATTTTAAAAGTGCTTCGCGCATAAAAGTGCATCTGTCCTCCGCAAAAAAGCAGATGGTCTCTGCAATCTAAGCAAGGGAAAACAGGTGGCGGACTTCTCAAAGAATCTGCCCGCTCTCCAGATTATGCGAGAAGCTGATGGCCGATTGAGGACTTCCTCAGTTTTACGCCAGCCTGGGCAGAGGTCCAAATTATGCCAGGAAAAGCCCCTTGGCATAAAGAAGGCCCAGTTGGTGGATAGATTCGCTCCTCGTGGATCAGTTGCTGCTTACATGGCTGAACTGCTATATACACATAGCACGAAGAGAGTTGGGGTTCCCAATATCCGTAGTCCAATTGATGTAAAAAGGCAGAATAAGCCTTCTTCTTCTTCTGTTAATCCTCCTGATTTGCATGATTTCTTGATCCAGAAACGCAATGGTAGGGGCCAAAACCAAGATTGAGTACCCTTAACTACCAAGCATGAGGAGATTATGTGGGATGTGGCATTAACCTCTAATGTCATCATGACAGAGGGGCCACGTAGAGAGTCTGTCTTTATTGTTCCACCTACTCGCGATGATCAGCATCAAATAATCTTTGGTCAAATGCGGAATAGACCGATTATACAAGAAGTTCTTACGAATCTGATGCTGGGAAGATGTAGATCCACATATATAGCCCACAGGCTTTAAAGATTATCCAATGCATGGGTTATGATTTGAAGTCGAAACAAGGCCTCAACCATGGAAAAGGCCGACGAACACCGTTGCATGGTGGTCCATATGGTCAACAAAATCGTTTTGGGTTAGGGTATACTGCATCTCTTGCAAAATCCAAACCTGCAGATTCTAATCCTGTAATTCAAGAAGTAGGTCCTTCCAGACCAATTTTGGTGGATAAATGCAACGACATGTCTGGGGGTAGACTCCATCAATGAAACAGAGCAGCATCCAAAGCTGGGGGTAGAGTTCCCTCTGTGTCCGAAGATGATGTAACTATGACTATCTTCCCTGAAGACCGTAAAACTCAGGCATCGAAAGCCAAAAGGCTGAAGGACACTTTCTCCTTCAATGAAGATGACATCATTAAAATCTTCAATATATTGATGAAGAAAAACAAGCTCCAGCTACCCAATATCAGATACCCTGACCGGGCTGGCAAGGTCGACGACCCAAAATATTGTCTCTTTTATCGGTACATTCATTACCCTACAAGGGCATGCTATGTACTAAAAAGGAGAATCCAAGAGTTGATCGACGCCAAAGTCATCACTTTGCATCTATAAACAAGATGAAGGTCACGGCAAATTGATCTCACTCCCACGTGGCATTTTTTGCCAGATGATGAGATCATCGCCACTCAGTAAATTAATCTCCAGTGAATTTTTCGATCAGTTCATGTCCATATTACCTCTGAACTATTGTCCAAACGTTATTTTCCCCAGCTGAGTTTGCTATGTCTAAATGACCTGTGAGCAAACTTTTCGAGTTTTTGGCTGTCATTATCATGTCCATATTACCTCTGATATCGGTTGTCATCTCAACTTAACATCCGTACTTTACTCTAAGTACGCCAGTGGTGTTAAGTCCACAAACACTGCCATATCCATATTACCTCTGAGCAGATATATATGCCTCCATCCCCAATGGAGTCATAACTCAAAAGTTTGTCATGTTCATATTACCTCTGAACAAACTTTCCAATCTGTTGGCTATCATTATCATATCCATATTACCTATGATATCGGTTGTCATCTCAACTTAACATCCATACTTAACTCTAAGTACGCCAGTGGTATTAAGTCCACAAACACTGCCATGTCCATATTACCTCTGAGCAGATATATATGCCTCCATCCCCAATGAAGTCATAACTCAAAAGTTTGTCATGTTCATATTACCTCTGAACAAACTTTCCAATCTGTTGGCTATCATTATCATGTTCATATTACCTCTGATATCGGTTGTCATCTCAACTTAACATCCGTACTTAACTCTAAGTAAGCCAGTGGTGTTAAGTCCACAAACACTGCCATGTCCATATTATCTCTGAGCAGATATATATGCCTCCATCCCCAATGGAGTCATAACTCAAAAGTTTATCATGTTTATATTACCTCTGAACAAATTTTCCAATCTGTTGGCTATCATTATCATGTCCATATTACCTCTGATATCGGTTGTCATCTCAACTTAACATCCGTACTTAATTCTAAGTACGCCAGTGGTGTTAAGTCCACAAATACTGCCATATCCATATTACCTCTGAGCAGATATATATGCCTCCATACCCAATGGAGTCATAACTCAAAAGTTTGTCATGTTCATATTACCTCTGAGCAAACCTTTTGAGTTTCGGCTATCGATTATCATATTACCTCTGATATCGGTTGTCATCTCAACTTAACATTCGTACTTAACTCTAAGTACGTCAGTGGTGTTAAGTCCACAAAAAACTGCCATGTCCATATTACCTCTGAGCAGATATATAAGCCTCCATCCCCAGTGGAGTCATAATTCGAAAGTTTGGCATGTTCATATTACCTCTGAACAAACTTTCCAATCTTTTGGCTATCAATATCATGTCCATATTGCCTCTGATATCGGTTGTCATCTCAACTTAACATCCGTACTTAAATCTAAGTATGCTAATGGTGTTGAGTCCACAAAAACTACCATGTCCATATTACCTCTGGTAGGGCTTGTCTTAAACTTATTACTTGTACCCTGGTACGCAAGAAGTAATAGGTCCAGTAGAAACTAATGGTTCATGTCCATATTACCTCTGAACTATCCTAAGTTTCCCCAAAAAAGAATCAGTCTCTGTTCACCCCCACAGAGTCATATTTTACAAAGCATCCGTCAGGACTTGTCTCAAACCTATTACTTGCACTAACGTACGTAAAAGGTAATAGGTCCACAAAAAATCCCGTAGCAGAAAGTCTTTACTAGCCAGGGGCTTGTTTCAAACTTATTATTTGCACTCAATGTGCGCAACAAATAATAGGTCCACCAAAGATTCCCAGTGGGATGTCCTCGACAAATACGATATTGTACTACGTCCATATTGCCTCTAGTACAATATCCGAAGTTCGTACAAACAATCATAAAGAAATGGGAGGGCCCTTATATGATTGCAAATGGCGTTTACAGATTAGCCAAGTCTAATAATTTTTTTTGGCTATTTTCAATTGAAATTTTCGAAGAAGTACTATACTTGATCTCCTTCGTTTAACGGAGTATGACGAAGATCTTATTCTGGCGATACCATGCACAAAGGTTAGCTGGATCATATTCTATCAGGTTCATGTGACCTCCGAATAGATATCCTTAACTAATTTGTAAGCCTATCATGTTCATATTACCTCTGATAGTGTTTAGTATACAAATTTAGTTGGATTATATTCTTTCAGGTTCATGTTAACTCTGAATAGATTTACATTCAGCAAAACCTTAACGAAATAATGTCATGTTAATGATACCTCTGATATCACTTTTACCCTAGCCTATCATATTCTAAAATGATGGGCCCACAAAGTCAAAAAATGTGTCTTTATTATCTCTGAGAAATTACAGGAGAAACAAAAAGGTACATCATTTGGGAGGAGCAGTTAAGTCGCGAATCTGCTGCACCAGAGTAACCATTCTCTCATCTCTGGAGTTCAAAATATCGGCATGAGCCCGCTCCAACATTGTTGTCTCAAGGATAATCATATCCAAGACTTGAAGACAGTGTTCGAGTTGATGCACCAACATCAACTCAAAATGAACCCCACAAAGTCCTTTATCGGTGTATCCAGTGGCAAATTCCTGGAATTTGTCATTACCGCCAAAGGCATTCAAGTGGACCCTGATAAAGTCAAGGCCATCTTAGAAATGCGACCATCCCGCAACCTGAGAGAACTCAGGGGATTTCAAGGTCGTCTAGCTTATATCCGGAGATTCATATCCAACCTCTCGAGGAGATGTCAGCCTCTTTCTCGTCTCATGAAGAAAGTTATATCCTTCGTATGGGACGAAGCCTGTCAGTAAGCGTTCAATGACATCAAACGCTACCTCACTAATCCTCCAGTTCTGGTGCCTCCCGTCATAGGAAGACCATTTTTGTTGTATGTTCGAGCAATGGATCATTCTCTGGGAGCTCTCCTCGCTCAGAAGAACGATGAGGGTCATGAATAGGCTATCTACTATGTAAGCATGATAATGGTCGGAGCTGAACACCGGTACAATCCAGTGAAAAAAGAATATTTGGCCCTAATGTTCGCCATTCAAAAAATGCGACATTACGTCACAGGCCAGACTATTCATATCATCTCCAGGATCAATCCTCTTCGGGTATTAATGAACAAGCCAAGAGTTCTTAATTCCTGACTCGCGACTTGGGCGATGTTTGTAAAACCCCCTTCCTAGAAAATCGTATATACCCTTTATTTATTAATTATTAATTAAATTATAGTAATTAGGTCTAAATAGAAGAAATAGATTTTTTTTAATAATTTTTATTTTAGGTGTTCGGGCACTTAGATGACTTATGGGACCATCAGGAATTTTTTCAGAATTTATTCCATGTAGGAGACCCCTTGAGCAGTTGCTAGCCTAATGGTGTGCATTATTCTAATCTAGAATTTTTCTATGAGTATATATATTATATATATATATATACAAATATATATATATATATATATATATATATATATATATGCATATATTAATAGAAAAAGAAACGATTAAGAAAAGAAATTATTAAACAAGAAATTTACTAAAATAATAATAATAATAATAATAATAATAATAATAATAATAATAATAATAATAATAATAATAATAATAATAATAATAATAACACAGCAACTACTTTCCTTAGTAATAACAAAGCAACCACTATTACATTCCTTAGCAAAAGCACTTATTCCCACTTCAGCCAATACCCAGGGACCCGCCCACCATTCCTTAGTATTTGCTAAGACTACATTCCTTAACCATTTTGTTCCCAGACCCGCCTAATAACTACTCTACCATCTTAGCAATTACATGCTGTGACCGACCCCTTAAGCAAACAACTAACTCACTAGGACCGCCCACCATTCAGAGACTTAGCAAATTGCTAAGTCTTCAACTCTTCAACTCTTCAACCCTTCAGCCCTTTAATGTCTCCAGACCCGACCCCTTCACCCTTTGGCCGAACCAATCCCCTCTCTCTCCGTATTATATTAAATATATATATATATATATAGTTATCTCTCAAAAACCCTAACCTAAATCTCCAGACCTCCTCTTTCCATCTAGAGCCGTCACCGCAGCCAGAGAAGCCCCGCCAAGCCATCCAAACCATCCCGACGACGCCGACCTCGCGCACTGCGGATTCCCACACGAGGCACCTTCGCTCCGGAATTGTTTTCCGTCGACTCGCTCAACCAAACGCCGTTCCGTCTTCACCGGTATGCTCATCTCTTAACCCTCTTCCATAGTTGTATTATAGTCAAACTCGGAAAACGTGTACCCCTAGGTAAAAAACAGCGTCCAAAGTGGACGAGCAGACCAATTCTGAGATCGCAGAAAACTGCGATGACCACCCCTATTGCCGAGTTCGTATCTTCCACCACAAAGATTCAAATTTGGTGATTCTTTTTGATACCTGTAGAATACTTGACCTAGTTTAATTTCTGTTAAATAACCCTATGCTATTAATTGCTGTGGACATAGTTAAATTCGTCACAAAACTGCGCACACCCACTTTTTCCAGATTTCCAAAAGTTGGAAAACGGAGCGCGCCCCGCCAAACGGGACCGCCCCGCCGTGTGCCAAGTATACCGAATGGTGCACGCAGCATAACCGGACACGTGAAAATTTGTGGGGACTGATTCGGACGCGTGTGCGCGCCAGAATCAGGTCGTATCCTCGGACTAGTACGTATTGCAACTTTTGTGGGACTCGTACATATTTTGTGCACGCTTGTCAGATTGCGACAAAACTTGCGCCACTGGACTCGTGGTAATGCGCTGGTCCTGTGACCCAATTTTCACGCAATTCTGAGACAGTTGACCAAATCGCCAATTGGCGGGCCCACAGTTGACTTTTCGGACAAAATTTTGTTCGGCTCATCGGAATCCACATTCGGACATACCGTTGGGTTCGTATTGACATCTAGAGTTTTTTGACCTATAGTTTGTCCCATTTAGAGACTGTTACCCTTGGCACACTTTTCGGTGCAAAGTGGGCCACACGTGGACCCCACTTTTGCCCAAAATTATCGTTTTGCCCCTGTGTCCAAATTGGACGAAAGGGATGTACTTTTTAGCTAATTTGCTCATTTCGAAAACGTTGGTGATGTTTATTTCAGCATCCGGAGACGTTTGTTCGGAGTCCTTAGTTCCAGGTTCTGTGTCCTTGACATTTGGGCGCGTACACTTTACAGCTTTCTTGCCAGGCAAGTATACCTTGCCATTGTACTGTATTTACATTCCATATGAGGCATGCATGTTTATTTTCTGTTTATTTAGTTCATTTATTTTAACTTCTATATAAACTGCGCGTCCAAGAAAACTTGGGTGCAACGACGGTGTCGTCGTACTATGTTTTTATTTATGTATATGCATTGGACCTACTTTATGAGACTACCCCATTTTTCATGAGGCATTTATGTTTCATTGGCCATGACACTATTCTTACACGAGTGTGAGTCACATGTAGGACACGGACTTGCGTACTCGGCTGGCCACTGGTACGTATAGGTCGTGCGACGGATAGGGATAACTGCCAATAAAAACTTTGCATGCTAGTAGACCTGGCGGTTATTAGAGGTTTATCGTGTCATGGACATGACATGCTTAGAGCATTGGGTGGGGAGAACAACAAGTACCGCATTTGAGCTCCTTTGCACTTTTATCTATTGTGCGCCCGGACTCTCCGCCGGAGATACGGGTGGTGATGACCACTATATATTATATTATTATCAGGCGGGCCTCCGGCGTTCAAAAGTCGTCGTGCCTTTTTAGGCCCCTGGATCTCCAATAGAGAACCATGCCAAATCCCAGTTTTTCAGCCAGATAGCTCACTTGTGGGAAAATGTGTTCTTAACTGCATTCAGTTAGACGGTTAGGCGACCCCAATGGATGTTTATTTTCAGTACTTTATTGGCATGTACTTTTTTTATCTTGTTACGTCCCTCTGAGGACCTGGTCCCTTTCCAGATATAGATGAGCAGGAGTACCCGCAGGAGTATGGACCTGGACCTGACGCTACCTATCAGTCTGAGACGATCTTACCTTCTGATTATATGTGATTCATTTGCAGCTGTTTAGAGATTCTAGTTGCTATTCTTACGAGATATTTATTCTTATATTAGAGTTTATTCTCTTCTCTCTTTAGTAGTTTATTATAGTCGATTTGCAGTGGATTTGTTTCCACCCGACTATCACACTTTGAGATTCTATTTTGAGACTGCTTCTTTGACATTCAGTTATTGATTTCCATTATTCTATTATTTGTGATGTGGATGAGATATAGAACTGCGTGTGACTTGTTATGACATATATTACCACTGTGGATTGGATATTCATGTACAGCGTACGTGTGTATATGGTTTCCATATATTGGAGTTCGTATACATACGGCTGGCGTGTTACGTATTCCTAGTCCTACGTATTTTGGGACTGGGACGTGACATGTTTTTGTGGTGGCCCATGCAGGTCAAGAATATATTGTCTCGGTTACGTAACTGTACCGAACAAGCCTGCGTATAGGAATAGAGAATAAGGATCTCATCCACGCTTGATTGAAATTCATCCTTCCTATTTAATACTTGCATCCTGTTTGATTCATGTACTTTTTCTAATCGTTTCGTACATAAACTGCAGAGAGATGGATATGCAAAATGGATGTACTGCCGCTGATGGTGACGCAACTTCTGGAGTCAATGGTCAGACTCAAGGCGGGACCCCAACGATTCCTAGGCTTCCGGGGCCAGATGGACAGACTCACACCCCAGTTCCATCTGATCTTCCCGCTTCACCTATTGGGAACCTTCCACCTGTCCCAGTACCGCAAGATGGCCAAGCGCAGATGTTCCAATTCTTTCAGATGATGATACAGGAACAGAGGCAGCAGGCAGCCGAGCAGAGGCAGCAGGCAGCCGAGCAGAGGCAAGAATTTTTGGCAGCACTGGAGAGGATGGCTGCACATGCTACTGTACCAGCCCAAGCACTAGCTCCAGTACCTCGAGCTAGGGTTGGATCAGTAAAGGATTTTGTTCAGATGGGTGCAAGGCAGTACAAGGGCACTGAGAGCCCGGAGGAGACCACCAGCTGGATCACTCACACGCAGAAGCTACTGGAGGCATCGCAGTTACCCACGGACCTATGGATGACGGGTGTACGGACGCTTCTAGATGGTAATGCTCATCACTGGTGGGAATCCATGGAGCGCCAGTTGGGTACTTACCAGACTTGGAAGCAGTTCTTGGAGTGCTTTGAGGGAAAGTACTTCCCGGACACTGTCAGGGACACCTTGTATGATCAGTTTCTTCACTTAGAGCAAGGGAACCGAACCGTGGACGAGTATGATGCCGATTTTAGTCGACTCAGCAAATATGGCGCTGCTTTGATACCAAATAACTTGGCTAAGGCTAAGAGATTTCATCGAGGACTAACCCAGGAGCTACAATATTATACAAGCTCGCAGTCCCGAGTCTCTTACGCTGAACTACTGACAGAGGCCAGATTTCAGGAAACCATTAGCAGAGGAAATGGAGGTCAGTTGCGGACACAACAAGGGTCAGCAAGGATACAGCAGGGACCGACAAGGACACAGCAAGGAGGACCTATCAGACGTCCTTTGGCACAACAGCATCAGCAACACCGAGCAGCACCGTACCAGAATCTGGGGAAGCCCTATTGCAGTTATTGTGGGAGGAACGGAGATATTTTGAGAGATTGTCGGACTCGATTGGGTCAGTGTATGAGATGTGGCTCTGGACAGCACCTGGCGAGAGACTGCCCAATGCAGCAGACACTTCCACCTCCAGCTCAGAGATTAGCACTTCCAGCACCGAAGCCAACCCAGCAGATGACTGGACCGGGAGCACCTCGACCCCCAGCAACAGGAGGATTTCAGAGAGGACCACCGCTACCCACTCAGGAGGAGCAGTATATGAAGACCGGACATGGACAGCCACAGAGGAACGGACGAGCTTTTGCATTGGAGGTAGATGACATGGATCATGAGGTGGATGTCATAGCAGGTATTACCCTAGCTTTTACTTTTCCTGCGGTAACATTATTTGATACGGGAGCCACCCACTCATTCATATCATCTAGTTTTATTGCCAAACACAACATTGCTTCTACACCATTATCTAGTTGTGTTAGAATTCTTACCGAAGGAGGAGTTGTACCAGTTAGTCGAGTTTGTAGATCGGGCCCTATAGTAATACGTGGCAGAGAGATGAATGCCCAACTCTTAGTCCTTCCTATGCCAACTTTTAATATTGTGCTTGGAATGGACTGGCTAAGCAAGAACCACGCTTTCTTCGATTGCTTTGGAGGAAGCATTCTTTTTAAGGTACCAGGCCAGCCTGAACTTGAGTTTGCCCGAGGATCCACAGAAATCCTTGATGGTATGCAGCTCGCGATGGATGATGTTTTCTATCATCCCATTATTTCAGAATTTCTAGACGTCTTTCCAGAGGACTTGCCAGGACTACCCCCAGACAGAGACGTAGAGTTTTCAATTGAACTAGCACCCGGAGCAGCACCTATAGTATCGCATGTTTACAGACTGGCGAAGAAGGAGATGGACGAGCTGAAGGCACAGTTAAAAGAGCTAGAGGAGAAAGGTTTCATCTGACCGAGTGCATCACCCTGGGGAGCACCAGTGTTGTTTGTACCCAAGAAGGATGGGTCAGTGCGTATGTGCATTGACTACAGAGCCTTGAATGCAGTGACAGTGAAGAACAAATATCCATTACCACGCATTGATGACCTGTTTGATCAACTCAGTGGAGCTAAGGTATTCTCGAAAATAGATTTGAGATCGGGATATCACCAAGTGAAGGTACGGAAGCAGGACATTCCGAAGACTGCATTCAGAACAAGATATAGGCACTACGAGTTTTTGGTCATGCCATTTGGATTGACCAATGCTCCAGCGATCTTCATGGACTTGATGAATTGAGTCTTCCACCAGTACTTGGACCAGTTCGTGGTCGTCTTCATAGATGATATACTTGTCTATTCGAAGAGCCACGAGGAGCACGAGGAGCACCTGCAGATTATTCTAGAGACTTTGAGGAGAGAGCAGTTATATGCTAAACTCAGCAAATGTGAGTTCTTCTTGGACAGAGTTTCATTTCTTGGACATGTTATTACAAGAGATGGTATTTCTGTTGATCCAGAGAAGATCTCAGCAGTTGAGACATGGCCTATTCCTAAATCAGCAGCAGAGGTGAGGAGTTTTCTTAGACTTGCGGGATATTACCGACGGTTCGTAAAAAACTTCTCAAGGATAGCGGCACCTATGACTCGTTTGACTTGTAAGGACCAAGAATTTATATGGACTGACGAGTGTCAAGCAGCCTTCGAAGAGTTGAAGAAGCGACTGACTACAGCACCAGTATTGACGATTCCGTCAGGATCAGGAGGTTATGTGATCTACAGTGACGCATCAGGAAAAGGCTTAGGATGCGTATTGATGCAGCATGGCAAGGTGATTGCATATGCATCTAGGCAGTTACGAGTATATGAGAAGAATTATCCGATTCATGACTTGAAACTTGCAGCCGTTGTATTTGCTCTGAAGCTATGGAGACATTACCTATATGGGGAACGAGTGGAAATCTATACAGACCACAAAAGCCTCAAGTACGTCTTCACGCAAAAGGAGTTAAATATGAGGCAACGTCGATGGCTCGAGTTGATGAAAGATTTCGAGATAGAGCTACATTATCATCCAAGCAAGGCTAACGTGGTAGTAGACGCGTTAAGCCGGAAGCCAGCAGCTTACTTCTTGACAGCATAGAGGGAACTATTGGAGGACTTGCAAGAGCTTGGCATTGAAGTGATACTACCCGGAGCAGATGAGACACTAGCCAACTTGCAAGTACAATCATCATTGGTAGAGAGGATTAAGGCAGCTTTGCCTACAGATGCCAGATTCAGGATACTGAAGGAAAGGACAGAGGCCGGAGAGCAGACCGGATTGCGCATTCATGAGGATGGGACATTACGATGTGGTGATCGTCTTTATGTTCCAAATGGAGAGATTCGACAGGAGCTGATGGCAGAGGCTCATAGTTCGATTTATTTTATTCATCCTGGAGGCACCAAGATGTATCGCGACTTACGACAACACTTTTGGTGGCATGGGATGAAGAGAGAGATAGCTCGCTTTGTAGCTAAATGTCTGGTATGTCAACAAGTGAAGACGGAGCACCAGAGGACAGCAGGATTATTGCAACCACTTCCGATTCCAGAATGAAAGTGGGAGCACATCACTATGGACTTTGTCACAGATTTTCCCAAGAGTCCAAGTGGGAGAGATGCAGTATGGGTAATAGTGGACCGACTCACCAAGTCAGCCCATTTTATACCTTTTAGAGTGGGTCAATCTACAGAAGCTTTAGCTGACTTATATATGAGGCAGATCGTGAGATTGCACGGCATACCAGTCAGCATTGTATCGGACAGAGATTCGCGCTTCATATCGCACTTTTGGAGGAGCATGCAAGAGAGTCTTGGTACTCGTCTGAAGTTCAGTACATATTACCACCCGCAGACAGATGGGCAGTCGGAGCGTACTATTCAGACCTTGGAGGATATGTTGAGGACTTGCATGTTAGACTTCGGAGGATCATGGGAGGACCACCTACATCTTGTAGAGTTTTCTTACAACAATAGCTATCAAGCGAGTATTCAGATGACTCCGTTTGAAGCATTGTATGGGAGAAAATATAGGTCTCATGTGTGTTAGAGTGACGTGGGAGAACGTCAGATTTTGGGACCCGAGTTGGTGGTCAACACCGTAGAGACAGTCAAGAAGATTCAGGGACACTTGCGAGCAGCGCAAGACAGGCAGAAGCAGTGGGCAGACCTTCATCGTCGTCCCTTGGAGTTCAAAGAGGGCGATCACGTCTTCTTGAGGATATCACCGACCAGAGGCACCATCCGATTCGGAGGGCGGGCAAGTTGAGTCCAAGGTATATTGGACCATTTGACGTGCTCGAGAGAGTTGGAGAGGTGGCATATCGACTTGCGCTACCACCTTCACCGGAGGGAGTACATGACGTATTCCATGTGTCGCAGCTCAGGCGATATGTGGCAGACAGCAGTCATATTCTCGACCATTCAGAGATCACCATTGGGCCGAGCTTGTCTTACCAAGAGCAACCCATAGGAATCCTTGATCGTCGAGAGAAAGTGTTGAGGAACCAGTCTATTCCCTTGGTTCGCGTAGCATGGAGGCATGGCGCGCAAGGAGAATCAACTTGGGAGCGCGAGGACGACATGCGCAAACGTTTTCCGAACCTATTCGCAGACCAAGGTATGAATTTACATTGTTGATTTATATCTTATACCATCCTTGCATTCTATCGTGGCTTAATTTTAATTTCGAGGACGAAATTTTTACAAGTTGGGTAGAATGTAAAACCCCCTTCCTAGAAAATCGTATATACCCTTTATTTATTAATTATTAATTAAATTATAGTAATTAGGTCTAAATAGGAGAAATAGATTTTTTAATAATTTTTATTTTAGGTGTTCGGGCACTTAGATGACTTATGGGACCATCAGGAATTTTTTCGGAATTTATTCCATGTAGGAGACCCCTTGAGCAGTTGCTAGCCTAATGGTGTGCATTATTCTAATCTAGAATTTTTCTATGAGTATATATATTTTATATATATATATATATATATATATATATATATATATATATATATATGCATATATTAATAGAAAAAGAAACGATTAAGAAAAGAAATTATTAAACAAGAAATTTACTAAAATAATAATAATAATAATAATAATAATAATAATAATAATAATAACACAGCAACTACTTTCCTTAGTAATAACAAAGCAACCACTATTACATTCCTTAGCAAAAGCACTTATTCCCACTTCAACCAATACCCAGGGACCCGCCCACCATTCCTTAGTATTTGCTAAGACTACATTCCTTAACCATTTTGTTCCCAGACCCGCCTAATAACTACTCTACCATCTTAGCAATTACATGCTGTGATCGACCCCTTTAGCAAACAACTAACTCACTAGGACCGCCCACCATTCAGAGACTTAGCAAATTGCTATAATTCGTCCAGGGACCCGCCCACAATCTTTTGCCTTCTGTTGTTGCCATAATTCGTCCACGTCTTCCGGAGAATCCGTCTATGCTTGTTGCACCATCTTGCCCAAAATTCTATTTCCGCTAAACTGAGTCGACTTCTCGAGCAGCAATATCCAAAATCTTCCAAGTTTGTGTGAATCCATCTCATTGTCCCTCCAAACCAAATCGTGTTTCATTACTCAACCAACAGCTCAAATGTGTTGCCCAAAATCGTAGTCCGTGCTCGCTATCCTTCAATTAACCAATCGCTTCGCTCAAGTGTCTCTCAACTGTTCGTTCCGATCTCGTCCATCTTGTCAAGTCCAACGATACTTCCATTTGCACAAGTCCGTTCTCGATATACTCAACTCAATATTCACTTGCTCCATTTTTATTCTTCTCAACTCAATCGACTTGCACCAACTAACATGTATTCTCAATACCCGAGTTCGTTCAGGCAATTTCCATTTGATGTCCAAACCAAAATATTTTCAGTGCCTTGCTCAATATGTGGTATCCCATATACCACTCCGAATCAAATCGCTACTCGTATTACGTTTTCCTACACGAATCCAAGATCCGTTCGAACCATTCTCCATGCATGATCATGCCTTTCTCAACTCAAGTCTGACACAAAAACTCAGGCAATGCTTGAATTATCCAAATATTTCCATCAATCTTATTATGCAACTCGTGCTATGTTCCATTCTCAATGCTTGCAGCTATTCTCAAACCGTCTGATACTTTCGCTACACGAGCAATCGTGCAACGATTGTCTTCCAAATATTCCAACCCAATACCTAATTGTTCCACACATTGTTGTACGAGCAACTCGTACAAACTTATCCTAATATTCTCGAGCCAAACTCAAACCTGCTCAACCGATGCGCCACAGCCAAAATTCTAACTTCTATCCAACACATTCGCTAGACGAGCAACTCGTGCAACGATTTATTCTCATCGAATGCTCCTACTCAAAATATGCCACATAACCAAATCTCGTCTGCCAGCCAACAGATCCACTGATGCAATCAGAAACTCTCGAACGACAAGCCAAGCCAACCCAACGAAAGCCCTCAACTTGTTGCACAAATGCAACAACGCCACCCAACTTGCTGCACGAATGCAACAACGCCTAACGAGGTTAAACGATCCTAAGAAAACCAACCAAGGCAACACAACCAAAAAATAACATGCAGCCACAACCAGCAATATATAGACTTATTGCATGAAACATCCAATGCGGCACCGAGTAGAGTCAAGAGCTAGACGACACGCGGAAGCTATTTAGAGTTTGTGATGAAGCGAAGGACCAAGTCCGAGAAAATGAACCAGGTGCTCTGATACCAATTTGTCACGCCCCAATCTCCCGCAAGCTCGATAGTCCCCGCTGAACGTGAATCACCACGTTTACAGCTCTCCCGCAGGATAATCGTTCTCATCGGGACGTGATGCCGTACGAGCCTGGAGTTGCGCTCGTACAAGGCGATGTTGTCAAACACCAAATGTTATCATTGAAACAACCAAGTTGCAGCGAAAGTCAAGTATTGTGTACCAAGCACACAATCAGAGTAATACGCAGCGAAGCTCACGATAGGGTCCAAATGAAATGCCCCGAAGGCAATGCCACAAAGGCGATGCCACGAAGACGATGAAATGCTCTTGCTCTTTTCTCTAGCCCACAAAGGTACTTACAGTTCATACATCATGCCTCGTATATCCAAGCAGTGCCACTACGCCTGTGTACCTGAAATAATGTCCACAAACGTGGGTCAGTACACAACCGTACTGGTGAGCGGGGTAACCCACTCGCCTAAGCTGACACTAAGTAAAATAGTGAATGCAAACAGTTATATGGTGATCTTTCTAGTTGAATCCTATATTCATTTCATGGCATAGGGATGACATGTTAAGGAAAGCTGTAAAGCAGTTTAAGCATGCAAGCACTCAACTCAAACCAAACGACAAGCAAATATATAAGCAACTCGGAGGATTCTAACACGCAACCCATCCTACTCAATGCCATCGCTTGCACGATAACATATCGAACCATTCCCAAGCCTCAATATCCATCCTCAACCAACATTTACAATCCAAATCTCACAGTGCACACTCTTGCCGAGGCAAGGTGGCCGCTCCTACACGAAAGCCAAACCAACAAAAGAAAAGCAAGCCATCACCTATACTATATGGAGTCACTGGCTAAAAGCCATAAAGGACATTGATCGGACCAAGATCAATAGGGCAATCCTACCCGATCCAGGGTTGGGCAGCTACTCCCGCCTAGTGGTATCGGACTACCAGCACTGTGCCCAATCGCGCGATGCCCATTGTTTCCTCCATGGTAGAACGGTCCCGGTGCCCCGGTGCCTCATCCCGTTCCAGGAAACCAAACCCTGTGCCACGCAGGTTGTCCGTGACTATGCAGACACAGTAGGTATGACGAGAGGATCGAATATTCTCGCCCCACCAAGCGATCCTAGACTCGTTCCATGAATTATCCAACCAAAACATCCATAACCATTCTTCCAACATATAGCCCAAGGCACCAAATCCAAGTTATTTTCCATAGGCACAATGCCTCTTCTCAACACAGTGTTTCCAATGGTGCAACACCCATGCTCAAAGCTAACCCATGGCACAATGCCGTTTCAGTGACACAATGCCCCATTCGTGGCACAATGCCCCATCAAATGGCACAACACCCTCGCCGATGCAGTTGTTCGGTTTCGAACCACAACTGCTCACTTTGCAAGACAAAGCGACCAAGTGATACTCGTACACGGATGCACGCTCGCTCGCCCAGATTCCCGATATTCCCAATGCATCAATGACTCATTCCAACTGTCCAAGCATAATCCCAATCAATCAACCAACTGCCTCAAATGTAATATTCCAACTCTAGCTCCAACTATCCAACGCGCAAACCAAATCAAGCCACCATCCTACCAAGCCAACGACGTCCACTCTATGCACGCCTCAGTGTAGTGATTCCCAATGTTTCTATCCAAGTGTTCAAGCCTTTACGTGTTTTTCATATTATTAGGCATGAAGGAGTAGAGGAGAAGGGAAAGAGCCCACTCACAATGTTTGATCCCGTTAGACATCCTGTCCTGCCGATACAGCCAATCCCTTGAACCCGTGGTCCGATGCAAGTGCGATCTACTCAACTGGTATGACCGTGCGAGCAGGCCGTGCTCTACAAATCATCCGACCGATCGGACTAAGGAAGATGGCATTATCATTCCAATCCAGCTATCTCAGTACTGCTCTGAACGAACACCTGATTTCCATCGAACCCGCTAGCCATCTGCACATGAAACAACTCAATCAATACTTATTCCCAAAATTCAATAAATCAAATATAACCAGCATTTGTTTGATTCAATCCGACTCAGCGTAACGCTCCGAGCGGTTGCGGGCGTTACATAATATACCACTTAGAATCAGGTTCGTCCATGAACCGTGCTGGTACTCATTCCTTATCAAATGTCGCTATCCAATTCCATAGATCTGCTCTATGCAACTCATATTATCCCGATTCAGACTCAGTATCTCGCTCTGTTGAATGCTCGTACAAATTCTATATTCCCACATCCTCCTTGCAGCTCAATACGAATTCCTCGTATCGCTTAGTTTTGGATCGATACACATATTTAAGGCGTCCCTAAAATACATGTATTTTAGCCGAGCTTTGCGATAGCGAATTTGGATAAGTTACAAGGGTATCTTTATGTCCGAGGCATCCATTTGCTTTACTCCCAATTGAACCAAACCTGATTTCCATTCCAACATATTCGCTTGAGCACTATTTTCAATATGATGATTTTCCACCGATCAATCAGTCCGAGTTCCAACTCAATCCATCCAACTATTTCTGAATTCGCACTAGCAACATCTCCAAATATATCTCATGCACCGAATGATCAACTCAAATGATACTACCCCAGCTAGGCGACTTACCCAAATATCAACTTTGCTCTCATCAGCTCAACCAAACACCTCTTCCTCAATCTCAATACCTCGCTGGGTGAACATCTATTTTGAGGTTCGTGTGATCCACGAAGATCTCGCCGCCACGCCAAAGGGATAGTGTTGCCACGATTTCAACGTGGACACACTCGCCACAATTCCTAGGTTGCGCATGGAATAGTTCTTCGCGCTGCTTCCACTGCCTCGAAGCATAGGATATCACCTTCGCCTTCCGAATGAGCACGCTTCCCAGACTAAGTTTCGAGACATCTTATAAATCTGAAGCAAATCTGTCCCTTCCAGTATTCGCAAGGATTTGATCTGAACGAGCCGCTGCTTTAACTTCACGAGCTAGTTTCACAGTCGTCAATTCATATGAATGCTATTCCCTTCCAGGGCACGATGAGTCAGAGGCGATACCATCGATAAAAAAATCTGCGACTCTGAATCTCATCAGTTGACAAGGCTACTTCCACCATCGCTTCGATCTTCTGGCTGCATCTTCAGCTGAAGGCTATCCCAAGAGTCTCTCAAATCCAACACTCAGTCAAAAAGCCAAATCACATTGCTCACATCTACCCTCGACGTATTCCCAAATACGCCGCCTCAAGGGTCATTCTATGGGTCTACCATATTCAATCTCCGATCTGGCGGACAAGTCGCTAGGGTCAGCTGTCCCGAAGCTACGCTCGATAATTGTAATCATCACGATGGACAGTTACTATGAACCATGCTATATCTCATCTGCAAATCCGAATCAAAATCCAACCATTTCATCCGAGCGAACTTTCGAATCCGAGAACTCATGCACTACCTCTGCTGATCTGTCAACCAATGCCGCTTAACCGCCTAAAGTCTTGCTATCTATCCAAGCCAATAATTCGAGAACTGCGCTCATTGAAACCATCTTCCATCAATCCGTCGTTCTGCCCTGAATCCATCAAATTTTCTGAACTGTCATGTTCGACTACTCGCACCATCGATTTCAATGATCCTCGAAACTCAAGACTTGCTCTAATTCTTATCCGTTTGCCGCGTTCCACAATGCACGTCCAACTTGCTCTAGCAACACAGTGATTTGCTCCGACGTTTAGCTATCTTCAAAAGTCTGTCCACCACAATCTTTTGCCTTCTGTTGTTGCCATAATTCGTCCACGTCTTCCGGAGAATCTGTCTATGCTTGTTGCACCATCTTGCCCAAAATTCTATTTTCGCTAAACTGAGTCGACTTCTCGAGCAGCAATATCCAAAATCTTCCAAGTTTGTGTGAATCCATCTCATTGTCCCTCCAAACCAAATCGTGTTTCATTACTCAACCAACAGCTCAAATGTGTTGCCCAAAATCATAGTCCGTGCTCGCTATCCTTCAATTAACCAATCGCTTCGCTCAAGCGTCTCCCAACTGTTCGTTCCGATCTCGTCCATCTTGTCAAGTCCAACGATACTTCCATTTGCACCAGTCCGTTCTCGATATACTCAACTCAATATTCACTTGCTCCATTTTCATTCTTCTCAACTCAATCGACTTGCACCAACCAACATGTATTCTCAATACCCGAGTTCGTTCAGGCAATTTCCATTTGATGTCCAAACCAAAATATTTTCAGTGCCTTGCTCAATATGTGGTATCCCATATACCACTCCGAATCAAGTCGCTACTCGCATTACGTTTTCCTGCACGAATCCAATATCCGTTCGAACCATTCTCCATGCATGATCATGCCTTTCTCAACTCAAGTCTGACACAAAAACTCAGGCAATGCTTGAATTATCCAAATATTTCTATCAATCTTATTATGCAACTCGTGCTATGTTCCATTCTCAATACTTGCAGCTATTCTCAAACCGTCTGATACTTTCGCTACACGAGCAATCGTGCAACGATTGTCTTCCAAATATTCCAACCCAATACCTAATTGTTCCACACATTGTTGTACGAGCAACTCGTGCAAACTTATCCTAATATTCCCGAGCCAAACTCAAACCTGCTCAACCGATGCGCCACAGCCAAAATTCCAACTTCTATCCAACACATTCGCTAGACGAGCAACTCGTGCAACGATTTATTCTCATCGAATGCTCCTACTCAAAACATGCCACATAACCAAATCTCGTCTGCCAGCCAACAGATCCACTGATGCAATCAGAAACTCCCGAACGACAAGCCAGGCCAACCCAACGAAAGCTCTCAACTTGTTGTACAAATGCAACAACGCTACCCAACTTGCTGCACGAATGCAACAACGCCTAACGAGGCTAAACGATCCTACGAAAACCAACCAAGGCAACACAACCAAAAAATAACATGCAGCCACAACCAGCAATATATAGACTTATTGCATGAAACATCCAATGCGGCACCGAGTAGAATCAAGAGCTAGACGACACGCGGAAGCTATTTAGAGTTTGTGATGAAGCGAAGGACCAAGTCCGAGAAAATAAACCAGGTGCTCTGATACCAATTTGTCACGCCCCAATCTCCCGCAAGCTCGATAGTCCCCGCTGAACGTGAATCACCACGTTTACAGCTCTCCCGCAAGATAATCGTTCTCATCGGGACGTGATGCCGTACGAGCCTGGAGTTGCGCTCGTACAAGGCGATGTTGTCAAACACCAAATGTTATCATTGAAACAACCAAGTTGCAGCGAAAGTCAAGTATTGTGTACCAAGCACACAATCAGAGTAATACGCAGCGAAGCTCACGATAGGGTCCAAATGAAATGCCCCGAAGGCAATGCCACAAAGGCGATGCCACGGAGACGATGAAATGCTCTTGCTCTTTTCTCTAGCCCACAAAGGTACTTACAGTTCATACATCATGCCTCGTATATCCAAGCAGTGCCACTACGCCTGTGTACCTGAAATAATGTCCACAAACGTGGGTCAGTACACAACCGTACTGGTGAGCGGGGTAACCCACTCGCCTAAGCCGACACTAAGTAAAATAGTGAATGCAAACAGTTATATGGTGATCTTTCTAGTTGAATCCTATATTCATTTCATGGCATAGGGATGACATGTTAAGGAAAGCTGTAAAGCAGTTTAAGCATGCAAGCACTCAACTCAAACCAAACGACAAGCAAATATATAAGCAACTCGGAGGATTCTAACACGCAACCCGTCCTACTCAATGCCATCGCTTGCACGATAACATATCGAACCATTCCCAAGCCTCAATATCCATCCTCAACCAACATTTACAATCCAAATCTCACAGTGCACACTCTTGCCGAGGCAAGGTGGCCGCGCCTACACGAAAGCCAAACCAACAAAAGAAAAGCAAGCCATCACCTATACTATATGGAGTCACTGGCTAAAAGCCATAAAGGACATTGATCGGACCAAGATCAATAGGGCAATCCTACCCGATCCAGGGTTGGGCAGCTACTCCCGCCTGGTGGTATCGGACTACCAGCACTGCGCCCAATCGCGCGATGCCCATTGTTTCCTCCATGGTAGAACGGTCCCGGTGCCCCGGTGCCTCATTCCGTTCCAGGAAACCAAACCCTGTGCCACGCAGGTTGTCCGTGACTATGCCGACACAGTAGGTATGACGAGAGGATCGAACATTCTCGCCCCACCAAGCGATCCTAGACTCGTTCCATGAATTATCCAACCAAAACATCCATAACCATTCTTCCAACATATAGCCCAAGGCACCAAATCCAAGTTATTTTCCATAGGCACAATGCCTCTTCTCAACACAGTGTTTCCAATGGTGCAACACCCATGCTCAAAGCTAACCCATGGCACAATGCCATTTTAGTGACACAATGCCCCATTCGTGGCACAATGCCCCATCAAACGGCACAACACCCTCGCCGATGCAGTTGTTCGGTTTTGAACCACAACTGCTCGCTTTGCAAGACAAAGCGACCAAGTGATACTCGTACACGGATGCACGCTCGCTTGCCCAGATTCCCGATATTCCCAATGCATCAATGACTCATTCCAACTGTCCAAGCATAATCCCAATCAATCAACCAACTGCGTCAAATGCAATATTCCAACTCTAGCTCCAACTATCCAACGCGCAAACTAAATCAAGCCACCATCCAACCAAGCCAACGACGTCCACTCTATGCACGCCTCAGTGTAGTGATTCCCAATGTTTCTATCCAAGTGTTCAAGCCTTTACGTGTTTTCCATATTATTAGGCATGAAGGAGTAGAGGAGAAGGAAAAGAGCCCACTCACAATATTTGATCCCGTTAGACATCCTGTCCTGCCGATACGGCCAATCCCTTGAACCCGTGGTCCGATGCAAGCGCGATCTACTCAACTGGTATGACCGTGCGAGCAGGCCGTGCTCTACAAATCATCCGACCGATCGGACTAAGAAAGATGGCATTATCATTCCAATCCAGCTATCTCAGTACTGCTCTGAACGAACACCTGATTTCCATCGAACCCGCTAGCCATCTGCACATGAAACAACTCAATCAATACTTATTCCCAAAATCCAACAAAATAAATGTAACCAGCATTTGTTTGATTCAATTCGACTCAGCGTAACGCTCCGAGCGGTTGCGGGCGTTACAGCCCCGCCGTGTGCCAAGTGTACCGAATGGTGCAAGCAGCATAACCGGATACGTGAAAATTTATGGGGACTAATTCGGACGCATGTGCGCACCGGAATCAGGCCGTATCCGCGGACACACACCGTGTCGCAACTTTTGTGGAACTCGCACGTATTTTGTGCACGCTTGTCAGATTGTGACGAAACTTGTGCCACTGGACTCGTGGTAACGCGCTGGTCCTGTGACCCAATTTTTACGCAATTCTGAGACGGTTGACCAAATCGCCAATTTGCGGGCCCACAGTTGACTTTTCGGACAAAATTTTGTTCGGCTCATCGGAATCCACATTCGGATATACCGTTGGGTTCGTATTGACATCTAGAGTTGTTTGACCTATAGTTTGTTCCATTTAGAGACTGTTACCCTTGGCATGCTTTTCGGTGCAAAGTGGGCCACACGTGGACCCCACTTTTGCCTGAAATTACCGTTTTGCCCCTGTGTCCAAATTGGACGAAAGGGATATGCTTTTTAGCTAATTTGCTCATTCCGGAAATATTGGTGATATTTATTTCAGTATCCGAAGACGTTTGTTCGGAGTCCTTAGTTCCAGGTTCTGTGTCCTTGACATTTGGGCGCGTACACTTTACAGCTTTCTTGCCAGGAAAGTATACCTTGCCATTGTACTGTATTTACATTCCATATAAGGCATGCATGTTTATTTTCTGTTTATTTAGTTCATTTATTTTAACTGCTATATAAACTGCGCGTCCAAGAAAACTTGGGTGCAACGACGGTGTCGTCGTACTATGTTTTTATTTATGTATATGCATTGGACCTACTTTATGAGACTACCCTATTTTTCATGAGGTATTTATGTTTCATTGGCCATGAAACTATTCTTACACGAGTGTGAGTCACATGTAGGACACGGACTTTCGTACTCGGCTGGCCACTGGTACGTATAGGTCGTGCGACGGATAGGGATAACTGCCAATAAAAACTTTACATGCTAGTAGACCTGGCGATTATTAGAGGTTTATCGTGTCATGGACATGACATGCTTAGAGCATTGGGTGGGGAGAACAACAAGTACCGCATTTGAGCTCCTTTGCACTTTTATCTATTGTGCACCCGGACTCTTCGCCGGAGATACGGGTGGTGATGACCACTATATATTATATTATTATCAGGCGGGCCTCCGGCGTTCGAAAGTCATCGTGCCTTTTTAGGCCCCTGGATCTCTAATAGAGAACCATGCCAAATCCCAGTTTTTCAGCCAGATAGCTCACTTGTGGGAAAAGGTGTTCTTAACTGCATTTACTTAGACGGTTAGGCGACCCCAATGGATGTTTATTTTCAGTACTTTATTGGCATATGCTTTTTTTTATCTTGTTACGTCCCTCTGAGGACCTGGTCCCTTTCCAGATATAGATGAGCAGGAGTACCCGCAGGAGTATGGACCTGGACCTGACGCTACCTATCAGTCTGAGACGATCTTACCTTCTGATTATATGTGATTCATTTGCAGCTGTTTAGAGATTCTAGTTGCTATTCTTACGAGATATTTATTCTTATATTAGAGTTTATTCTCTTCTCTCTTTAGTAATTTATTATAGTCGATTTGCGGTAGATTTGTTTTCACCCGACTATCACACTTTGAGATTCTATTTTGAGACTGCTTCTTTGACATTCAGTTATTGATTTCCATTATTCTATTATTTATGCTGTGGATGAGATATAGAAGTGCGCGTGACTTGTTGTGACATATATTACCACTGTGGATTGGATATTCATGTACAGCGTACGTGTGTATATGGTTTCCATATATTGGAGTTCGTATATATACGGCTGGCGTGTTACGTATTCCTAGTCCTACGTATTTTAGGACTGGAGCGTGACAATGTTATTAACACCATATGATATGGTGTACGTCCCTCAGAAGTCCATCAAAGGCCAAGCATTGGCTGATTTCCTGGCTGCTCATCCGATTCCGGAAACCTCCAGATTATACAAAGATATTCCCGACGAAGTTGCAGAATGTAATTCCGCAATGAAAATTGATACATGGCAGCCTTCTTTCCCTTAGAGGAGGAGATCGATTTTGGTACCATTTCTAAAGACTCAGAATGCTCAGTGAAGAAACGAAAGAAAGTGCTCAAAGAGACGAAGGGTTTTCTTTTACAAAAGACAGGTGAAGAGTTTTATCTCTGAAGGCCTTGGGGTATATATAGGATTCAGATGGACTCCTCGAATCCCTAACCAAATCCGATATTTAATATTCGGTTATGATTGGGGACCACGTCAGCCTACTACTCAGGGAAGGCGGATAGTCAGCGAATTCAAAAGTTTTTCGTGCAGAGCAGATTCGTGATTTTTACGCTAAGGAGCTTTTTACACTCGGGAACCTACAAATCTACGATTTTACGCTCAGAGGCTATAAGTCTACGGTTTTACGCCCGGATGCTTTTACACTCGGTAGCTTTCACGCTCGAGAGGCTACAAACCTACGACTTCATGCTCAGAGGCTACAAATCTATGATTTCACGCTCAGAAGCTTTTTACGCTCAGAGGCGACAAATCTACGACTTTACGCTCAGAAGTTTTCTTTTCAGAGGCTACAAATCCATAGTTTTACGCCCGGATGCTCTCATGCTCAGCAGTTTTTACGCTCGAGAGGCTACAAACTTATGATTTTATGCTCATCTACATTACAGATCTATGACTCTCCTGGACGAATCGCCATATGAAGTTGCTGATTATCCCGAGCAAAGGAAGCTATGATATCCTTCCATGATCCATCGTTACAGAGGACTTTTGCTCGAAGACGCCTTCTTTTTTGGCTCCTTACATACTGGAAGAACATGGTCTTCTTCTTCCTCAAGTCGACCCGACGAACTCCGGTAATCATCTCTGTGTGGTGAAGGAAATATGGGGAGAACATATTAACTCATCAGCCTTTATATAGGCAAAAGAAACACACCGAATCCCAACAAATCTCCAAAAATCTGCCAAAAAATCAGCCTCGAGGAACAAGTCAGACTTGACCGTTTCATGCTTCATTCAAAGTGTTTCAAATTACAAGGAATTTAAAAACTTTGAAGGGGGTCTTGTAGAAGCATAAAAAACACGCTGCAGAGTTATACACAGTATTTCAGTACTGTGTGGCGTAAGACTTGACTTCAGAGCCATCGGCGTACAAACAGAGCTTCATCGCTAGTACAGCATAAAATATAAGCTCCAGGACAACCCGCGTAATCCAGTATTTTCAGGCCGCTTCAGCGTAAAAAGATTGTTACATCGCCTTTATGGCGTAAAACTTATCTGCTTTTAATGCAGCATGGAAGTGTACGAGGAACGCTTCGTATTCCTCGAATGAACCTATCAGATCATGCAGTGAACCTGACTCCTGACAAAGACTACTGCACAACTATCCAGACGACGGCTGTAATAATGGTACGGCACAGAAACCTAGACCGTCGTTTAGTGACATTTTCTTGATATAATTTGCTTTTACACATTCAAGGGAATACGCTGCCTAGTTTTACACAGGCAGATGTGAGCTTTTACGCTCAGCAGAAAATAAAACGAATTGCCACGTCAAAAGCTGCTCTTTGTACAGAGCTTGAGGCACGTCTCTGCAATTAATGCGCGTGAGGGGGGCAGATCTCTGCATTTAATGCACGAATTTGGTTCTATTTTCAAAGACTGGGTGAACCATAATTATGACTAATACGTCTACATCATCACCTTTGCATGTTACGCCATCAGGCTATTATCAGCTATAGGAGCACGCTGTACGCTATCTCCTTGAAATATGCCGACCTGGCTATTTTCCAACTATAGGAGTACGTCGTATGCTATCTCCTCGGAATACGCCTACTCAGGCTATATTTGCATTGGTGCGTGATAAGGCTGTTTGGCTCGGAATACGCTCAAGACACCAGTCAACATCAAGCTTTATGCAGAATTTGGCTTCTACGCCAACTGAACAGCTACTGGGCTTCTACGCCTATATGTCAGCTACTGGGCTTCTACGCCTACTTGGCTTCTACGCCAATTTGAAAGCTATTTGGCTTCTACTCCATGGTGACAGTTATTGGCTTCTACGCCAACATTTTCTATGCAAGGGACAGTTACCTACGTGGCTTGCATGTCATGATCTTCGCAGCAGTTATACGCGTTACCTCATAATGGGACACGCGTCACACGCTTATTCAGAAGATCATTTATACGTGGGTGGCAGTTATTATAATCGTTGCATAAAAAGTGTCACACTCTCCACTGTCCGGCTTTTACGCCGACTAGACGGTTACTGTCACTAAAACCCTATAAATAAAGACCTTTGTTGACAGAGGTCCAGGGTCGAAGAAAGTTAAAAGGAAACAACAAAGTCAGAAAATTAGGAGAAGAGAGATCAAGAGTCAAAGGAATCGAAGCGCACAGATCGACGATTTTGGCATCGAGCATCTACTTCCTCTTGCAACCTTTGAAGCTTCTACTTCTTCTACAGCACTTCTTCATCATCGTGTGGTCCAAGGGACAAAGTGATCGACCGCAGATCAGACTCCTATAGCAATATTTACCCAGATTAAAATTTGTACTTAACATCCTCGTATAGGATTAATAGTACTTCTTGTTTGTAAACCAAAGAGAGGGTTTCGTATAAACCTTATTTTATTTCTTTCGTTTATTATCAAACATCTGTCTATGACAACCCAAACTGCATCATTTCCACTAGGGCTCCGCGGGAATCCTGAGACAAAGTCCATAGTAAGGTGTTCCCACTTCTACTCGAGAATGGGAAGCGGCTGCAATAGTCCTGCAGTCCTCTGATGTTCAGCCTTGACTTGTTGACAGAGCAAACATCTCGCCATGAATCTTGTAATCTCTCTCTTCATCCCATGCTACCAGTAGTGTTGTCTCAAAATCTTAGTAAATCTTCGCACCCCCGGGATGAATAGAATAAATCGAGCTATGAGCCTCGGTCATCAACTCCTGGAGTAGCTCACCACTCGGAACGTATAGGCGATCTCCATACCTTAATGTTCCGTCTTCATGAATCCTGAGTTCCATCTTCATGCCAGCCTCTGTCCTCTCTCGCAGTCGTCAAAATCTCGCATCTATAGGTAGGGCTGCCTTGATCCTCTCTATCAATGTGGACAGAACCAAGAGACTGGCCATCTGTCCATCCATGCCTGGCAATACAATCTCTATCCCAGGCTCCTAAAGATCCTCTAGCAATTGTCACTGAGTCATCAAAAAGTAGGCCTTGGACTTCCTGCTTAAGGCATCTGCTACTACATTCGCCTTGCTAGGGTGGTACTGCAACTCTATATCATAATCTCTCATCAACTCTAGCCATCACTTCTGTCTTATATTGAGCTCCTTCTAAGTGTAGACATACTTCAGACTTTTGTGATCAGTGTAAATCTCTACACGCTCACCATAAAGGTAGTACCGCCATAGCTTTAGTACAATTATCACTGCAGTTAGCTCTAGATCGTGCGTCGGATATCGAAAGTTGTCTGACACTCCTTGGTCCAGATAAACTCCTCGCCTTTATGTGTCAGCCGCGTCATAGGCGCAGTGATCCTCGAGAAATTTTCTATGAACCTCCGATAATATCCGGCAAGTCCGAGAAAACTCGTAATCTCTGTAACTGATATAGGGGTAGGTCATGTCTCAACTGCAGCTATCTTCTCTGGATCAACTGATAGTCGAACTCCGGTGATTATGTGTCCCAGGAAGGGTACTCTATCCAAACAGAACTCACATTTAACAGAACTCATATTTGTTGAGCTTGGCATACAGCCTCTCCTGCCTCAGCGTTTCCAATACAATCCTGAGATGTCTCTCGTGCTCCTCCTGGCTCTTGGAATATACCAAGATGTCGTCGATAAATACCAGCTGTCACGCCCCAATCCCAAAATATATAGGACTAGGAATACGTAACACGTCCAGCCGTATGTATACGAACTCCAATATAGGGAAAACATATACATATGTACGCTGTACATGAATATCCAATCCATCAGTGGTAATATACTGTCACAATAAGTCATACACAATCTATATCTCAGTCACAGCACAATTAATCAGTAGTAATAAAGGGCTGAATAATACTGAATATCCAAAATAAGTATCAAGTCTGATAGTCTGGTGAAAACAAATCCACTACAAAATGTCTATACTAAAGTGACAACAAAATCTCTGAACAGTGGTAACAAGATCACAGGTACTCTGAGGGTAAGGCCTCCTCAGTCAGGTACGTGGAGTCAGGTCCAGGTCCATACTCTTGTGGAAACTCCGGCTCACCCATATTTGGAAAGGGACCAGGTCCTCAGAGGGACGTAACAAGATACATAATAACATGCCAATAAGTACTGAAATATAAACATCCAATGGGTCGCCTAACCATCTAGGTGAATGCAATTTGAGAATAACTTTTTACCAAGTAGGCTATCTGGCTAAAAATATGGGATTGGCGTGACTCTCTTGGAGAATCAGAGGCCTCAAAGTATGTCGTCTTTTGAACGACAGAGGCCGCCAGTAATATGTAGTGGTCATCATCACCCGTTTCTCTGGTAGAGAATCCGGGCTTACAGGAAAAAGTGTAAAGGAGCCCAAATGCTTTACTTATTGTTCTCCCCACCCATGCTCTAAGCATGTCATATCCATGACACAAATAAACCTCTAAATACCTGCCAGGTCTACTAGCATACAAAGTTTCTATCAGCAGTTATTCCTACCGCACATCTCATACGCACAGGAGGCCAGACCTGTCGCGCAGTCTGTGTTCTATATGAGACTCATAATCCGTGTAACAACTGTGTCACGGCCGATGAACTAAATAATGCTGTATAATACAGGGGTAGTCTCATAAACAAGGTCCAATGCAAATAACTAAATAAAACAGGATTATGCTTTAATTTAAATATAAATAATAGTACAATGACAAGGTATACTTGTCGAGCAAAAGTTTCGGGTAGTGCACGTCCAAACAGTGTTTTAGTTGAAGAAGAAGTGGGGTTTATGGTTTGGAGTGAACTGCATGAATATATATAGGAATAAGAGGCGGTGGAGAAAACTTAGTAGTTAAGAAACTACTGTTGCTGTTTCTTTCTTCTCATTGGTTTAGGTTTCGGTCAAGGAGAGATTAGTAATAATAGTGATAAGAAGCGGTGCAATGAGAAACTTACACGTGTAGGAAAGAAAAATAAAGCAAAGTTGAGTTTTGCTTCTGCTGCTGATATTTTCTAATGGTTTGTGGTTTTACGCGTGGTGAAAGGATTTAGGCGGGTTGGTTTTACGCGCAGTAAAAAAGAAGTTTACGCGTATGAATTATACGCGCGGGTTTGCTACTGCTGCTATTATACTTACGCGCGGATAAGAGAAGCAAGGTTTACGTGGCTGTTACTGCTATTGCAGATTTTACGCAGGGAAGTAGTATACGCGGGTTTGGGGTTTGATTCACTAGGAACTTCTATTTTCTATTTTATCATTCCTTTTTCCTAGATGCTTAAACACTATAAGTAAAATCTACCTCCTCTATTTAGCTCATAATAAAATAAATAAATAAATAAATAAATAAATAAATAAATAGGGTTTCAGGATTAGGGATCTTATATTCTACCCAACTTATAAAAATTTCGTCCTCGAAATTAAAATAGGGTAGGGGTCTTTCTATATACTCTCTCTTGATCACAGAATAATGTAATATCTATCCAACTTAGATTTTATCCATCGTTCACAATAGGCTATACATCCAAGAAAATTTATTCCTCAAATCATTTAATCATGTTATTCAATCCTCAAAGATTTCACAAAATATATCACCTATGATATACCTTTAATTATGGAAAGCAATCAGCAAATAATGTGATTGGTCTACGGGGTATATCTAGTACTATCTGTATATCAACTTATACTAAGCACGCAATTTTGTTCTTCCGAAGTAAGGGAAGGCGGAGAACAATAATATAGAATTCTAGGTGAAAGTGATAGAACACAAGTATATTCACTAGTCAATATGTCATCTCCATCTATGTAGAGTAATATTGCGAAGGACAAACCAAGCGTACTATGTCTAGCTAGACCATAATACACTGATTCTGATTAGACAATTTATATTAATATGGTTGATCAGGCCCCAATAATACATATGTCATGAACAAGCTCGATAAAAGATTTAAGCTTGCAAAACTACAGCAGAATAAGTCAAGGTAGTTCAAAAAATATACATGTGCTAGATTATGATGAGAGATGTTACAAAATATTTTAAGCTATCCCAAAAAGAACTCACATTTACTGAGCTGGCCTTGGTGCTGGTAGCGCTAGCCTCTGTGCGGGTGGTGGAAGTGTCAAGGTTTGTTGCATAGGACAGTCTTTTATCATATATTGTCCGGAACCACATCTCATACATTGTCCTAAGCGAAGTCGACAGTCCCTCCTAACATGTCCGTGTTTCCCACAATGATGACAGTGGGGCTTCTCTGGGACCTGGTATGGTCATGCTTGGTGCTGGTACTGTTGTTGTTGTGCTAAAGGACGTCTGATAGGTCCTTCTTGTTGTGTTCTTGCTGGTCCTTGTTGTGTCCTCAGCTGACTTCCCTTTTCTTTGTTGATGGTTTCTTGTACTCTGGCTTCTGTCAGTAACTCGGCGTAAGAGATTCGGGACTGGGAGCTAGTGTAGTGTTGTAGCTCTTGAGTTAGTCCACGATGAAATCTCTTAGCCTTAGCCAAGTCATCTGGTATCAAAGCAGCGCCATATTTACTGAGGCGACTAAACTCAGCATCATACTCATCCACTGTTCTGTTCCCTTGCTCCAGGTGGAGAAACTGATCATACAATGCATCTCTAACGGTATTCGAAAAGTACTTCCTCTCAAAGCATTCCAGGAACTGCTTCCAAGTTTGGTATGTACCCAACTGGCGCTCCATGGATTTCCACCAGTGATGAGCATTACCATCTAGAAGCGTCCTTACACCTATCATCCATAGGTCTGTGGGTAGCTGTGAGACTTCTAATATTTTTTGAGTGTGAGTGATCCAGCTGGTAGTTTCCTCGGGGCTCTCAATGCCTTTGTATGGTTTTGAACCCATCTGTATAAAGTCTTTTACTGAACCAACTTTAGCTCGAGATACTGGAGCTAGTACTTGAGCTGGTACAGTAGTCCTTGCAGCCATCCTTTCAAGTGCTGCTAGGAACTCTTGTCTCTGTTCTGCTTCTTGTTGCCTTTGCTCTGCAGCTAGTGTAGCAGCCTGTTGTTGTTGTTCCTTCATTATCATTTGGAAGAATTGAAACATTTGTGCTTGGCCCTCCTGAGGTGTTAATGATACGGGAAGGGTCCCATTAGGTGGAACGAAAAAGTCAGATGGAACTGGATTATGAATCTGTCTATCTGGTCCCGGAAGTCTAGGAGTTGTTGGGGTCCCTCCTTGAGTCTGACCATTGACTCCAGGAGTTGTGTCATCATTGATGATAGTACATCCCTTCTGCATATCCATCTTTCTGCAGGGAAGGTATACAACGTTTAGGAAGTGGTACAGGGATCAAACATGATGCAAATATTAAATAGGGTGTAGTAGCATAAAATATGCTGAGGAATTTGCCCGTGGAAAACATAGATTCAAAATTGTCAACGTAAATCATGGTGTTAGTACTATCCGCGTAAAGCAGAGAATCAAAGAAGTATGGCGTAAAACATGGCTCTGGGAAACGTCTGCGTAAAAGTCCGCCCGCGTGAATCTGTATAAAAGTTCTACGGGAAAAAGATCGATTGCGTAAAAGTTATGCTGTGTAAAGTCTGCGCGAAAAATCTACCTGTGCGTAAAATCTGCGTAGAATTGTCTGCATAAAGTATAGAATACTTTGCAGCGTAAAGTTATACGAATAACTCTTCATTTTTTCCTCGGATGAGTTTGTAAGTCAAATCAGTGAATTCTGACATCTGACAAAAGTACTGCACGATGATCGAGAGGGTGGCTGTGATGATGATTTTGTACAGAGATCCAGGTTATCATTTAGTGACAGATTATTGATACAAGTCATTTTTACGCATCTATAAGGAAGGAAATGGATCTTCGAAATATGCGACCTATAGAAATGAGTTTTTACGCTCAGGAAAGGACAAAAATCAAATGCTAAGTCAAAAAGCTGTTCCTTGCACCGGGCTCGAGGCATATCTCTGCATTTAATGCATGAGATTTTGTTTTACTTGGTCATGGCTGGGAAAGCTAAGTCTGGGAGAAATACGCACTATAACACCATCTATACACTTTATGCCTAATCAGGCTATTGTACATTGGTTTCAACTATTATTCATAATTCCTTAAGTTTACGCTGGGTATTTGTATGATTTGTCATACGCAGGATTAGGAATACTAAGGAAATATGGGTAGCAGTTTTGCCAACTAGGCAATTTGTTTGGTAGTTACGCCAACAACAGTCACTCTATTTTGAAAATAAAGATCTTTGATCAGCGCAAAGGATTTCTGGCGTAAACTCTGGTTTATCCAATATAGGGTGGTTGGAAGGAGGAATGAGATTTTAGTCCAGTGTGAATGAGATCATTATTCTCTATTCCTATACGCAGGCTTGTTTGGTACGGTTACGTAACCAAGACAATATATTCTGACCTGCATGGGCCACCACTAAAAACATGTCACGCCCCAGTCTCAAAATATGTAGGACTGGGAATACGTAACACGCCTAGCCGTATGTATACGAACTCCAATATATGGAAAACATATACATACGTACGTTGTACATGAATATCCAATCCATCAGTGGTAATATACTGTCATAACAAGTCATACACAATCTATATCTCATTCACAGTACAATTAATCAGTAGTAATAAAGGGCTGAATAATACTGAATATCCAAAATAAGTATCAAGTCTGATAGTCTGGTGAAAACAAATCCACTACAAAATATCTATACTAAAGTGACAAAATATCTATACTAAAGTGACAACAAAATCTCTGAACAGTGGTAACAAGATCACAGGTACTCTGAGGGTAAGGCCTCCTCAGTCAGGTATGTGGAGTCAGGTCCAGGTCCATACTCTTGTGGAAACTCCGGCTCGCCCATATCTGGAAAGGTACTAGGCCCTCAGAGAGACGTAACAAGATACATAATAATATGCCAATAAGTACTGAAATATAAACATCCAATGGGTCGCCTAACCGTCTAGGTGAATGCAATTTGAGAACAACTTTTTACCAAGTGGACTATCTGGCTAAAAATATGGGATTGGCGTGACTCTCTTGGAGAATCAGAGGCCTCAAAGTATGTCGTCTTTTGAACGACAGAGGCCGCCAGTAATATGTAGTGGTCATCATCACCCGTTTCTCTGGTAGAGAATCCGGGCGTACAGAAAAAAGTGTAAAGGAGTCCAAATGCTTTACTTATTGTTCTCCCCACCCATGCTCTAAGCATGTCATATCCATGACACAAATAAACCTCTAAATACCTGCCAGGTCTACTAGCATACAAAGTTTCTATCAGCAGTTATTCCTACCGCACAGCTCATACGCACAGGAGGCCAGACCTGTCGTGCAGTCTGTGTTCTATATGAGACTCATAATCCGTGTAACAACTGTGTCACGGTCGATGAACTAAATAATGCTCCATAATACAGGGGTAGTCTCATAAACAAGGTCCAATGCAAATAACTAAATAAAACAGGATCATGCTTTAATTTAAATATAAATAATAGTACAATGGCAAGGTATACTTGCCGAGCAAAAGTTCCGAGTAGTGCACGTCCAAACAGTATTTTAGTTGAAGAAGAAGTGGGGTTTATGGTTTGGGGTGAACTGCATGAATATATATAGGAATAAGAGGCGGTGAAGAAAACTTAGTGGTTAAGAAACTATTGTTGCTGTTTCTTTTTTCTCATTGGTTTAGGTTTCGGTCAAGGAGAGATTAGTAATAATAGTGATAAGAAGCGGTGCAATGAGAAACTTACACGTGTAGGAAAGGAAAACAAAGCAAATTTGAGTTTTGCTTCTGCTGCTGATATTTTCTAATGGTTTGTGGTTTTACGCGTGGTGAAAGGATTTAGGCGGGTTGGTTTTACGCGTAGTAAAAAAGAAGTTTACGCGTATGAGTTATACGCGCGGGTTTGCTACTGCTGCTATTATACTTACGCGCGGATAAGAGAGGCAAGGTTTACGTGGCTGTTACTGCTATTGCGGATTTTACGCAGGGAAGTAGTATACGCGGGTTTGGGGTTTGATTCACTAGGAACTTCTATTTTCTATTTTATCATTCCTTTTTCCTAGATGCTCAAACACTATAAGTAAAATCTACCTCCTCTATTTAGCTCATAATAAAATAAATAAATAAATAAATAGGGTTTCAGGATTAGGGATCTTACACCAGCACAAACTTATCTAAGTACTAGTGGAAAATATTGTTCATCAGGCTTATAAATACTGCTGGCGCATTGGTTAAACCAAACGGCATGACTAGAAACTCATAGTTTCCATACTTCGTCCGGAAAGCCGTCTTCGGAATGTCCTCTCTCCATACCTTGATCTGATGATAGCCTGATCTGAGATCGATCTTCGAGAATACACATTCGCCACTAAGCTGATCAAATAAATCATCGATGCGCGGCAGTGGGTACTTGTTCTTTATCGTTACAGTATTTAATGTCCTGTAATCGATACGCAAATGTACCGTCCCTGTAATCGATACGCAAACGTACCATCCCGTCCTTCTTCGGCACAATATGATGGGTACTCCCCATGGAGAAATACTAGCCCGACTGAAACCCTTATCTAAGATATCCTCTACTATGGACCTTCAACTCAACCAACTCTATCGGTGCTAGTCTGTAGATGGAGGAGATAACTGGCTCGGCTCTGGGGAGTCAACTCTGTAACAAACTCTATCTCTCTGTAAGGTGGCAGGCCTGAAAGATTCTCTAGAAATACATCCTCAAACTCTGATATAATGCTGGGGTACCCTGGTTCACCTTTTGTAATGTGCGCCCCTAAGGTAGATGGGCCCCATGCTCTTGGGCTCCCCGAAGAAACTTAAACTCAGGGTAATCTGGTGGTCTACATATAGTGCAACCACATCGATAATCTAGCGTCGCGTAGTATTGGCTAACTAACTCATGCTAGGACGATGTCATCGTCTACACTTAACCTCATAATAAATTCTCCCGTTCTGTTTACAACACTAATCCTCCAAAAAGATAAAAATTTCTTTGCCTATTATATAATTTCTCTCTTCTTCAAAATTTTCTCTAAAATTGTATTCCTCAAATTTCTTCTTCCCGTTATTTATTGCTCCGGGTCACATAGTACAGTAATAATAATGGTATCACCCAAGCACATGCTAGAATTTCTGATATCAGATTATCATCTTCCAGGTGAGAGCCTAAAATTTTATCTCCTCTAGTCCATTATATTGTTCCTGGTATCGCTATCATATACAACAACTAATTCCTAGCATTGGGCTATGTACTTCCATAAATTATTCTAGGTCATGATCAACAATCTTTCCAGCTCCCAGTACTTCCAAGATCACTGCTATCTCAAGTACGGGTAGGGTACTACTGGGTCCAATTCTCTTGATAGCCTTCCACACTAGATCTAGAATCTAAAAAGAACCTGTCAACCTACCCTACTGAGGTTAACAATCTTCTCAGAGATTATTGCACAAATCACGTCTTCTGCCGTCTAAACTACGATCTTCTTCTAGAGGGAACCGTCAAGCACAAGCATTTATCCTTTCGAAATAAAAGGAGATGAGAAACAAGGATAATGATATTGATAAAAAATGAACGAATACAATTGGGAAGTCCAATGGCGATAATCAATTACGAAAGAAGTTTTTAAAATCGATTATGGATTGAGATCCTATTCAACAATAAATCATAATATATATTCCTAATTTGCAGTCTCGCTTGGCACAGTCAGGTGACCAAGTCGATTTAAATCGGACCTGCATGGGCCACCACAAAAATATGTCGTACCCCGGTTCCAAAGATACATAGGACCAGGAATACGCAACATGCCAGCTACGCATTCGACCAGACTCTGGTCTGACTCGAATACGTATAAGCTGTATAATAAGGGTCACTAACTAAATAATCCAGTAAATGTAAACATCTAAGTCTCAATCCACAATGAACAGAAATATACAAGAAAGAGCTGCATGTGCTAAAGTCGGCCGCCCAATAACACACAAAACTCGAATAGACTCGAGAAGAAATAAGTCTACAAAAACTAGGCTACAACAACAGATGAATAATTAATATGAATAAAGTAACCATAATGTCGGTAGAAATGATATGAGTACCTGGTACCAATGCCCGCAAGACAAACAACACCATCGGCAACTCCAAATGCTCTATAATCGTCTGTTACAAAACTGGCAGGAGACCAGGTCCTCAGAGGGACGTAACAAGGTACAAAAATACAGCAATGCCAAAGTACAACAGAAAGTACAAGTGCAACGACGGTGTAATCTAGCATAACCACCTAAGTGAGACACAGTTTGAAGACAATATTCGACGCATGGACTGTCTAAAATAAAATCGTAGCTCCGAATACAGAGACACACGGGACGTACCGTAGCTCTGAGCACAGAGTCACACGGGTGATACTACTACTCCGGATACAGGAATACTACATCAACAAGACATATACATATATAGCGCGTACAGAGGAGCCCAAACGTCTAGTAACTGTCTTCCCTATCCCAAGCGGTCAACAATAGTGCGTTGATCCTGAACCTCTATCTAGAAGTCTCGTCATACTGGAGTAACTATCAATAAACATGACCCTTAGGTCGTCCCAGGTTTCGGTCATAATGTCAGTATCAGGATAAAGAAAATCTGGCACGATGACAGTGTCTGAATGTGTCCAAGGGTTACGATATACACAGGTACGTACATCAAGATATTGTGAATCATCTATCATTTGTTACTAGACGTTACCGACGAACGTCTGCACCCGGCTATGATCCGGACGCGAAGTAACGATTCTAATCAAACATGCGCATAATGCATATAATAAATTAATAAATATCTGGTAACTGAAATACAGGGTGGCAAGGTACACTTACCTGGGTCCGGATGCTGAAGATGGGGATCCGGTACAACGTCCAAGTTCGCAGGTCCCGTAGTACCTAGAGTCGAGATACAAGCTCAATCAATAAACTATCACGAAGCTGAAATAAGATGTGACACACGTCTAACATATGTTCAAACTCAGTTACAACTCACATGGACACGAAGCTACAGGATTGATCAAGGTTGACTAAGGGTATGTTACATCTAATCCAATTAATCATCGGTACATAATCATCAAAAAAATCCTCCATCCTACTATATTCATCCCGGTGTTTATCAGTATTTCATGTATGATTAATCCTCAGATTTTACCTCAGTGTTCACGGACGTTAACATGTACATTTACTATCATCCTCGAAGTAAATAATTTATTTATTTATTTAAACCCTTAATTATATAAAATCATCTATCATTCTCCTTAAAACTACTCCTCCATCAAATTCAGTATTATTTCTCAGTCCTCAATCACTGACTAATGGTTTGTTATTACACCCATTCCCCAATCATTCACCTGCTGCTAATGTCCATCAATATTTTAATATCATAGTATTATCTCAGCAATAATTTAATCTGTTCATCACTGATCAAAATGCATATATTAATTTGGACAACACCTCAAATGTCTAATATGGCACTTAAAACCCAACCTTAATATATATCACATTTTCAATCCTCGCATGTATATATTTCATATCCTCCACCCATGAACATCAATGCATATCATAATATGTATTAATCCTAATTCCCATATGCGTATATTACACTAAAATAAATTGATTTCATACACAAACCCTAAACTCAAAGCATACACATAACCCCTAACAATATATATGTTACTGCACTACAAATATAGGGGGAGAGGCTCACCTCGGCGGAGTGGTGGTGGTGCTGGTCGGAGGGGATCGTGGTGGTGCTCGGCCGGAGGGGTGTTGATGATGATGAAGATGGTAAAGGTGATGATGGTGAAGATGATGATGAAGATGGTGGAGGGTGGTGGTATTGGGGGTGAAGAGTAGTGGTGATGGTGACGAAGGGTGGCCGGAGTACGGTGCTGCGGTGTGGGGGAGGTCATGGTGGCCGCTGGAGGTGGTAGCAGTGGTGATGGTGATGTTGATGGTGATGTGGTGGTGCCGGGGTGTGGAGTGGTAGTGCGGGTGGTATGAAGTCGACGGGAATGTGGTCATGGGGAAGTGTTGTGGAGGTAGTGGTCGTGGCAGTCACAGGAATGCTCGACCGGAGGGTGGTTAAGGAAGGCTGCTGGAGAAGTGGAGGCTCGGTGATGGCTGCTGGAGTGAAGGTGGTGCGGGGGAGCTGCTGGAGAAGTCGGGGTGGGAAGCCGCTGGAGGTAGTTGAGGCTGCGGGGAAGGAGGTTGCAGAGGTGCTGACTCGCCGGGGAAGAGGGAGTGGCCGGCTCGGGGGAGGAAGAAACTGGCCGGCGGTCGGGTTCTCTTGAAGAAGAAGAAGAAGTGGGGAGGAAGAAGAAGAAGAAGAGAAGAAGAAAGGAAGAGAAAAAGTGGCTGTGGGTTTGTGAGGAGAGAGAGAGGGGGTGGTTTTCCCTAGGTGTTGGGATTAGGGCCGACTTGGGAGAAGTGAGGGGTGAGGGTGATGTTTTATAGGGAGGTGTATATAGAATGGGTGGTGAGGATGAGCCCCAATTCAAATGGATGGCTCAGATTTCATATGGAGGTGTCACGCCCCAGTCCCAAAATACGTAGGACTAGGAACACGTAAGCATGCCAACCGCATGGATATGGCAACTCCAATATATGGAAACCATAACCCATACGTACGCTGTAATATGAATATAAACTCACATGTGGTATAAATAATATCACAAGTCACAGATATGCTAATCTCATCCACACAACAAGTCATAGAAAAGAAATACTAAGCTAGAATAAGGAGTCTGAAATATCCAGAAAATAATAGTCGGGTGGAGACAAATCCACTACCAAAGACTATATCCAAAACTAAAATGAGAGAGGAGTATAAAGTCTCCAATATAAAATAATATGAAGACAGAAGTGTATCAGCTAAAAGAATCCATCGCCAGATAATCAACGATGCTCAGAAGGTAAGACCTCCTCGACAGAAAGGAATGTGTCAGGTCCAGGCCCATACTCCTGCAAATACTCAAGAGCAGATACACCTGGCAGAGGACCAGGTCCTCAGAGGGACGTAACAAGATACAGAAAATACGAGCCAACTTGAATACAGTAAACATGCATATAATGTGAAAATAAATAAGTACGCTGTACAAGACAATCTATATGAATGCAAGTGAGGATAACTTTTCGACGTATGGGCAAGGGTAGGCTACTCGATCTAATCCTCACAACCTCACGCTCGTCAGTGGACATCATCAGCCTACATACCTCGGGGGTAGCGACCCTCGGACTCCATCAATCGACATACCTCGGGGGTAGCGACCATCGGACACGACCCACCATAGTGCATGCTAGTGACTACGGTGTTACCAGAGTGGTTAAAGCCCATACGCCTAATGATTGTCCTCTATGATACTAAGTGCCATGTGTGTGTCAACATATCTAATATATAGTAATGACTGAAAGAAAAACTACACATGCAAGAACTATACAGAAATGAAATAAATAAACAGAAATATAAATAGCATGCAAAGTACTGTAAACAATTTGGCAAGGTATCTTGCCTGGCAAGTAAGCTGCAAAATGTAGTGTCCCAATGTCAACACCAAGAGTCAGAAGCTACGGCCTCAGAATGAACGTCTTCGGATGCTGAAATAAACATCACCAACGTTCCCAGAATGAGCAAAATAGCTAAAAAGCACATCCCTTTCGTCCAATTTGGACACAGGGGCAAAACGGTAATTTCGGAAAAAAAATGGGGTCCACATGTGGCCCACTTTGCACTGAAAAGCGTGCCAAGGGTAACAGTCTCTAAATGGAACAAACTATGGGTCAAACAACTCTAAATGTCAATACGAACCCAACGGTATGTCCAAATATGGATTCCGATGGACCGAACACAATTTGGTCCAAAAAGTCAACTGTGGGGCCCGCCAATTGGCGATCTGGTCAACCGTCTCAGAAATACGTGAAAATTGGGTCACAGGACCAGCGCGTTACCACGAGTCCAGTGGTGCAAGTTTCGTCGCAATCTGACAAGCGTGCACAAAATAAGCGCGAGTTCCACAAAAGTTGCGACACGAAATGTGTCCGCGGATACGGCCTGATTCCGGCGCGCACACGCGTCCGAATCAGTCCCCACAAATTTTCACGTGTCCCGTTATACTGCGTGCACCATTCGGTACACTTGGCACACGGCGGGGCGGTCCCGTTTGGCGGGGCGCGCTCCGATCTCCAACTTTTGGAAAACCGGAAAAAGTGGGTGCGCGCAGTTTTGTGACGAATATATTTCTGTCCACAGCGACTAATAGCACAAAGTTATTATACAAAAAATAAACTAGGTCATGTAATCTACAGGTATCAAAAAGAATCACCGAATTCGGATCTCTGTGGTGGGAGATACGAACTCGGCAATATGGGTGGTCAATCTGAAATTCTGCGATTGCAGAATTCTGTCTGCTCGTCCGACTTGGGTGCTGTTTTTCACCTAGGGGCACACGTTTTCCGAGGTAGGCTATAAAACAAATATTGGAGAGGGTTGAGGGAAGATCATACCTATGAAAATGGAACAGCGTTTGGATGAGCGAGTCAACGGAAAAACACACCGGAGCGAAGGTGCTTTGAGTGGGAGACTGCAGTTCGCGATGTCGGCGTCGACGGGATGGTTGGATGGCTTGGGGAGGCTTCTCTGGCTGCGGTGACGGCTATAGATGGGAAGAGGAAGTCTGAGAATTTAGGTTAGGGTTTTGGGATGAGAAACTATATATATATATATATATTATATATTAAGTGAGAGAGGGGGTAAAGGATCGGTTTCCGCGGAATAGGGTCTCGGGTTCACGTGTAATTGACTGAAGGGTGAGTCAATAGGCGGATGGGTTTTCATGTTTTCGTTTGCTGCAACTTCACTGAAGGAAGTAGCAACTTAATAAGAGGCGTTTAAGTATACCAAGTACATTATTAATATTATTATTATTATTATTATATTAATAAATTCTTTTCTTTTCCTTTCTTTCTTTTCAAATATATATACACATATATATTTGTATATATATATATATATATATATATATATATATATATATATATATATATATATATATATATTTACACACAAGAAAATTTATAGATTAGGGTAATGCACATCGTTAGGCTAGCAACTGCTCAAGGGGTCTCCTACATGGAATAAATTCCGAAAAATTCCTGTTGGTCCCATAAGTCCTCTAAGTGCCCGAACACCTAACATAAAAAAATTATTAAAAATTTATTTCTCCTATTTAGCACATAATTACCATAATTAATTTATTAATTAATAAAAAATAATAAATACAAATTTTTTTTTAAAAAAATAGGGGTTTTACATTCTACCCAACTTACAAAAATTTCGTCCTCGAAATTGACACTAACCCATATTCATAATGATAACTATAACTATTACACTACATTGGTGTCTAGCAGGACTCTTAAACTCATGGTCTGCCATTCTAACACTTTCTCATCTATTGTCCATACACTATTTTATCATCCTCTAACTTGTCTACACTACCCAACTTACAAGAATTCTACTAGTGGTCACCTTCTTTGAAGCTATTGTCTAGATTGTAAGGCAATTATATTTATTGGGTCGAGAATCTTGGGATACCTGTCTAGAATCTCATAACTATGACTTTTCCCATAACCGTCAAGTATCATAGTCTAATACTGCCTCGCCACCTGGCCAGTATGGCTGCAAGTAATTCGACTACTCTATCATAATCGTCTGGCGGCAACTGTCGCTACCTTGCCAGCGATTTGTCATAGTCATCAGTTCGTAACAAGTGCCTTCAACTCTTTCCTAGGCATAGTCTAAGTTTTAGGGAACACTTAAGGTCTTGACTAACTATTAGGGGTATGATCTAGCTCAAATGATCTAACAATTTCTACTAGGCTACATGGTGCTACTTAAGGGTTAAACTACTAAAGAATACAGATATTGCTATAGTGCATATATATATTAAGAACTCATCCTTAGTTATCAAGCATTACTAACACATTTATGTCTAACTACAAAATAGGGGTGAGGTTGACGTAAATCAACAATTCATAATGGCACGAAAGATATGACTATGATAGGAAGAGTTACGCACGAGATAAGGAATGAATATAAAAGGAGGAGATGAGTCACCCAAGAGGGCGAGATAAGGATAGGGGAAGAATACTACTACTGCTACTCCCGTCATCCATTAGCATCGCGTGTATGCCATCTGGATAGAATAGAAATATATCCTCATAACTGCTAGACTACCATATATATAATTCTATATCTATTTGTGCATCCAAGAGCTTGTGTCACAATGGGGTTATGAGTATGCAAAGGCAATTATAACTAAAAGGTCGTACCTGTATCTACGGCTTCATGTGTCTGCTCTCCCATACTTGTCATAATGAGTGCTTGGCCTTGTCCTTGGTTGTTCAACTGGGGCCTAGTCCCCTCCATTTGTGCAGACTGTAGAAGCAGTGGTGAGTCCCTTTGGTCTTCTGTACTTGAGGGTGTATGCGGTGTTCCTGATTCTAATGCCATAGGTCTCTGGTTCTGTTTAGGACATTCTCGGGCTTGATGGTGACTTGATCCACATATCATGCACAACCTCAATCGACGATGACAGTCTCTTAGAATATGACCTGTCCTTCCGCAATAGTGACAAGTACAGAGCTCCTTGGTTGGATATGGTGCAGCACTATCTGATTGCTGGCGTGTCAAAGGGTGTCGAATGGGTCCTCCTTGCTGTATCCTTACTGGTCCTTGGTGACTTCTCTGTTGAATTTCGTTTCCCTTGCTGATGGCCTCCTGGATCCTGGCCTCTGTCAATAGCTCGGCATAAGAGGTCCGGGACTGGGAGCTAGTGTAGTGCTGGAGCTCCTGAGTCAGCCCGCGGTGAAACCTCTTAGCCTTCTCCAAGTCATTAGGTATTAGGACTGTGCCATACTTACTGAGACGGCTAAACTCTGCGTCATACTCATCAACCGTCTTGTCCCCTTGCTCTAGATGGAGGAACTGATCGTACAATGCGTCCCTTACTGTATCCGGGAAGTACTTCCTCTCAAAGCATTCCAAGAATTGTTCCCAAGTCTGTCGCGTACCCAACTGGCGCTCCATTGATTCCCACCAGTGATGCGCGTTGCCTTCTAACTGAGTCCTCACGCCTATCATCCATAGATCAGAAGGTAATTGTGATGCCTCTAACAACTTCTTGGTATTGGCAATCCAGTTTGTGGTCTCCTCTGGGCTCTCATTACCCTTACATGGCTTAGGGCCCATCTGCACAAAGTCTTTGACTGAACCAACCCGAGCTTGTGGTACTGAAACTAGTGCCTGGGTTGGTTTAGGGGCTAGTGCAGCCATTCTCTCAAGTGCTGCCAGAAATTCTAGCCTTTGCTCTGCTGTTTGCTGCCTCTGCTCGGCTGCCTGCTGCCTTTGTCCCTGTATTATCATCTGGAAGAATTGGAACAGCTGTGTCTGGCCATCCTGCGGTGCTAGTGGAGCTGGAAATGTCCCATTAGGTATCGTGGAAGGAGTTGGTGGAATTTGATTGTTAGTCATTCCATCCGGTCCGGGAAGAAGAGGTGTCGTTGAGGTCACTCCGGGTGATTGGTCGTCGTCCCCTGGAGGCGTGTTGTCCCCGGTGGCGGCATGCCCGTTATTCAAATTCATCTCTCTGCAAGAGATGGACGAAGGATTAAGAAGAGTACATGAATCAAGCAGGATGCAAGAACTTAAGTAGGATATGTTGGAAGGAAGGTAAGTTATAATCAAGTGTGGATGAGATCTATAATTCTAATCCTAGGTGCAGGCCCGCTCGGTACAGTTACGTAACCGAAACGGCTAACTCGACCTGCATGGGCCACCACAAAAATATGTCACGCCCCAGTCCCAAAATACGTAGGACTAGGAACACGTAAGCATGCCAGCCGCATGGATATGGCAACTCCAATATATGGAAACCATAACCCATACGTACGCTGTAATATGAATATAAACTCACATGTGGTATAAATAATATCACAAGTCACAGATATGCTAATCTCATCCACACAACAAGTCATAGAAAAGAAATACTAAGCTAGAATAAGGAGTCTGAAATATCCAGAAAATAATAGTCGGGTGGAGACAAATCCACTACCAAAGACTATATCCAAAACTAAAATGAGAGAGGAGTATAAAGTCTCCAATATAAAATAATATGAAGACATAAGTGTATCAGCTAAAAGAATCCATCGCCAGATAATCAACGATGCTCAGAAGGTAAGACCTCCTCGACAGAAAGGAATGCGTCAGGTCCAGGCCCATACTCCTGCAAATACTCAAGAGCAGATACACCTGGCAGAGGACCAGGTCCTCAGAGGGACGTAACAAGATACAGAAAATACGAGCCAACTTGAATACAGTAAACATGCATATAATGTGAAAATAAATAAGTACGCTGTACAAGACAATCTATATGAATGCAAGTGAGGACAACTTTTCGACGTATGGGCAAGGGTAGGCTACTCGATCTAATCCTCACAACCTCACGCTCGTCAGTGGACATCATCAGCCGACATACCTCGGGGGTAGCGACCCTCGGACTCCATCAATCGACATACCTCGGGGGTAGCGACCATCGGACACGACCCACCATAGTGCATGCTAGTGACTACGGTGTTACCAGAGTGGTTAAAGCCCATACGCCTAATGATTGTCCTCTATGATACTAAGTGCCATGTGTGTGTCAACATATCTAATATATAGTAATGACTGAAAGAAAAACTACACATGCAAGAACTATACAGAAATGAAATAAATAAACAGAAATATAAATAGCATGCAAAGTACTGTAAATAATTTGGCAAGGTATCTTACCTGGCAAGTAAGCTGTAAAATGTAGTGTCCCAATGTCAACACCAAGAGTCAGAAGCTACGGCCTCAGAATGAACGTCTCCGGATGCTGAAATAAACATCACCAACGTTCCCAGAATGAGCAAAATAGCTAAAAAGCACATCCCTTTCGTCCAATTTGGACACAGGGGCAAAACGGTAATTTTGGAAAAAAATGGGATCCACATGTGGCCCACTTTGCACTGAAAAGCGTGCCAAGGGTAACAGTCTCTAAATAGGACAAACTATGGGTCAAACAACTCTAAATGTCAATACGAACCCAACGGTATATCCAAATGTGGATTCCGATGGGCCGAACACAATTTGGTCCAAAAAGTCAACTGTGGGGCCCGCCAATTGGCGATCTGGTCAACCGTCTCAGAAATGCGTGAAAATTGGGTCACAGGACCAGCGCGTTACCACGAGTCCAGTGGTGCAAGTTTCGTCGCAATCTGACAAGCGTGCACAAAATAAGCGCGAGTTCCACAAAAGTTGCGACACGAAATGTGTCCGCGGATACGGCCTGATTCCGGCGCGCACACGCGTCCGAATCAGTCCCCACGAATTTTTACGTGTCCCATTATGCTGCGTGCACCATTCGGTACACTTGGCACACGGCGGGGCGGTCTCGTTTGGCGGGGCGCGCTCCGATCTCCAACTTTTGGAAAACCGGAAAAAGTGGGTGCGCGCAGTTTTATGACGAATATATTTCTGTCCACAGCGACTAATAGCACAAAGTTATTATACAAAAAATAAACTAGGTCATGTAATCTACAGGTATCAAAAAGAATCACCGAATTCGGATCTCTGTGGTGGGAGATACGAACTCGGCAATATGGGTGGTCAATCTGAAATTCTGCGATTGCAGAATTCTGTCTGCTCGTCCGACTTGGGCGCTATTTTTCACCTAGGGGCACACGTTTTCCGAGGTAGGCTATAAAACAAATATTGGAGAGGGTTGAGGGAAGATCATACCTATGAAAACGGAACAGCGTTTGGATGAGCGAGTCAACGGAAAAATATGCCGGAGCGAAGGTGCTTCGAGTGGGAGACTGCAGTTCGCGATGTCGGCGTCGACGGGATGGTTGGATGGCTTGGGGAGGCTTCTCTGGCTGCGGTGACGGCTATAGATGGGAAGAGTAAGTCTGAGAATTTAGGTTAGGGTTTTGGGATGAGAAACTATATATATATATATATATATTATATATTAAGTGAGAGAGGGGGTAAAGGATCGGTTTCCGCGGAATGGGGTCTCGGGTTCACGTGTAATTGACTGAAGGGTGAGTCAATAGGCGGATGGGTTTTCATGTTTTCGTTTGCTGCAACTTCACTGAAGGAAGTAGCAACTTAATAAGAGGCGTTTAAGTATACCAAGTACATTATTAATATTATTATTATTATTATTATATTAATAAATTCTTTTCTTTTCCTTTCTTTCTTTTCAAATATATATACACATATATATTTGTATATATATATATATATATATATATATATATATATATATATATATATATATATTCACACACAAGAAAATTTATAGATTAGGGTAATGCACATCGTTAGGCTAGCAACTGCTCAAGGGGTCTCCTACATGGAATAAATTTCAAAAAATTCCTGTTGGTCCCATAAGTCCTCTAAGTACCCGAACACCTAACATAAAAAAATTATTAAAAATCTATTTCTCCTATTTAGCACATAATTACCATAATTAATTTATTAATTAATAAAAAATAATAAATACAAATTTTTTTTTTAAAAATAGGGGTTTTACAAGAGGAAATTGCTCATCCAAAGGAGAGAGAGTGGTGAGGTTGGACCGGTCAAGGGAGAGGGGACTTCTTCATTTGGTCTTGACCAATGAGGTTATGACACATATTACAATATTTGCAAATAAGCCCCTTAATTTTGGATATTTGTACAAACACATAAAATGATGCAAAATTTGTGGAGGAATTGGTGTTTGGTATTTTGTAGGGTGAGGGGGTGTTGTGTGTTTTGAATGGACTTAATTCATGGGGCATTGGGTTAAGTTGGGATTAAAAATAGGATTAGTCAAAGTTGGTATCCCCAATTAAATTAAAATAAAATATCATGTGCTCTTAAATTAAATGGGGGTACATGGGATCTCAATTGGGAGTGACGCAAAGGGCATGAAAGGTGTAGGGTTAGTGTCAGTCTTGAACCCTTTAATTGGTCCGGCTCAACGGATTGAGTTGGTGTCTCAGAATTGATGGCAACAACACAGGTGTGCGACACATGATTAAATAATAGAATTTGGGTACGAAAAGTTGTGCAATTAAATTAGAGTACAAGAGATTATGATTTTGAGTGACGGGAAAGTCCAGCGCCTAAGTTGGCGTGTCAAGTCTAGAATGCAACATCTTGTTGGAAATTATGGGCTGATGTTGGGCTCCGAATATTGCAACAACGGTAGGGCACGCCAAGGGTTTAATTAAAGAATCAAACTTCTGCATCCTCAATTCTAAACCTCAATCATCTGCTGCTAAACCAAAATTTTCTAACCCATAATTAGACTATCTATAGAAATAAATGAGGGGGTTTACAGGTTCCCTTCCAGATTTGGACGAGGTGTACTATCCGACCGTGTACGGGCCCGGACAAGAGACGAGGTATACGACCGAGGAGGAGCTTGAGGTGTTACCTTCGGAGTTTCCCTGATCAATGGTAGGCCTTCCGCCAAGGACTGGAGCATCTTTATCTAGTTAGTCGATGTTCTAGCCTAGTACTCTTATCTGTCCTTCCGTACTCTTATTTCAGTATTGTAGTGGGTTTGTTCCCATCAGACTTATTTGGATTATTTTATGACATTCAGACTCCGCACTTATTTCCAATATTTATTTTAGCACTTCTTGTTTATATTTTGTGGATGAGATTAGACATTTACCTACTGCATATTAGCATATTAGACTTGATAGTATTTTAGGACAGCGTAGTACGTTTCGTCGGGTCCATTAAATTGAAAAATCCTTCGGAGTCGTATTAGCTGGCCATTGCTACATGGCCTGGTCCCGTGTATTTTGGGACTGGGCGTGATACTGTCAAAGGTGAACTGTTTCTTCGACTGGACTATATGGAGAGCTCGGTGGACAAGAATGTGAAGTGGTTTGTCGATTGAAGTCAGGGGTATCAACTTGTTGGAATATATTGCAGGACGAACATAGAGTATAAGTGAAGAGGCGCATAACCCTATGGGGGAAGATGTATAATAGTCTGAAGGTGCAATTCATATCCAATGACTACGAGCAATACATTTCCATCAGTAACAGAGGAGTGCATGTGCATAGGGAAAAAGAAGTATAGAATGGACTTTTCCCGTCTCGCTCACCAAGTGGAACCAAATTTACGAGACCAAAATGTAGCATACATCTCGCCACATGGATGGGTTCAAGCTAGCGAATTGGAGCTGAGTGCATCTCTAACCTAAAGGGAGCCAGGAATCGAACGTTGTAGGCCGACATCTATTGCAAGTTAGGTGGCAGTCAAGGGACATATTAAAGTGGAAAACGGAGACAGTTGACCGATCCAATTACAAATTATCCGAAGAAGCATCTAAACAGGATGTCGGAACTGCCACACTGCCACATGAGTACGTTGGAGAATGAAATTCTTAGGAAGAAGGTATAAGAGGGTCAATGCAGAAGGGAAAGATCATAAACCCCTTTGTGTTTCTTGCTCTATTGACACCAAAGAAGGATAGTTGTTGGCAGATGTGCATAAATCGTACGATTAACAAAATTACGGTTAGCTACATATTTTCAATACCACAACCGATGTCATGACTGGTGAGACAAGCTGAGTGGGACCAAACTCTTCTCCAACATAGATCTTCATAGAGGCTACCACCAAATATTCACATCCGTCCAAGAGATGAGTGGAAGACTGTGTTTAAGACGCAAGATGGATTGTTCGAGTAGTTGGTCATGTCATGTGAATTGTCCAACGCGTATAGTACTTTTATGTGCCTAATAAATGAAGCGCTACGACCCTTCATCTTCGAGTTCATGGCGGGCTAGTTCGAGTACATACTCATTTGTAGCAAGGACCATCACAAACACTTAGGGATGTCTTGGCCTCGACGTATTCGATATTGGAGTTCTCGAAGATGACCCATTTAATACTTTGCAAGAGAATAACATTTGTGAGGCACGTGACAAAATTGTTCTTTCCTGAAGCAGTGTGTCTCCATAGGATGCCCGAAGAGCATTACGTCCAAACGAGATACAAAGTGGATATGACTTTATCCAGACGACAGTACAAAGAATCTGCAGTCAAGTTCTCTACAAGAGGAGGGATCTGACATCTACGCGATCAAGTTTGAGATATTGCTTGAAATTCCTGTCCACCTAAACTGGGATTCCGTTCTGTCTGCAAATAAGTGCTCGATAAAAATTGGAATTCCGATCCGGCCAAACTAGAACTTCGGTACTTCTGTAAACCATTTCTCGATAATAACCAAAATTCCGGCTATAGTCCTGGATTTGCTATTTACCATGTATGTATCTTTCTTTTTTGAATTGAATTTTTTCTTAGTTTGTTTGGATTTTTTTTTTTTTTTTCATTCTTCTTAGGGCGTTAGTTACATTACATTATTTCTTATAAATAGAGAGATGATAGAGAGGAGGACATGTTCAATGATATTAAATTGAGTTCAACTACAGTAACTCAAATAAGAACTCATGAGTTGAACTTGCAATAAGAATATGACAAGTGGACATTTTTTTTCAATTTAGTCCTTTATATTTTTACATTTAGAACCTTTATGAGTTCAAAAAATTAAGAACTCATGAGTTTCTATAGAAATTTTGTATTAAATTTTGAATTGATAAATAGATTTCTCTCTTTCTAATTATATTTTTTTTTTGTGAGGCTCGAGGTCCCCATTATTTTTTGTGAGATCCGACGATCTACGTTTCTGCATCTCTTGTCATTTTTTTTGTTTCGAAAGAAAATTCCTATGGTCTTCCAAATGTAATATGACAATTCTGCATTGCCAAGAACATGCATTTATTGTTTAATTAATAACCACCAAAATACGTACAGCAATGGTTCTAGTTCTGATAAATTATCGAGTTGTACGTTGTGCACAGCACACAAGACTGAAAATCTTATTTACTGGCGTGTCCAAATCAGAGTTCCGTAATCGAAAGTTACTAAAATAAAAAAAAATAAAAAAAAAAGTTGAATTACTGAAATACTGTCATATTTCAACTGTCGTCATCACGAATAAGAAAGTGGTTTTAACTCATCTTATAGATTTTATTCACAGTGGACTTAGACCAAATGGATTACGAATGATGCATAGCAATTTGGATATTTTAGTGATCTATATGATCAGCTATAGACTATATTTTATTCTCTCGATCGGTTCACTTGTCAGACAAAGAACACGATTAATATGTGTTAGTCCATTCAGAAAATATATTGCACGCTCCTCATGGTAATTGTTGATTATGGGTATTGTGCAAGTTAATTTATTATCTCTTTCGTGGGGTCCGTTGTAAATGCGGTGTGATTCAAGCTGAAACTAAATTATCATCTCGATTATCATTCCTTTTGAGGGCTCAAATGAAAATAAGATATAATACAACAATCTTCATCTTAGCTTATTTTTGCTAACTGAGCAATCAAAGTTTCCGTCAGCTGAAAGAGATCCAACATATTATCATCTCGACCCGTTCGACTACACAACCAAAATGACACGTTCATTTACACCACCATTATATGTCAACCGTAACGTCTTGCTCCATCTTGAACACATTAAATTTATCTTTGAAGTCAACTCGTATAGTTGTCTCTAATCTTAGATCTGATTCGTCTTTAGACCACTCTAGAGTCCGTATAATCAAATTATTCCCATGTTTATGTGAAGAAAGTTCCTAAAAAACATATCAATTGAAAATAAAGGACATCTTACTAGTTTTCATAGTCAAGTTTGTCCTTTATTTCATAAACTGTTGCCTGTTGGTGCTCAAACACGTTTTGTAAGTAATTAACTAAACGATGTCGTCGGAACCAAAAAAAAAAAAAAAAAACTTTGGTAAGCGAATACCTTCCTTCTTTCAGAAGATAGCCAATCCAAAATGATAAAAATATTCCTCTCATTTTGTGATCACTTCAAATATGGAATAATTTGATAAAAAAATTATTATTTACTTTTGTTGAAAAATAAAAATTAAACCGACTGACAGAATATATCCACTTGAAAATATTAAATAACTGAGGGTAATAATTTGTACAAAATTAAAGTTTAGGATGTCAAACTCGATTTTGGGGTTCTGTGCAATTTCACTATTTGTTCGTGACAAACAACTTACCAACTAATGGAACAGGCCAGGACTATAAACGAATAAAGAATTGATGACAAGCTTCAACAATACACTATACATAAAAATCCAGGTTTAAGCATGTTGGTATTGCTTAGCTGTCCCTTTTTCCTGTTTTTTTTCTCCCTTGAACAAACAAGATGGTGTTTTCATTTGGTACTTTGGATGATATGAATCATTTTGAGGATGACCCTTCAAGATATTTAGGTATATATGATGCTTTTAAAAAAGAGAGTAAGAAGAGTAAAACTGCTTCTGACCTATTAAATTAAGGTAAAATGATTGTAATCACGTCCAGATCATGTATCTGCATCCTAATTTTCTAATTTGATTGCTCGACCGATTCATTTATAATTAAAAAAGAAAGAGAAGAATAAACTGCTCAAGACTACATAGAAGGGTGAGTACCACCTGTATTATTATGTTTACCAACTCCTCTAAACCTCTCTTTAGCCAGGTTTGCACATAAGACGGCAGTTAGTTGCACATCCTTTTGACTCCTTGAGGCTCAACCGGAAAACTGGCTGCAGCAAACTACATTTGAGAATATAGTTTATAATCCAACCAACATAAGGATGAATTCAGCACACAAGAATTTACTTGGCTATGTCTGAATTTGAATCTATAAAATTATAAATTATCAAACCAATCATCAACAAGATCGACAAAGATTCAATCAAGATTGAGCATTCAAAACTTGGATGGGCCAAGCTTGAACACATTAAGCAAGACTGGGCTTGACCCCTGGTTATTAGTAACTAAACAACATAAGATTGAAAAAAGAAAAAGAATGAAGCATCCTGAGTCCTGACCAAACACCCCCAAGTATAGTCGTCTGACGCATATAACAAAATCAGGGGTGTACACCACGTAAGCACAATTCAATTAAATAACAAAACATTATTAGTACAGAAGGGTAACAAAATATGATGCATTACACTTAAACGGACACGACCTTCAACACTCAACTAATAATGTTCTCATCGTCATGTTGAGATGACATGAATCGTCAACCCAGCAATTCTATTGCAAATAGAAGAGTACTTACAACAGCCATCAAAATTAGTAGTGTACATAACAGAGAGAGAGAGAGAGAGAGAGAGAGAGAGAGAGAATGTGAAACTTGATTGCCACTTAACAAATTTCGAATTATAGTTCAGAATCCAAACCACAACTGGTTGGAACACAAGCCTAAACACAGTAAACCATGCTTTACCACTTGTGATTTCTGATCACGAGAATCCAACGATTAGGCTAACCATATAGTGTCTATCCTTTATGTTCTTTTCTTGTCACGACTCATTATAGAATGAAACTTTAGAACCCGGAAGTTGAATGGATCTGGTTGACCTTGGTTAATCCCTGAAAAACAATGTTTGGGGTGATCCCACTCTCCTGCAAGATTGACACAGGCTACTACTTCAGAATTACCAATGGATACTAAAGGAGACTTGCAAGCCTATGTTTTAATCCAGTCACAACCTTCTGTCCAGAGAACTTGCATTTCTCTGATTGGAATGATCTCCACAATCTTGTCATTAAGTAGCGGTAGAGTTCCACAAGCTAGGACAATACCAAGAAGTCTCTATTTACTGGAGGCCAAAGCTGAAGCTCTAACAACAACTCCATAAGAAAGCTGTAAATATATTAACACGTGTAAAAATAGAGCATATTTAAGGGAAAGACTTGAATAAAAACGCAAAGGAGAATTTATTTAAAATTGTAACATTTTTTTAAAATCTGAAAGTAGACAAATTTCATTCTCCCCAGAAAAAAATAGAATATGGAACATAGAAAAAGATTCTAATGTTACGTGGTATCTATGTTGTTACAGGCGACACTTAGGCGTGCCTAGGCGTCCAGGTTGAGGGGAGGACGTCTCGACCTGGAAAAATAATCTCTGTGTCTGGTGACGGGCGCCTAGGCAGAAGCCTAGGGTCAATCATGAGAAGTGAAAGATGGCCGCCTAGGCAATTTTGTTGTTGCTACTTGCTAGTACTGCTTCTGCTTAAGCTGTTGTTGCTTTATATTGCATGTTGCTGCTGCTGTTTTTTTTTTTTTTTTGTTGCCTGCTGATGTTGCTTTTTTATATTGCATAATTAATATTATGTACTGTATGGTAATATAAGTTATAGGTACATTACTTATATTTTGCAGTCTGCTATATTGCAGACTTTTTCCTGCACATAATCATGTCTAACTTGGGCGGACGCTTAGGCGAGACGGGTAGGTCGTCGTCTCGCCTAGCGCCCAGTACAACATAACGTGATATACTGGTATAATGTGTCAATTTGTATCAATAAAGTAGCAAAAGAGATTATAGGAGTTTCTAAAGGTCATGATTGAATTTCGAAAGAAAGTTGGTAGTAGAACGAGGAAGTCCAAAAGATAAATAAAGGCAATAAAAATCCTAGTAAGAATGAGAAAAGTGTAGAAATGACATAATGTTTGAGACACAAGGAGCAAAGAAGGAAACTAATAAACCAAAAGTAAAGTTAAACGTAAGGTCTACAATTATTTGCATAGGAGGTTAGAACTGAGGGAGAAAAAGATACTTATAGGCTTGCTACAATTAGGAAATGTAGTAAACTAAGGTAATATTAAATGTATCAAAAGTAAAGAACACAAAGCATTAATAAGAAAGAATGATACTAAGAAGAGGTAGAGAGATTTTCAAAAGTTATTTAACAAGTTAGTTCATGATAGGTCTAGTGTTCTAAATAGCGGCCGCCTCGACCGCCTAGGCACCGCTTAGGCAGTAGGCGGTTTCTCTCCGCACCGCTTTTCGGTAGGCGGTAGTGTAAGAGGCCAACGGAGCTTTGGCAGCGTAGGTGGGTGCCTAGACGGAGCAATACCTAACATGATATTTTTGCCAAACAGTTTTGCATTATGGACCTATGGTTCACTTTTACAAGACTAAAACTTAATAAATCTTTGTTCTACAACATAGTTATGCATGAAACATCCTTAAAATATGTATATAATGCAAAAAACTGTGATAAAATAGTAAAAAATGTCCAAAATATATCAACTGCCTAGACTGCCTAGGCAGTAGGCGGACTCTTTCTGTCGCGCACCCGCCTACCGCCGTTTAGAACCTTGGATAGTTATGCATGATACTATCCAAGACTAGACGGCCTAGGCAGTAGTCAGACTCTTTCTGTCGCGCACCCGCCTACCGTCGTTTAGAACCTTGGATTGGTCATGTAGCTATTGTCCTAAAATTAGGATTTCTGAAGTTATGAATGCTTTAGAAAAAGTGAAAAATTGTATAGCTTAATGATATTCCTATCGAGCTTTGAAAATGTTTAGGTTAGAAAGTATTGATGTTGCTTAATGATTAAATTCAACAAAATCCTAAGGATAGGATTTGGAAGATGCCAGATGAATGGATAACTAATATCATACTATCCATCTATGTTGCTCGAGTACAACAAAATGGTGTTTGGATTCTCGTGATTAGAAATCACAAGTGGTAAAGCATGGTTTAGTGTGTTTAGACTAAGAATATGTACGATGGATCTTAATAGTCTAAAAATTACTCGTCGTACTATTAAGAATATATACAACGAAGCTACTACGACTAATTTTTAGAGGCTATATTAGACTATAAGAATATGTAGGATGGAGCTATGACGACTATGTGAACCATTTGTGATAACAAACCATTTCCTATCAGCGTTGGCTTACATCAAGGATAAACATTGTCCTTTTATTTTCACTAGTTATGGATAAAATTTCTAAGACATCCAAGAGAAAGTTTCATGTTGTATGATGTTTGTTGATGATATTGTGTTGGTCAATGAGACAAAAGGGGGTTAGCTACTAAAATATGAAGTATAGGAAAAAGAAAGCTTGGAATACGAGGGTTTTAAATTAGGACGAAAACAAGGTAGGAAATGTAACTTTAATACGAAGTCAAAGAAATGTGAAGGCAAATGTGTATAGATTGAGAGAGATACCTAGGAGTGATTTCATTATTCATGAACAATTATTAATCACGATGGAGAATTAAAAAAAAACGTCATATATACAATTAATATGAAATACTTTTATAGTACTTTGTGATCGCAAGATACCTTTAAAGCTGAAAGAAAAATTCTAGAAGATCATTTTTATGGATTATGGATTATATTGTTAGACAATTAACAAATGGTCAAAAAATTCTGCGTAGCTGATATGAGAATGTTAAGATGGGTATACATTATAAGAAATGAGTATATTTGTGGAAAGTTGGTGGAGGTTAGAGGTAACGCCAATTCGGAAAGATGAGAGAAGCTGTCTTAGGTGGTTATGCACACCAATAAATGATCTGGTAAAGGGGTGGGATTAGATAGTAGTTAAGAGTAGAGGCCTAATCGAACATAGATTGAAGTTTTAAAGGATATGACTTTTGTTAGTGTTACAAGGACATAAACCTTGAAAGATATTAACAGTTGAAATGTACTCAGAGAACCGCATTCAAATTTGGGATAAAGTTTTTGTTATTCTTGTTGTGTCCCCGGAGGAAAATGGAAATTTCAAATGAAAGTATATTGAAGTAAGATTGTCGATGTCAAATGTCGGGGTTCATATCAATTTAGGTTTTGAAATATATATATATTAGGTCTATCCTTAGTGGGTTAGCTCCCCCAATGAATCCACACGAGCCTGCATTGAGAATTTTTCTCAAGTGTTAATAGTACTCCCTCGTAGAATTAGACCCACCCAACCAGGAAACTTATGTCTCCTTCCTTGCCACTTGAGCCATGAGAGATTGACTACACACAAAATGTTTAATCTAATTATAATTTCTAAATATATTAAATGTTCTGAAGCTAACTAACAACATAACATGATAACAATTTAAATCCAAACAAAAACTACTAATATTAAGATCTTGTATCAAGTGATTTAAGAGTCTAATTAAGTACAAGTATATAAACTACTAACATGTGTATTCCTTCACTCTTAAGTCTTGTTACTCATTAGACGATAATCCAAGATCCCTCGACATGTCACTCAACAACAACTCTACATCGGGTGTTAGCAGGTTGGGCCCCAACCTTTTTTAAAGAAACATGAGAGAATTAGTCTCCCCACATGTTTTATTAAAGAGGGATTTAAAGAAACCAAGATTAGTACAATAGAGGGACCCAATACCACTTAAAGTTAAAAATAAAAAAGAAAACCCAATTTTAAACACTTTAGAAGATACTGGGTTATATCTTGGCGGCTGAAACAACAATTTCAACCCATATATCGGCTGGATATCATTTCAAACGATATAATCAACATATGGTGCCAATATGCATCATTTTCCTTGTGAAAATGGCATATCGGCCAATATGTCACACATTTCGTGGTTGGAAGCACAAACTCCTGTTAGGAAAATCTCATATGCAACAACTAACAAAAATCTCATAAAAATGTGGATTTACACCAAAGATATTCCCCTTTTAACAATATGGTATCATTATTTGTTTTAGCAATCCAAATTGAACTAATATTTAATTCAGCTAGTTCATGTCAAGGTTCCAAGTATCTATGAATACCGAAATGTATCGGCTGTATGTATCCTCTTGGCCTATCATGATCCAATAGTGACCCTCACCGATAACACACAATACTGGCCGATACTATCACTTGGGGCTATTTTTCCTGGTCAATTCAGCAAAAAATTGCAAGGGAAAAGAGAGAAGTACAGAAAAATTAGTCCGGACAATGATCGGTCATATATTGAATCCCAACATGCTATATTGTTCAATAATATTCATCATTAACAAACAGTAGCCATTACCATAAGCACATAATTCATGAACTTTTCATACAGTTCACAAATAATTTGGAATAAATTATTTGTCGAACCTTTTCGCAAATAAAGTTAGGCAGAAAAATGTTAAATTTGTGATTTATTCGTGAATGAATTACCTTTTTCCAAATTGTTCACCTCATGTTCATAGCCTGTACTATCAGCCGATAGCGATACGGTTTGGCATGTCCCGATCCGATACCGACCGCTACCGATATCGACTTAAGGGTCTCTTTTCCATTCAATTCAGCAGAAAAAAATTGAAATATATATATATATATATATATATATATATATATATATATTGTCAACGCAATCATTCTTACAGTATATAGATATGATTCCTTATTTATAAATTAGAACCTCTACCATTGTCGAAGTTGTATATCTATAATTAACAACATTCATCCATATTAAAATTATTCCATCTAAAAGTAACCAGTAGCAACGTATAATATATAAAATTATCTCTAAATGACATTTCTCTAGCTTTTTCAAAGATTTTATCAATTTTGTCTTATGAAGCGAAAAATCCGATACTCCGAACCCAAACCGCCAATACTGCCGATGTTGTCACTTTGTCACCACCACTGATCCCGATACTCATACGAAGAGTGCGATACCAATAGTGCGAACCTTGCTCTTATTGGCAATCAGCACACTATTAAATAATAAGCCAATGCACAAAAAGCACATGGCCCCAAAAACCTGTGCATACTAATATGCTGGCTCTGGATTGTGCCTTCATATATCCCATGTACTTTAGCTTGGTAAGAAAGACAACCCTCTGTCTATTCATAATTAGCTGCCCACCATTCACCAAAATGCACAGCCAACGTGGAACTAAAGACACTCATTCTATACTGATTTCAACTCTTATGGAAGTTATGTGTACTGTTATCAATTCATCATAACCAAACAACTATATACTTTCATTGCAGACATCCATCTCTTATTTGTGAGTTACATTTACTTAAGAAATTAAATAGGGTTTACTTTGCATAATGCAAAGTAGTTTATCCTGGAAATGTGTGAAAAAATTTCTTTACAGATGATAACAAGTATAATGCCAATTAAAAGTGAGAAAAGTTTCTTTCTTATAAAATTTTAGATGCAAACTTAATTTTTATTATAAATATTTGTGTTCATAAATTTTGAGTTATTTTGACTATATATATAAAAATGGTAATTCTACATCCTATTGTCCGACTCATATTCTACATCCTATTGTCTGACTTAAGCACGGGACCTTTCATTAGAGCATCATTAGTAGGGGTGAGCAGATTTCGGTTTTGGAATCGAAACCAACCCGAACCGACCCGATTTAACCATTCGGGTCAGTTTTCAAAATTACGGGTCGGGTTTCGGTTTTGAATTGTTAATATTTCGGTTTTTCGGTTCGGTGGTCGGGTTTGGGTTTCGGTTACCGATTCGAACCGAAAATCGAAATGTACAATTACATTTTTAGCCCTCCTTTCATATATATACAAACTAAACATAATTTTTTTCTCTCCTCTCCATTTTTTATAGTTGCTCTCACCTATCAATAAGAATAACCTCTCTCTCTCTCTCTCTCTCTCTCTCTCCTCTTTGGCTCTCTCCAAATCGTTCGTGTGCCTTCAGATCCCTTCCTCTCTCCAAATCTAAACCTAGGTCTAAATCTAAATCTACAAAGGATTTGAACTTTGGACAAGAACCCTTGTTATTTGATAATCCGATGCTCTCGATGAGGTTAGAACACTAAACCCTAACCCTTCTAAGTTCAAATTGTTTAAAAAAAAATCAGTTTTTTTATTAATTAATTCTCCTTCTTGCAGGATTTTCTCATCTATAATTCAATTTACTTTTGTTCTGCTTATTTGTATATTTTGGAGATCTGAATTTGTATATTTGCTGCAGCACTTTTATGTCCAATTGTGCATGACTTTTATTATGTTTATTTGTATATTTGGAGATCTGAATTTGTTTACTGTGCAGGACTTTTGTCCAATTTGGAATTTGTATACATTTTGCAGCAGGATTTGTTATGTCCAATTTGAAATCTGGATCTGTATTTGCTCTCCACTACAGTCCATTCCCATTAAAAAAATTATTTCGTTAGTGCAGTCCGGCCCATTGGTCCACTAAATTATTGATTTTAACTAATTAATATATTAGAAAAAAAAATTGGCCCACCCAATGGCCCATTAAATCGAACCGTTCTAATTATGTTTGGTTCTGCTCGATTTTTTTGTAAACGGTTCAATTTTCGAGTATCGGTTTACGGTTTAGGTCGATTTTGTAAACATACGGTTTGGTTCAAGCCGAACCGAACCGATGCTCGCCCCTAATCATTAGTCTTGAATCGAACCGATGCTCACCCCTAATCCTTTTTTTTGGCACAAGGCCCCAGCCCCTGCGCCCCCCGTGGTTTGATCCCCCGACCTCCCCGCTCGTGTCCCGCTGCCTTTCCACTAGGTTGCACCCACAGGGATGCTCACCCCTAATCATTAGTAAGGCCCATCCCACATTCTAGATTCTAAATTCAAAATGCAGGAGCTCATTTTGTAGAATAGTAATCCCTAGTTCCAATTTCTAGATTTTCGGTCTCATCCCACCCATAGGTTCTAAGGGTTGAACATCCCAATTTCTATATTCTAGATTGTAGGAACTCATTTTGTAGAATAGTAAGTCCCAATTTGGAGCCCAACTTTCTAAATTCTAAATTTTACATTTTTTTTTCCACATCAATTATTTACCACATAATCTTTGGGACCGGAGCTCACTTTATCATTTCCTACTATTATCATACAAACCCAACTCATTCGACATTTACCTTTTTTTGAAATTTTGGGCCCCAATTGTATTAGATAGTCCCAACTACTAATGATGCTCTTACACCAATCTCCCTGGATTATGTCCGAGTCCGGGTTTCTGCACGTCAATCCTCGATTATTGTTTATGATGCTCCTTCCACGATCCATCACATGGGTTGATCTCCATCACACATTCTACTCTAGCTAACCGGCGGTACAACGATCCTCTTGTTTGGTTAGACTCTCCTCCAGGCCCGATTTTCAATCAATTGCTATCTAAATATCTCAATTCATCCCCCTTTAATATTTAAGGGCACAACGTACCAAGGGGATTCGAACCTCAAACTTTGTTTCGAGGGTCTCTTGTCTTAAGTCGTGACCACTTGAACCATATCGAATCCCAACTTTTGTCGAACATTTACATAATTTTTCGAAGTTTCATTGGATTCTGAAATTTTCAACCTCACTGAATTGTTCTCGAATGTAGAACTTGTGACAATGGCCATTACATTTGTTGAACTTGTATATTTATAAATTCACAAAATTCATCCATCATAAATTATGTCATACAAACTATATATTGTGATTGCACTTTCTCTAAAAGCAAGTAAATATGCAGGTGTACGATTTAACAATGATTTATTCCATTCAAAACTAACAGGAAACAATAAAGAACATAAATTTGTGTCAAAATGTATTAAATATTTTTCTAGTATTTTAATAACTCTTTATCACTGTTTGGCTTGAAACCAAGATGTCTGAAACTCCAATCCAAAACCAATACTCATACGAATGGTTTGAAACGGATTCTGATACTGATACCGCAAACCTTGGTCAATGTATGAACATAGTTGAAACTTGCTTCATGCACAATTTTCAGTTGTAGTAGTTAGTGGAGGGTACTCATGCCATTGTTTTAATTTACACTCGAAATAATAATTTTCAAGTAAATGAAGTTTCAAATTTCTTATTGGTAAGTCAGAACTTAAGGACAGGTCAAGGAACTTAAGAGAACAGATCAAATTAGATGACATGTTTAGACCTGTTATCCTAACACCTGACCTGCATATATATATATATATATATATATATATATATATATATATATATATATATATATATATATTTCCTAACCTACCCCTCCCCCAAGGCTTGGTTTTTGCCCTCCTATATATATATATATATATATATATATATATATATATATATATATATATATATATAATTGAGAGAGGGGGTGAGAGAGGGGGAGAGACCATGAATTTATGTACTGTTTTGCAATGTACTATTTTGGTAAATCCCTTATTTTTAATTAGGTTTACAGATTACCTAGTCTTTTGGTGATCATTTGACACAACCAAAGTCTAAGAGTGTTGGTGAGGGATGAGATTATATATTTATATTATTCAACACAATCCCCAGGTCAAAGATCCATTTTATGGGTTGCGAGCTGGATTTACAAAACAATATAATTTTTTTTGGTAAAATCTTTAAAACGAATGTGTGAAGAGCTGGCTTGCTCTGATACCATATTAAAGTCTCTTACCAAAACTCAAGTAGGGATATGAGGTCATATATTTTTATTATTCACATTCATCAAGTGTAAATGTTAGCCGTTTAATCGTCATGAATTAAGAGAAATAATGGCTTCATTTTGAAGCCTACACCATAAAAGGAAATAAAATATCCAATCTACCACACTCGTATATTAATGCAAGTTCGCAGAAAAACTGAAGTGCAGAGATAAATATTAGCCAGAGCCAATGGATATACTTTATACCACTTATTAATTCATAGAAAGGGCAATTCAGTTAGACCTTTAATATAATTATATGTAATTGGAGGAGAGTACTTACAAATTTAAGACAATCTGCACATTTCACCCAAAAGTCCGTCTCAGCGGTATTTTCTGTGACCGTGCTTCCTTTTGTCTTTTGATCTCCTATCCTTTCTGTCATCATCTGAAAGATCCCTGTCACTGCCACGTCTCGTATACTTAGTAGGCGAGCGACTTCTTTTGTGCCTTTCGTGGCTTGACTTCTTCTTAGTTTTTTCCTTCACTGAGTCCCTTGTATCTGATCTGGACTTTTTGTGTTCATTATATCTATGATGACCTGAAGAATTACTATCTGATGGACTGCTGCTTCTGGGACGCCTTGAACGGGATTTGTGCTTTCTCGACCGATGTCCCTTTCTTTCTGTTTTAACTTTAGCTTCTTCAGGATCAGAAAAGTTGCCACTGTTTATGGAAGTTATATTTGGGTCTTCTCTCTTAGATTTTGCATCATTAGGTTCATCTCCATCAGCAGGAGAAACTTCATTAGCAGTGGCTGAATGCATCTTACTCGCAGCATTTTTTACGTCAAAATCCAGAGAGGCAGTGATATTCGCACATGAGTTGGAAATTCCAAGTCCAGAAGCAGCTTCAGCTTTCCTGGATGAAGTTACAATATCTGACCTACCAACAGTTTCTGTCAATGAGGTGAAGCTATTTGTACTTATCAGGGAGGTGGTTGAATCTGGAGGAACCTCTAGTCCTAGTTCTTTCCCTAAGGACTCCAGAAAATCCCCTGCTACTAGACGGTTTAAAGTTGTGTTAACTCCACCATTCTTCTTCTCAAGATCACCCACTTTGATAACACTAGCATTATCTACTTCATCGTCCGAATCATCCGAAAAAATGGCCTGCATGTTATGAATGTCAAACGAGTGCATTGCAAAAATAACACCCACTCAGGAGACATGTTGCAAGCATGAACACTAAACATGCATCTAACAAGCACGATTAGCCGACTAAATAAATGTCAGGATCAACATACAAATTATTTCATATCAGATAAAGACAAGTACCTTGTATAGATCAACAGGCCTCTGCACAGATGTAGCATCTGGCTCAATGTCAGGTTCCTCTGTAGTTAGTTGCTTACCAGTCTCCTGTTGTTGAGTTCGAAACCCTGGCAGCATACCACTATTAGGAGCATCAGCATCAGCTCTCTTAACATTCACTACAGAATCTGGCATAAAGATGAGGGTATCCATCTTGCTTCTGGCTCTTGGTGCGGGTGGTGGCTGAAAATGACATAAGGCAGGCATATATTTACTTGCAACAAAAGGGACAATTATAGAAGGCATGTAAGACAATATTATAATATCACTTAGCACCTTGATCACCAATACTCTCAACTCTTTAGAGTCAAGTAAATTTTGAGATTCTTATTTTCAAGTAAACAGAAGGTTATTTATAATGTTTGGTTGCAAGCAAGTGGAGTAAAGTGAAAAAAAAGCGACTTCAACAAAGTCCACTTTTTTGAAGTGAGTTTGTTTACAAGCAAGTGGACCATGACAAAAAACTTTTTATGTTTGTTTTTCAAGTGCCATATTTGTATTACACTTCCGCCACTTTTTATGTTTGTTTACAAGCAAGTGGACCATGAGTCTCAATTTTCATTTATGACATAAAGTGGGTCTTCTCCCCTTAAAAATGTGAGTGACATTGGTTCTTTTAAGCCTGATGTCGGATTAAAGCGAGATTAAATAATTTTTATTTACCACTCACAATTCTATTCACTAAGTGACGTACACAAATCCACAGTTCAAGTCATGTTACTTACATACTACCAAACGGATAGAGTGAAGTGACACTTTCAAGGGGACAACAAAATTTGTAACCAAACAATATCCCAGAAACTCACTTAAAAAAAGTGGACTTTCATGAAGTCACTTTTTCACTTTAGTTCACTTGCTTGCAACCAAACACACACTTAAAGGACACGGCATCTCGATAGTGTAAGTGATCCCAAATCTACGGAGATGGATGTAGAAGCTCAAATCTGATTGGGATGTGGATGATGAAATTGGAGAGTAAGCATGGAAAGATTAAGAATTATAAAAAGGTTTAGACGGAAGAACTCCTTTAAAATAATCTATATTAATCTCTTTCTCACTAGATTGAAGAGTAGAAGGGCTATATCTCTAAGAAATTACCTTCCCCATAAAAGGATCAATAAGATCGAAGCGCTTGCATAAAATAGGTGAAGGGCGCCACTGAAATTCTTCCCTCTTCGGATAGATTTTATTGATCATCTTCTCTTCATCTTGAGAAATATCTTGTTTCTGCTTGAAGATTCGAACTATATTCTTAATTCAAGTTTGTTGCAAGGAAAAAAGAGTAGAATAAATACCAACTTGGAACCAAGGGGTCCATTACCTCCACTCCAGTTGATGGTACGAAACGACTGTCCCCTGTCCCAGGGAACTCCACAAGTTGCTGGGTCAATGTAAGATTGGTTTTAGTATTCCATTTCCCTTTCTCAATTGCCTCTGTTGCGGCCTCAAAGTCTAATCTCTCACGAGCACGAACAGTTTCTGACATGGTGTCTGTACCTCCAGAAGAAGTGGAACGGAGGCCACCTTGATACTTATCTTTAAGAAACTTCTCAAACCTCTCTTGCTTTGCAGGATCATCTTTAAAAGGTTTTGCACGTTCTGCAAAGTCGACCTATATTTGAACCAAACCTTAACCATAATAATCCATATAAAAACTTCACAGCTGCAAGGTCATATTGCAACTTTCATTGTCAAAGTAATATGTTGGTCACTACATATTTCATGAATATGATGCAGAAGCAAAGTGCAAGCTACTTACAACTGTTGCAGGTTGAGTGAAAGTATCCGAAAGGTTTGACTGAAGATGAATGACTTCTTTGGGAGTGACAGATGCAGCTAAATCTTTGGAGCTTCTCTCTAAAGGCTTTTCACCTAGAATCCTTCCACGGCTTTCTGCTGTCATCTTTCGGTCAGATGAAATAGATTTCAAATCCAACAGGCCTTTCTGATTGATGCTTCTTTGCTTCGCCTCCCACAGTTTCCGTGCATAGTAATTGTGGCCATTTCCGCCACTAAGGAATGAAAATAATGGGTTGGATCTATTTTTCTCTCTGGAAATATCTTCAAATAATTTGCCGCAGCGACCAACTAAAGTAGCAAATCCATCAATGAGCAGTCTCAGACTGTTGTCTTCGGGAGGAGGAACTTCTTGGGGAGGAGATTCAGCAAACTTATCCACACTCCCAATAGGAGTTGTAAATTTGTGAAGTGGCTCAAAATCAGGAGGAATGATAGGAGGATGAAATCTAGGAGACAGTTCACAAAATACCAAGGTTACAGATTATGCTAAGATTGATAATTTATGAATGCCAATGAAAACTTATTAATCAAAATGCGTGTATGTTGGTGAGCAGTTGGTGTGTGAGTGTGGTGGTGGTGGTGGTGGTGGGGACAAAAGAACACTTTTGAATATGAAAAATAAAAAAAAGGTTCAAATTAGATGAAAACATTTCAACTACCTATCCAGATTGTAGTCAGAGCTGGAAGCAATTTTAAAACCAGAGAGAACTCCCTTCTTTCTGTATTCCAGTTTAAGTTGATCACCAATATTTAATTTTGAAGGTTCATCTTCTTCGACTTCCATTCCTACATATTCCAAACCTGCAAATACAATAAGTTAGATACTAGTGACAAACAGAAGTATACTAAAAAAAGGGCGTCCTAATCTCACAAGGCCCCTGTTTAAGCAGGGTCTGGGGAGTGGGGAGGGTCAACATGTATGCAGCCTTACCCCCATATATAGGGACAGGCTGTTTTCATGACTTGAACCGTCACACCAGGTGACATTCTCTTACAAACAGGAGTCTACTGAGACATAAAAAAAACATCAAAACAAATTAATTTATTGAGAAGGCGCATGAAGATAGTCATAACATCTACCCCATGGTTTGAGTTTCTTAACATGATAGTGATGATATACAGTGTCATAATACATGAACTCAACTGGTGTGTAATCACACACCTCCCAGGTTCTTACAGGCATAAAACCGATATGAATAATCAAATAACATCAAATGCTAATAGTCTAATACATAGGTGTTTGATGAACCTTCTTATATTGAAATCAAAGAATCTGTAACTCATAATGACATCCTCAAATAAACACATTCCTTTCTTAAGCTGCTGCCACCATCTACAAACAGTATAATAGACTCAATATGCGGCAATATTGCTAACATATCAGAGATTTACCTTCAACTGGAAGAAAGAGTGAGTATGAGTTTGTAAACAATTATCTCTATTATATTTTATTACATGGACCCCAATTAATATCTTAAAATGTCTCGTGTGAGATTTTTTAACATAGCATATATATACACACACATTCCTTTCTTAAGCTGCTGTCACCATCTACAAACAGTATAATAGACTCAATATGCGGCGATATTGCTACCATATCAGAGACCTACCTTTAACTGGAAGAAAGAGGAATGAGTATGAGTTTGTAAACAAGTATCTCTATCATATTTAATTACATGGACCCCAATTAATATCTTAAAATGTCTCATGTGAGATTTTTTAACATAGCGCGCGCACACACACACACACACACACAAAAACATAGCAAGGAGGTACATTTTAGAGATCAAAGTAAAAGAACTGCTGAATTTATTCAGACAAAGTAGCATGCTATTATTTCCTTTTGAAGTAACCTACCAATCGCTCCTATGCACAACCAAAATGAAGCAATACAAATATTTCTTTCAAAACTTAGTTCAAGATATTATTATTGTTCTCATATGGTGAAGTAAACTGAATACATAAAGTACTAACAAATGTTAAGTATCATTAATTTACTTGGTAATACAGAACTAACAAAAAAAAAAGAAAAAATATACAAATATCACAAATTTATTATCTAATATAGTTTGGTTGTAGCAAAGACACGTCACCACAATGACAATAGGCTTTTGGTACTAGGACAAAAATGATAAGGGCAAGTTCTTGTTAGGTGCTTCAACAAGGGCGAACAACATGGCTATTTAGGTATGCTCTTGTTAACAATAAGTAATATATAGAAGTACACCAGTTAACAATGTCCTTAAAAATTGCTACAATGGTTGAAGGAGCAAAAGGCAAGCCACCATTGGAGGGATTTTATGATGGAGAAATGAAATTCATCCAAGTAATTAGCTTCGCTATCACCATCTATTAGAATCTTTTGGATGAACTCCCTTTCTTTGCCCTGAAGTACTTGCATTTTCCTTCTTTTACCTAATGAACCAGATGGATGAAGCTTCTTTTTTATAAGTGGAAACATATAATCGTTCTAGCCTTTAAAGATTTGAATTTTATCAAGAAATATTATATAAATTAAATCATGTTCAGTAGAAAAAAAAAATTAGAATAGTAAATTATCAAGTTATTAAAGATGGTTAATAACCAAGTAGATAAAACTTAGAACTTAAAAAATAATGAACTGTGAAACATGGAAAAGTGGTTTGACCAATTGTTTAAGACATTACAAATTGAAAAATGTAAAATGTTTCAAGCAATTACATCTGAAAAGCCAGTTACAGAGAAATTTTGAATCTTATAAAAGTACATCCTTCATAAATTGTAAGATCTCTGGTAATAGATGTATAGTTATATAAGATCTAAATTATGTTAATGCTCACCAGATGCGTATATATCCTCATCTTCAACATCAAGTTCCTCCAGTGCCCCAATTCCAAAGCCAGGAGCATATTTTCCTGCTGCTGTTTGAACAAAAAATTATCTCCATGAAACCGTACACTAAATGGTTTTAGTTTAATGTTCAATGTATCACATAGGTAACATGACAGAATATATAGTGAATTATGGAGTATTTCCAGAAATGAAAGAGAGAAAAGAAAAGAAAAAAGAAAAGAAAAGAAAAAAAGAATGCAAGTCGAGAAAGAGATCTCACAGTTAGAAGCCAAGGATTTGCCCCCTGCTGAAACATTGGTTTTGACACCCTGATCCTTAGACTTTGAGTCATGCATCCTCTTCCTATCTGAACAAGAGTACATATCCTCAAAGTAGTAGCAATCTACCACCATATATGACACGGCACAGCAAAATCGTGAAATTTACTGTAATCCTATTACCTCTAAATTCAGGTGCATGCTTGAAAGGATCATAACCCAATCCATGCAAGTCTTGCTTTGGATAAAGCACAAATACCTACAACAAAGATGGGTAAGAAGATAAACTTATTCTAGTGACTACCTAATGGGCTACAGAAAATATAGCTAACACAAACAAATAACACTATTGAGGTATAAAATTATAAATATCAAAATTGTACAACTCAAATTGGAAGTAAAAGGAAATGAGTTTAAAACGTCCAACAAAATATAGAAGAGAAACAAAAATAACAATGATAACCAAGAGAAATCTTTATAAGTGCATTCTTTGGCCACTAATTTATGTTTCCAAAGTTAGAAATAGCATCTAAAACACATTACGGAAGAACAAACTATATGTACATTTGCATACAGTAACCTAGGATAAAGCAGAGTGTGTAAAGAATAGACTGCATATATTGCTGGAAAAAAATTAGTTAAATGACGATAGTCTATACCCAATATAAATAAAGAAACAAATTGATCAGCATTGTGCATCCTATCACAAATGCAACACAAGGATGGCTCACGACTTTGCACAAATATAATACATCTTGGAGATGAAAAGAACCTACTCAGCAAGAAATAGATATTAGCTCAGTTACTCACAGGAGTGCTATGAGAGAGGCCATCCTTGTTTCTTGTATTTATATCTTCCGAGACGGTCTTACTCATCTCGGACTGAGAAAGTTCTGATTCATCCTTGTTAACAGAAAATGCAAGAAATGCTTTTCTAGCTTCTCTACGTGCATCTGAAGTACAAATTACAGAAAATTATCATTTAATGTATGGTTGGAATAATACCTTATACAACAATATAACATTCATTTAGTGATGACAAAATCAGCAATAATCTTAGATAACAAAAATTGAATTTCTTGATTAAAATATTTTGGGACAGTTATTGATGGAAGTTCTCTTAAAATTTCTCAAAATAAAGGCTGACAAGCACAGTAGAACAGCATACCATATAATGAATCAGCATGCGTCTCCTTAACTGAATGGCCACGGCGCCATCCCATTTTTAGCAATAATTTCACACCTACACAATGATGAAAGAACCAATATAATGATAACCGACAAATTGATGGTCATGTGTAGAGAGAGAGTTTGGCCGGAGGAGGAGAGGAGAAACCTATAGAATTATCTGCAGGAAGAACTATTTCATCAGGAGCAGGTCCAGGAATAGCCGATGGTCTGCAATTCAGAGTATGACGGATTACATATGTAATATGTATGCACAAGGTGAAAGTAAACCGTGTCAGCATCAACCTACTGAAGAGCCTGTCTATCACTAAAATTTATGAAAGGAATTCAAATGCATATCATGATTAGCCCAATTCAATAAATGGACCAAACTCTTTTATAGGGGTAAGTAGACCGAAAATAGCATTTCAAATAAGTCAAATTCTAAAGCAAAGCTGCAACCATTAGGCATAAAAAGGGGAAACATAAGTTTAGTTCCACTATAGTTGATACAATTTGTATAGCTCGTTTACTTTGTAAATGGATACCAAAGTGTTTCTCCTCTATCCATCGGACATTATCTTAATCTTCGTTGATTGATTAAATTAGTTAATCTAATCCTTTTCCTCCCAAACACTTCCAAGCCTCAATAAGAACACCATTCAGTCCTATAGCTATTTTTCTCATTTTCCTTAAAGCGTGTTAACTTTAAACACCTAATCTTGCAACATCGGTAACGATCCCTAACTAGGAATATATCATTTTTTCTACGATGAATCTCATATTTGTCTCTAATTCAACTTGTGAAAGAAAACTTTATTTCTCTATAGAATCGTTTCTTTGACACACTACCTTTGATCTTCATCATAAATCCCTAATGCATTCATAGATCTCTAGTCATTCTTCCTCTTCACAGCCTTGTGTACATACATCCTTTTTTCCTTAGTTTTTAAGGTCTATATAAAATAATAAGCACAAGAGTCAATAGCCTCAATAATTTTCCTTAGTTCCAATGTTGCTACTTTTCCAACTCATATATGGTATCTAAAGTAAGGTTCCCAGTACCAGAAGATATGTATCATATCGGTTTTGGCATGTGTGATCTGCTACTGACCCGTGCCAATACCGGACATACTAAAATTAGGGTTCACTTTCCAAGACAAATAGCAAAGAAAAGAAAAAGGAAAGAGGGATAAGTGGGGCAAAAAATAATATTTAGACAATGATTTGATCATCCCGAAGCTCAACATGCTACAATCCGTGGATAAAACTCTCTATCCACACAATGTAACCATTACCATTGGTCTAAGTGTACACAAGTTCACAATGTTAATACACGTCTTATACCGTTCCACTCAAAACATATATTGGGGTGGGTGTGGTGTGGGTGTGGGTGTGGGTGTGGTGGTGGTGGTGGTGGTGTTGTCTAAAAGCAAGTGAAACAAACAATATCTATTGTTGCTGAAGAACTCAGTAATATGGGATATTATTCCATTCAAAACTAATGGGAAACAACAAATTATACATAAAGTTATACCTAAATGTATAAATTACTTTTTCTATCTTTATAAACAATTTCTTATTATCTTTTGGCTTTCTGAGACCAAGAACTAGAAAACTCTGATCTGAAACTCAGTAACTACTGAAACGACCCATACCGGTACTCATAAAAAGGGTCTGAAACTGATGACGATACTGATATTGTGAACCTTGATTAAACTAAGAAATTTATTCATTTTTTGTTTTCACCATGTCCATGACCTCCATGGACGGTTTCAAAAGTCAAATCCTCTCTTTTTATGTAATGTCAGTTAAAGTGTTCCCACTCATCAATTTCTTTTTCCCCGTAGTGTCCTTGAATCAGGCCATCTACATGCTCCAAAAGTTCTCTCTTTATGTTGTCATATGACATTGTTCAGGGTGCCTAAGCATTTACAGTAATTGTCTCCTCTCTTAAAGCAAGTAATGTTACAAGTATCCTTATTTATTGTTACACTTGTACTGCCGAAATTATTCTTTTATCATTATGGTATCCTGTCCCTAGATTCTATGGTCTTCTTATTGAAAGAAAAAAAAAAGTATATACATCTTCCACATAACCGTTTTGTCCACTGACTGCATATTGTCAACGTATTCCCATTTTCAAGGCTAAATATACCTGCTCTCATGGAATAGATTTTTACGGTATACGGACCCCTTGTTCCACAACATAATGACCTCGATACAACCGCAGCAGATTCCAGATTGCCCCCTATAATGGTAATGACATGTATATATTACTCCTTCCTAGTATACTGATCACCAGTAAAAAAAGATTTTTACATAGTACTATTGTTCGTAGGATTAATTTGTAAGGTTCAATCTGCTTTGTAAGCTGAATTAGGCCTTCCATTCAAGAAACAAAAAGAGGAGAAAAGATCATTCGAGTACCAAGTGCCATCGGAAAGCCAAAAAGGGATTATAGACTACGACACTGATGTCCATTTAGACCTATGATAATTAAGTCAAGCCCTGTTCCTTCGTGGATAGTTTACTTATCTTTGACAATGTCTTGATGTACCTGTGTCCCTTAGCACCATGCAAGATTACTTTTGTCTTCATATCCTATGGTCCTTGAAGCAAAGTTGTCCTTCAACTGCCAAATCTAAAGATTGTGTGAAGTCTCCAAGGTACCTTTATGGAAACATTCATTTTCATAAAGGTAAAGTATGGATTCCAACTGACTTAGCTAGAAATGTGTAAACTCACCAATATCAATTTACAATGATACGCTAGCACTAACATATTCAACACAAACTACCCAGGATTAGACCACTTGCGATTTAGACTGATACCTGTAACAATAACTGTCAAGAAAAGTAAGAGAATAAGGCCTCAAGGCATGTTATTTAGATCCAGTCGTAGTTGAAAAAAAAAATTGCATTTTGATTGGACTATGATTTTATCAAGAATCATTGACATTCCTACGTATCATGTCTGACGCATACATGTATCAATCTGTAGTTGTATAATTGCTTTGATAGAGAATGCAATAAACATGAGTTGCACTACTGAATGCCAAATTGCCAATATCTAACAAAATATACTATTCTTGCTTTCAGAAATGACATAAATGATACATTATAAGAAGGTGTTATGTGCTTGATATGACCTCTTTTGTTGTTCTTTATCAGCTTGTTTACGAGCAACTTCTGCAGCCGTAAATCCAAAGGTGTCAAACTGAGAGGATGTCTCCAACGCATGCCCCCCCATGCCCTTTGGTTCAGATGACGAAGCAAAATTAACAATTGACAAGTTTGTCATTTCTAAATTGGCATAATTTCATAAAAAATAATAAACCAGAATGGACAAAAAGAAAAGGAAGGACAAACATTTTATTCAACAAACATGCGGAAAATGAGAGTATATAAAATACCTTGATATCCTCGTCATCTAGAAAGCTATGTATACTCTGTTGTTTCACTTCGGCCCTACTTTTACGCGAAGATGTAAATGTCTGGGGAGCCCATCCTGCATAGTTTTATTAGCCACATTGTCATTTATTCTAAAACTCTAAAGATAAACCTTTCAGTTACAATGATACACACCCTCTTTTGAACCAACAGTGTTGTAATAGCCAGCAGAATATCCACCAGTAAATGCACCATGAAATCTTCTGCGCCCTTCCTCATCTCTTACCTGAATTTCATATATTATCGATGAATAAATCTGGATGAGTAGTTACAAGAAACAAGAATCAAAGAAAACAATGCAATAGCAGTGCTACCACACAACAGGCAAAGTAGACATGTCACAGAGTTCATATCTATTTTGGGTTACTTAAAACAATAAAGTTAAAAATAGGGTACCAATACCAATAATTTCGAAGATTGCCGTCATTCACATAAAGTGATAACATGTCAGTGGTCAAAATTTAGAAAACCAATATGGATAATAATCTGTATTCTTCTGGAATCTGGATCCAGCAAGAAGAAGAATGTCAATGTACCAGAGATCACAGAGACCCAATCTCAAAGAAGCCAACACTTTTTAATTGTTTCATGCAATCAGCATAACTAAAAACCTTAAGAACTTGAAAAGAGGAATTCCCAAATAGGAACAGTAACACAGAAGGACTAGGAAAGGCAGAAAATAACATATAAATTATTTCACAGTAAAATTTAGCTTATTTTAATAGCATAACAAAGATCACGAGAAAACATCCAAGTTGATTTCCGAAGAAAGTCATGAATTTCTGAATCCTCAACCTTCCAATAGTTTTACATCAAAAATAAACAAATTCCAATATGCCAGCAAATATTAAAAACCTCTTTCATTAAAACAGGTAATAACCAAAAACTGTTTTTAAAAAGAGAGATAATTGGAAAGTATAAAATTGACATGATATCTTACAAAATACAATGACTAACATTGTTAAAGATAAAGGTTAATGAAATTCTTTTATTTAAAAACACTTCAAGGAATTCGTAATTTTTATCAATTTCTTCGAAAGATTCATTTTTCTTCCATATTAAACTACTGCGTTATAGACAAAACAACAGACCCTTTTTTGGACTTTACGTGAAAATCAATGATTGAGCATAATCGAAGCCACAACTACATTGAACTCAAAGAGACTTGTTTCCCAGAAAAAACCCAAATTATACATTTAAAAATCAAGGGGAAGTAATCAGCAAACTATATTAGCTTCTGCACCGATAACCAACATAATAATGGAACATATCCCAAAAATTGATAACTGTTGTAAACTTCGTGCAAAGATCTGTAGAAATGATAAACAATATAAATATTTGCATGAATCGCTAACCTTCTACATAGCTTCAACTCATTCCTATAGTTGAACAATTATGCTAAACCGATTACCTCCTGCTTCCACGTGGGAAGGCTCCTGAGCTGGCCGGCATCAGCGATTGCTTTCCTCTTCCGAGCTGAAGTGTCCTCCTCACGCTCGATAGGCGTCCCATAGAAGACAAAGTCCTCGTCATCTTTGTCCATCTTTGCCCACAATAGCTGATCAATTATGATAAAACATCAAATATGCATTACTAAATATCATTAAAAAGCACATATACAATATTTCACATGTACGAGTTTAGCTGTTGATGGCCATAAATTTTCCATATAAAAAAAATCCAACACGTCAATTACTAACCAAAATATATCACATCCAAAGCACTACATAGGAAATTATCATGGCACAGCACTGTAACAAAATGGAATACCATGCATGATACATCAAAGTAAAAAAACCAAAATTACGTAACAAGACTATTACTGCACCAAGGGTCGTGCCACGAAACTCCAAAGAGCAATGGTCCTTGCCAGGTCCTGCTAATCTCAATTTATTTTTCCGAAAGAGACAAGTTCACAATTCAATAGACAAACTCAACGCTCACGATCGTGTAATTTTCAATATTGAATTGTTATATTCTGAGCTCCTAGTGCCTCAAAACATGTAATATAGCTTTTAAAGCATAACTCGAACCTTTCTAACACTCATAAACACGGTAATCATGAACAAGCTCCAAAAATAGAGGAATCCCTTCCTGGAGGTCCAAATCCGCGTTGTTGGTGTTTTTGCCTTTGGACTAGTAAAGATAGTCCCACATTGGCTACACCACCAAATGAGTATCTCAATATAATACATTGTATGAGTTGAGGTGCGCACATGGGGGGTGGTACGGCACATGGGTGCCATGTGGGGGTGTTTTATTAGGAGAAAAAATGATTAATTCCTCAATGAAAGCTTTTAAGCTTTTTGTCATGCTCTTGGATATTATTCCATAGGAGCTAAGTCCCAAAGGGACTTAGCGACTCGGACTCGGACTCAAGGGCGCTTTGTTGGCGCACTTTGCACTTAGCATGTCAGCATCGTCGCTTTTGTTGCACTCGTGCGTTCGTTTTATGCTCGGGTTGCATGAACGGGTACTGAGCAGGTGCTGAACGGGCACTGAGCGGGTGATAAACGGGCGCTGAGCGGGCTATGCATTGGGCTGCGATTGTGGGATATCAATTTTGTACATTGGTTTTTGTCCCACATCGGAAAGAAGAGGAGGATGGGCTTCCATCCTTCCCTATATAAAGAGCCATCTAGCCTCCTTTTGAGACACCCAAAAATTAAAAAAGAGGAGTCCAAAGGTGTTTGTTCGAGTCACACAAAAAGGTGACTACGAGTGTTACAAAAGTTCTCTTGTGAACTTGCGGTCTCCTGAGAGCATATCGTCGATAGAGAACGAATCTTGCTTTGAGCAACGGTGGTCTTCACCGTCCCAGCAAGAATATTTTTTTATTCTATCTTCATCTATTTTCTTCTAGTTGTAAACGTTCTATCCCAATTGCAACTGCGTTTGCAAGGAAGAACGTATTTTTGGTTCTTAAGCTCAGTAATCTAGAAGGAGTTGTAATCAGCTACTATATTGTATTTTTATATAGTTCTTCATTGGATCGAGGTATATCAGTGAGAAAACTTTTGTGGGAACTCCTGATCTCGAATTCAACTTCTTGTCCTACCATCTTTGATTAAGCCTCGGGACTAACACGCATCGCATGAAATAGGAAAAAAACATCGTTGCTCAGTATAATAAACGTTATATATATATATATATAATGATACTCCTTGAGCATATATATATATATATATATATATATATATATATATATATATATATATATACTCAAGGAGTATCATTATATATATATATAACGTTTATTAGACTGAGCAACGACATATATATATTGTTAGAGTTATTTTATTTTGTTATTTATCATATGAGGGTATAATAGTAATTGTGGGAGTATTGCATATCAATATAAATAGACATGAGATGTAACATAGGGTTTAAGACCCTTGCAATCTCCTTTCGCATATTCTCTCTTCTACTACATTTTTTCCTTCTCTTCTCCATCTCCAAACTTTATTTGGTATCAGAGGCACATATATTGAAAGCACTTGGTATCCGTATATAACGTTTTTTATTATTGTATGTAAGATTTTTTTATTATTGTATGTAATATTTTTTATAAGTGCAATATTATTGAATGTGACGTTTATTATTATTGTATGTAACATATTTTATAAGTGTAATATTATTGTATGTAATATTTTTTATTATTGTTTGTAATGTTTTTATAACATTTGTAGGATAATATAATGGTGCCAAAAAATTGCTATTTACTATCCCTAGTTTGGGCTGAATTTTAATCCATGTTTTTATCGATGAAAAATGTAATGCTTTATGGGCTTAAGGTTGAGCTCTAAGTTAATAAATATTATTGTATATACATTGTATGTAATTATATATATACTATTTATTATTGTATATATATACTATCTATTATCGTATCTAACTTTATATGTTATTATAGTTTATATACTATTTATTATTGTATCTATTATTGTATTTAACTTTATTATTGTATGTAAAAAAAATTATAAATGTAATATTATTGTATATATATATATATATATATATATATATATATATATTGGAATTGGTATTTTTATCCATACATCACTCTAGAGGCGGAACAACATTCAACATTTGATGGCCCTATGACAATTTTTTTTTCATAATACATATATTAGTCTCTACTACCCTCATAACCAAGAACCATATCGGGACGATTATGATAATTGTGAATCATTTTAGTAAAATATTTGTATTTTTTTGTATTTGTATTCATTTTCGTTTTTGTATGCTTTATGTAGTTCGTACATATTGTAAAAAGATTATTATTCATGAAATTTAAATGAAGGGATAGGCCAGAGTCCCATAAAATTTTCTGGCCAAATGATTTTTTGTCGTACTTTTAAATTTAAAGGTTTAAAGTATCGGTATCGGAATCGGTATCGGACCATTCCTATGAGTACCGGGATCGGCGGTATCGGTAGTATCGGCGATTTCGGATCGGAGTATCGGATTTTTTGGTATCGGAAAGCAAACAACTATTAGTAAATTATTAATATTTTAGAGAATATATTTTATACATTTATGCATAATTTAAAGTATTTTCAGTATTGTTTCTTAGTATTTTTGATATTGAATGAAATAGTAGTCATCCTTGTCGATTGATTTATATGCGATAGATAAGTTCTCCTCTTTTATATGTTTTTACAACCTTACTATGCTTTTACATCCTTTCTAATTGGTCTTTTTAATTCAAATTTTTTTGCCAAATTGACTGGAAAAGAGACCTCTAATGTCGGTATCGGTAAGTATCGGGTATCGGTCGGTATCGGATCGGGACATGCCAAACAGTATCGGTATCGGCCGTATCGGATCGGTATCGGCCGATACTTTAAACTATGTTTAAACATGTAAATCTTGTAGCTAATTTTATTTTTGTATATTATGAAAAAAATAATTGGTGTCATGGATCACATTGTAACAATTTATAACTACGCATAAAATTAAATTTCTAAATATAATTAAATATTTATTTATTTTACAAAAATTTTAAAAAAATCTCAAGTCCTCGACAAATATAATTATGGGTCTTGTGACTTGTCTCATGATCTCATCATGTCATTTGCATTGCTTCTAATCTCTTGTGTGTGCCTCCCTCTATGCGTCTTAATTCGTCAAAATTAATTTTTTATATTGGTTTTTTAGTCCCAAATCGGAAAGAAGAGGAGGATGGACTTTCATCCTTCCCTATATAAAGAGCCCTCTAGCCTCCTTTTGAGACACACCAAAAATTAAGAAAGATGAGTCCAAAGGAGTCCGTTCGAATCACACAAAGAGGTGACTATGAGCGTTCCAGAAGTTCTCTTGTGAACTTGCTGGCTCCTAGGAGCAGATCGTCGATAGAGGACGAATTTTGCTTTGAGCAATGGTGGTCTTCACCGCCCCAGCAAGAATCATTTTTTATTCTATCTTCATCTCTTTTTGTAAACGTTCTTTCCCAATTGCAACTGTGTTTGCAAGGAAAAACGTATTTTTGGTTCTTAAGCTCAGTAATCTAGAAGGAGTTGTAATCAACTACTATATTGTATTTTTTTATATGGTTCTCCGTTGGATCGAGATATATCAGTGTGGGAACTTTTGTTTGAACTCCTGATCTCGACTTCAACTTCTTGTTCTACCATCTTTGATTAAGCCTCGAGACTAACACGCATCGCATGAAATTGGGGAAAAAACGTTGCTGCTCAATTTTTACATTTGTTGCCAGTCCAACTACGCCGTGTGGACACGAATTCGACACGACACAATACAGACACGACGGATAGTGACACGACACCAGATTTCGTCCCTAAAACCGTGGAATCTCTAAACCCTGGAAAGGGAGAAGATTTTGCACATGAACAATTAGTGCGAAATTCACGGAATCCCTAAACCCTATAATCGGGATCAGGCCCCTTCCAAAATAAAATTTCAAAATTAATACGAAAAAGAAGTGATAACGAGAATTTACAAATCGAAATAGAGTTGAGTATATTGTCATTTACCTAAAAGAAACCTTAATTTCTCTCTTCTTTTTCTCCTTCCTCCAGTGCACGCCGGACCCCTCTCTCTCTTTCTATTCTTCCATTCATATGCCAATTTTATAAGCGGCCACACAATAGTTAGTTTTACACAAAATATCTTTTATATTTACACTTTCAGTGTGCCAAATAAAAAGGGCAAATTATAAGGACACTACACTTATTATTTGGAGCTAGTCCAATGTAATTTTTCTCAAAATTACAAGTTTGCCATTCTTAAAGTTACTTGGGACTAGCCCACACTAAGCTATATAAGTGAACAAATTTTCTATTTTAGGCATTTCACCCTCACTTGAAGAAACTCTCATTCTCCAAGTCTAAACCTAAATTTGAAAATTGATAGTTGTGGTCCCAAGTGGAAGAGAATTTTGCTTTAGTGATTGTCCAATGAATATTCTTCCGGTATGTTTTCGATAACATACGATGAATAAGTTTTGCGATTGTCACAAAAAAATTAGTTTTTTTTACTATTGTAGGAACAATGTATGAAAATATCTTCGATGACGAAGTCGGATCATGCAATCCATTAAATATGCACTTCGGACGTTCCGAAGAACATGTCGGTTGTTCCGAAGCACGTACGGTACGTAAAACGACAACACTAATTCGACAGTCATCGTGTAAGGACTGTATAAAATTAGACAGTCCTATATAAATATAGGACTGTCAATAATTATACAGTCCTATATAAATACAAGACTGTCATAATTTTGACAGTCCTATATAAAAGTAGGACTGTCATAGTTTTGACAGTCCTATATACAAATAGGACTGTCAAAATAGTGACAGTCCTGGATCTTAAAAACTAAATTATTTGAAGTGCCAATTATATGAAGTTATTAATTTTTATATTATTTTATATTGGTTATAGGACCAACCTTGTACAGATGTTGTGGTACATCCTGCTATTGGGGTGGATGTGGATGATATATTCTCAACGGATATTCAATTTGCAACCCAGGAAGAAGCATTAGATTGGTGCAGAGAAGTTGGAAGACGACATAACATAGTAATTGTCATTGCAAGATCCATCAGATCTCGGCCGGGCCGAAAATATATAGAACTGGGGTGCGAAAAAAGAGGTGTGTTTAGGGAGCATCATAAAAAAATGGTGTTGTTGAAAAAAAAATCCCTAAGAAAAACGTTGGGACGAGAAAATATGGTTGTCCATTGAAGGTGTTGATTGTAAAAGTAGAAGATGTGAAGTGGATAATCGAAGTTAAGAATGGAAGACACAATCATCCTATTCCAGGGACACTTACGGGTCATGCCTACGTGGCACGGTTGAAGGAGGATGAGAGAAAGTTGGTTGAAGAATTGTTCCTTTCCGGAGTTGCACCGAAACAAATTTTTGTTATTCTGCCGTGCGATAAAAAGAAGATGGGAACAAGTATACCATGAGGACGATCTATAATAGTTTGGCCAGAGCGAAATTTAAGAGTATGAAAGGAAGAATGGCGATGCAGCAAGTATTGAAGTTGCTTGGGGAGATACGGAATTTCATTTGGTCTATTAAAAAATTTTGTTATGTTATAAACATTTACAAATATCAAACTGAAAGTGAAGAAGTTGGCTCACCATCTTGACCAATGCAGTATACAAGACCGATTTGGCAGGAAGATCTGAAGGTACACGCACAATATCGCCTCCGCGTTGGAACAAGGTAGGTAGTCCGACACCGGCGTAGTAGGCGAGGTAGTCGTCGCTACACTCCGTCATATTGACTGCTGCTTGCCGTTCGGTTTCTCTAATAACGTGACGTTGCCACTCGGTGAAGAAGTTCGATACCCAGTTGAACGCCGCAGGAATATAGTTTAGCGATTTTGTACCTCGCGGAGCAGTTATCATTTTTAAAGTGCGCTTTGGGACAGTTTGTACGTAGCCAAACTAACAGAGCACTCTATCCGGCACATAAGCCTCCTCGATTTCATGACAACTGATAAGACCGTGATATAAAGCGACTGGTTGCAATGGACGACTAGTCTGTCGCAAATCACGGTATGGATCCCAAACAATCTGCACCGCATAAAATTTAGCATAACGTCATTTAGCATAACGTAGTCAATTAATACCAATTAAGTAAAAAATTAGGTCTAAATTCACCTCTTCTGTCGTCATATCTTCGAGTGCATTCCATAGGGCGGCCAATGTGTGAGGACGTTTGGCATCTTCCTTAGTTGGCTTCCATCGGCACATTCTAGGAAGGTTCTCGTCATATCCTCGGTTCAGTTTAGCCCGCTGCAGGGTTGGAAAGTGCTCGTATATCCATGCCTTCACGTAACCAGGTTAAAAAAACATTAGTCCAAAAATAAACAACAAAATTTAAAATTATGTATACAAGTTGACAAAGATATATCTATACATGGAGTATAGTCTGGCATCCGGATATTGTCTTCGAACCCACGCGGGATGCCGCACCAAGCTCGCGGTAAAGGTATGCTAGTATACCGCTTCTCCAAGATATTTCTTCCAATGTGTCAATGTTGTCCAAATTGAAAAGATATTTGGCATGTATGGACGTTCCAGACTTATCCGTAATGCCGACAGCCCCTAAGATGAACTGCATATATTCGCGGGCCACATTATCGCTATTATCCATTTCAGGGTCCGGATTAGCGAATATCTCCTCCAAATATTTTAGAGGAAGTCCGTAGGACTTCTTGAATTCTCGAAGACCGGTAAAACTAGTGGCATCAACTCCCAGACGCCCTGATACATAATCCACAATATGGTCGTAAAAGTTGATGCTCGACTCATCAAAAGTTTGATTCATCATGACTCGACCATCAACCCTAAGTCCCAATATATGATGGACGTCATCAAGGGTAATCGTCACCTCCCCATTGGGTAGATGGAAAGTGTTGGTTTCTGGATGTCATCGTTCTACAAATGCTGATATCAGTGCATTATCCACCGTCGTATATGATTAGCTACCCAAATATTGTAAACCGGTGGGACTGATTTTTGCCTTCATATCGTCTCCCAATAATTCATACCTCCATTTATTGCATTTTTTTCCGTGGTTGATCACCGTCAACAAACGAGAACTCTCCTGAAAAGTAAATAATTGTATAAAGTTATACCTCTATGCAAAATGTACTTATCTATAAATAATTGGATGAACTTTGAACTTACAACTATATATAAAATTATCATAACGTAATGTACTTACCGGATTGTTCCATATTTTGTATGCAATATGGTTTTCGATCGACGGTAACATAGAGCAACCGTTTGGACGAGTCTCGACTGGACTATGTGGCTGCTCAGAAGGTCATGAACCATCAGTAGCCCGGTTTCCGAGGGTTTGTGGGAGACTCTCGACAGGACTATCTGCAGGCTGAGAAGGTCCTGAACCATCAGTAGGCCGATTTGGGACATTTGACATGTCCTCATCGGAGGAGGAAGAAGAACCGGAAGGACTAGGAGGAGCACGTCTCTTCGAACGAGTGACAGTCTTCTTCGTCAATCGACGTTTCCTCACTTCAGGGCGTGCCTCGGGCTCGCGGATAGTGACACCCGGTTCAATAGTACCTGAAACATTGCGTTCCTTACGCATCGACGCAGCAGGGCGTCTTCTGATGATATCTTCATCCACAGTGCCTTTCCGAGAGTCATGACTATAAGACAAAAAATAAATTTTTATTTAATATTCTAAATTAATTTAACATTCAGGACTGTAGAAATTTCTACAGTCCTATCCTTATACAGGACTGCAAAAATTTCAACAGTCCTAATTTTTTAGGACTGTTGAAATTTCTACAGTCCTTTATAAATTTAGGACTGTAGAAATTTCTACAGTCCTTAATTTACATAGGACTGTAGAAATTTCTACAGTCCTAAATCTATATGGGACTGTAGAAATTTCTACAGTCCCGCCCGATACTGCTCGATACTATCGACGATTGTTGACATTGTATGCCCTAAAATCGGGTTCGACCATCAAAGTAAACGTCTAAACTACATCCTAAACTACATTCAGGACTTGTATGCCCTCATTTGAAGAATGGAAAGAAAATCACTCAAAATTTTCAAAATGCAATAGGATTTTTTAAAAATTTTGGGAAATTTTGTAAATGCAATAGAACAAGGAGAAAGAAGATTTGTACCTTGATTCTTTCGAGACATTGGGAGCCATCGACAAGGAGGAGGAGGACGAAGTCGAGGAGAACGGCTCCGGCGGGAGGGGGAAGGGCTCCGGTGGGTTTGGGAGGGTTTGGAAGAAGGATTTCAAGTTTGGGCTAGTATGAGTAAACTAATGGGCTAGTGTGAGTAAACTTTGTTCATTAATGGGCCAGCCCTTAGTAAAGTTTGTAGTGCTCTTATAAATTGTCATAAAAAGCTGATAAAAGTTTTACAAGTAATAGCGTAGATTGGTTGTAGTATAGAAATTCCCAAAAACTTTCTATGGACATATACCAACCAGAGCGATTTTTTTTTTTTTTGGTATATATGTCCTTTAATTTTTTGTGATTTTTATGTAATTTTTTTTTAATATAAGTAAATTTTTTTTTTTTCATATATCATTTCGTGTAGATCTCAAATCGCAACGAAAACTGCATAGTTATATCCGAAGCGTTAAAGTAACCATGTGAGTTATTTTCAGCTAATTCTGCAACACTTTTTAGAAACGTGATCCATTGGTTCCGTAAATTATCCAATTTTTGTGATTTTGCATTTAGCAGGTCACATCTAGCGTAACTTGTGTTGAATACGCTAACTTGTGTTGAATACGCTAAACCCTTTAGCGCATTCTGTAAAAATATCAAGGAATAAGCCAATCCATCTGGCCTAGTCCAAAGAGAATTATTACAAAATTTTGTCCCTACAATCAATTTATTCTAATTTCACTACCCTGTAAAAAAATCTACAAAAAAAACTTGTTTACAGTTGTACAAAGTTTTGTATAGATATGTTGATGGCTTCTAACAACCCAAATTGATTTAATCCAATATTTTTCAAATAATTCACGATCAATTGTGTTTCAAATGCAAGATTATTATGTTTATGTTATTTTAAAAAATCCTTTGAGTGTATGGAATTGTGACCAGCAATGGCTTTGAAATTTTTATAGCAATGGTCAATTTATCTTGTGTACCCCCCACCAAGTACGGATAAAAATATATATTTTATAGATTATTTTTTCAATTTATTTTCCTAAAAAATACATATAGCTATAAAGATCTCTAATTTTTAAGTTGTTATTAAAGTGTAGGCTAGATGCTAAAAATACTTGCAATGGACGTGCATATCTCTACTATTTATAATACAGTTTAGAAATGGGTCAAAAAAAAGCTGTCTAAGCCACAATTATTAATATATATACAAATTAACTACTGTGTTTTCTTCTCGAGTAGCTGAGAAGGAAAAAAAACTACATGAATATATAACAAATCCTACAATATATTCAAATTTTAAATTATAATTAAACTAACTACAAGATATTATCTAATTAAACACATAAATTTTTTTAAACATATATTCATAATAATTCATAATTAAAATATATTCAAATTATATTAAAATTATTCTAATATAATTAAAATTTATATCTAAATTTTAATAAATATTATTTTTTTATATACATGCAAACGGCCATGAACGTGACTGAAAAGTATACATATAAAAAAGATGTTTAAATGTAAAAGGAAAGAAAAAGAATCTCAGTTCAGTTAGGATTTCTAAAGAGTGTTGGATTTCCTTTCCAAGTATCTAAATTAATCATTATATTTAAACAATAATAAAAGTCATTAATTTTTTTATTGTATCCGTGCAAACTAATTAAATTTATTGTCATAGATTGTATAATTACAAGGAAAGAAGTAATATTTCTTTATAATTTATAGTTTACTTATTGTCCAACATCTATTTTTACAATTAGGCTATTTTTTTTTACTTATAAGTTTATTAGACTTGACTTAAGCAAGATTACTAATGTGTAATATACTTGTCAAAATTTTGAAAAAAAAAATTGTGCTTGTATTAAGGCATGTGAAAATTATACCTAATATGAAAATATAAAATTCCCAAAAATCTCATACATGAACATTACATTCGTGAATATGTGATTCCTAATAACAATATGCAATTTTTAATTACATTTTGCCCCCTTTCTCAGAGTGGGGACAAACTGAAATTACCTAAAAAATTATACTAACAGAGAAAAGCAGATTTATTCAAATGGTTATACCGTGATACAGGAAAAAGAAGGGCACAGATTTTTGTCACAAAAACATCAAAAGAAATTACATAACAGCTAACATCAGAAATGCTACAAGCAGAACATTATGTGGAAGATGTCCTGCATCTTGGTGAAGAGCTTGGAAGAAGTAGTTGATACAGGAAGGCATGAAGGAGGCGGCGCCTGCTCCTCCTTTTCGATCTTCTTCCTCCTCAGTTGGAAGAATTGCTGCATGGCATCGGCACACTCAGTCGCAAGTATCCCGCGCCTTATGGTTATCTTTGGGTGGAAAGGGTGGACGGGGCCAGCTATCTGGTTTGAAGAATCCAGAGTGGTACTTCCTCCATTCGCACTCGGAAAAAGCCTGGACAGACAATTTATGGTCCTCAATCACAAGAGCATGGTGATTAAGACATCAAATTAGCAGAGAAACTTATAAGGCACCATAATTGATTAGTATAACTCTATTTGATCCCTCTATAAATGCTGAAATGATAAAAACAAAATCTGGAAAAACACCTGAGGAATCATTATGGTAGGAATAAGACCAGAATAAACTTAGGTATATGTCCTCAATCCAAGAGATGTCAAACAACATATAAATTCTAGATGCACGATGAAAGCACTTTGAACAGGATCCCACCTTAGACAAGAAGTGGTCAAACAAATCATGACAGAGGTACGAGCAAAAAAAGTTGCTAATAGAAGTTCCCAAACAATTGGTATAGCAAGAATTGCAGCAAAGTCTTTATCCCAATTAGTTGAGTCAGCTTTGAACTCGTTTCTAGGTATCTGACAAAAACTTTTTGCCATTGCTGATTTAAATAATCCTCTTCCTTCAGTCAGGGTTTGGGACTGCAATGTAAAAGATAAGGCAGAGGGCATCACTTAGAGCGATGGGAAGGATAGGTGCTTGCACCCTGGAGGATGTGGGTGCAAGTCAGTAAACATCCTCTCAACAAATTGGCAGCAATTCCCCCAGACCCTACATTACTGGGACCTTGCAATACTGGGATGCCCTTCTTTAGTGTAAAAGATGGGTCATTTGCACATAGCACAGAACTTGACACCCAAAGGGTGACATTGCTAACATAGTTTTTTCCTTGATTGAGCTAATGCATGCTAACATAGTTTTTTCCTTGATTGAGCTAATGCTGTAATCTGCATTATTGTTACAGCAACTTATTGGTTATATAACAAGATTCGATGTAGTCTGACCTGATACTGAAGGGTTATTTTAGTTTTGGGTAGAACCTGGCACTGAAGGGGTTCACGTTGCATTGCAGTAGTTATAAAAGCACAACTTATACGCGAATTGATCCTAACGAACTACGAGTACTATTAATCCAGTACCTCTTTGTGTAGCATCCTTGTACTTTATATAGCATAGATGACACCAACAGAAGTTTAGAAGCAGAGAAATAAAATGGTTTCATGTTTGAAACTAAAAAACAGATTCAGCTTAATAAGATGATCTAACTACCTAGATGGCATGGGTTAGTCAATCGGATTCAGAATGTCACATACATGCTTTGACTCCAACCACACTTCAGTGTAACAAAGTTGATGATATAATGCATTGAGATTCAGTTTTTGTGAGACCATGACAAAAAATTACAATGAAATGAAATAACATGTTGACAGCTAAATGTGAAAGAGAAAAATCAGTCAACAGAACAGATAAAGAGAGCACATACTTAACCCAACTGCCATCAGCTCCTAGAAGCTTGTTCGGAGCACCCCATACAACAGTGTCGATTCTAGCTTGAAGAATTGCCCCAGCGCACATTGCACACGGTTCAAGTGTCACATAAAGTGTTGTTTCCTGTAAAGCATCAGAAGAAAGAGAATACATTCAATTGCAGGTGTCAAGAAATCATGGAAGGTATATAGCTTGAAGAATTGCCATCAGCTCTCTCTCTCTCTCTCTCTCTCTCTCTCTCTCTCTCTCTCTCTCTACACACACACACACACACACACATATATATGGTCCATTCGGTTCCTCTTTCAAATAGGAACTTAATGTGGATGTATACAACTCCAAGGGTTATCTTGCTCAAAGTGCTCAGTTACAAGCAGCATCCTTTTGAATCAAAAGGAGGCTAAACTCTTCCAAGGACCTACACATATCACCAGTACTGCATATTTATTAACCATCATCACCATGTAAACCTTTTTCCGTCAAAATGAGGTCAGCTATGGAGCATAGCTCTATTTTGAGAAACCACCTCTATTCAATCAAATTTACAACCGACTTAACTAGACATCAAATCTCTCTTGTTGAAATACCTAACAAGGAAACTAATGAAATGGGCGTACCACAAACCTAGAAAAAGGCAAATTGGAATTAGGGAATCTGCTTTGTCTGTCATGCAGATTAAGATTGTGCAACCAACGTCTAGCCGTTCTAACTTCTCTCTAGAACTTTAAAAAGTCTTGAAGGGCAGATGGTAAGAAGCTCTAGGGAGCAATACTCATCTCTGATGCGATGTAAGCGAAGAATCCTGTATATTGACACTATGAAAGCATAAAAAATGTGTACACTGGAATGATAGTATCACCACTAACAATAATTACAGATGTCTACCACCAAGGCTGTCTTCCCTGTTTACATCTTAATGGGGTCAATTCTGGAGAACATGTCAAGGGCAGATGGTAAGATGGTAAGATTTGCTCTAGGGAGACTTTAAAGTTCTTGAAGGGCAGATGGTAAGATTTGCTCTAGGGAGCAAAACTCATCTCTGATGCAATGTAAGCGAAGAATCCTGTATATTGACACTGTATGAAAGAATACAAAATGTGTACACTGGAATGATAGTATCACCACTAACAATAATTACAGATGTCTACAACCAAGGCTGTCTTCCCAATTTACATCTTAATGGGGTCAATTCTGGAGAACATGTCAAGGGAGCTTCTTAATAGGGCATCCATCAGAATATAAGTAACTTCCATAGTCATGTTCCAATCTGGATTTAGTTAAGGGACATCTTTCAAGCATTTTCAGGAAAGGACAATTTCTTCCTGCTTTAAGCATCTGCCAAGCAATTTTCAGACTACTAATGGCATATCCATTAGAATAGTCTAATTGTAAAGTGACATAATTGATCTTCCTATCAATTTAGCTACTTGGAGGCGCCACATAAGGCATGGCATATAGTTTAATCACTCTTTTTCTTAGTACTAGACTACCTACTCAAGAAATGTTCGCCTATCCTATCATTACCTTTGTAGACAGCATTTATCTTAATAGTGAGGATCACCCCCATTAAGGGATGTTAGTTAAATGGGTCTCAAACCACAAGCTGGTTTTGCAAACTCAATTCTAGATTAGGTGGGTTTCAGTACTCAGTTTACAGGCCACTAGGGCTTTCAAAAACTGTGTTCACAAATCCAATGTCAGTTGAACTTTTGTGGTTTTGAGCTAGGTTTAGTCTCAAGAGCCAACACCATACTCTACGTAAATGCATCTAGCTAAATAACACCTCACAGAGGTACGATCAATCCGAAATAGAGGGCACATGTGGGTTAGATAGACACAGATCCGACCCATATCTGAAATCAAGATCCATTGGTCAGGTATGGGTCAAAATTTCAGACAGAAACTCCAGTATTCAGTCGTGGGTCTGACATTTTTGGAACTGAATCAATTGACTGGAAAAAAAAAACTACTTTTAGAAGTTTCCAGTGAAATCCAGTCAACACAAACAGAACTGAAAGGAATGTAACCTAAGCCACCTCAGCGACTGTGTCAGATTATATTATCCTTGTCTTCTGAGCCCACCGTGTGCTGCCTCACCAGTCCTCCTCTGCTTGTGCTACAGCCCCCTTTACTACTCACTATGGAATATGTCAACTTTGAGTTATTAAAATTAACTTCATACAAGGTTGTGTTGTTTTGCCAACTTAAATTTCAAACTATAATACACAACTAGCGAATTCTAAATCATGATAGTATCACTAGGAGGATATAAAGTTTAATCGTGCCAGACAAATGCCCAAACCAAATCAGTTGAACCATATTTTAAAGAAATTCTATAAGGGGTGTTTCTTATGATACACCTATATACACATCAACATACTATATAGCCATGTCCAAGTGCCAGTTTTCTGGAAAGTTCCTATGTCGTCGCCTCCAAACCGGACCGCTTGACACCCATCCCAAGTGTTCTTAGCTCCTAACTTGCAGTCTTTTGAATGGGAAATACCAAACAAAAACAAATACACTAATTCAAACAATTTTTAAGACTGCAAGAAAAACTGACCCAGCAAGTCCTTGATGTGATCCATTGGTGGAAAAAAACATGAATATCACAATGGATTAACAGAGAGCTAATTGGATATGCTAAATATTTTGCTAAGAATCCAACAAACCAGAAAGTATTAAGAATCTTTGCTATACTATAACATAAAAATGTCAGAAGGGGAAAACAGAAATAATACCGCAAGGCGCCATGACCGAAGAAGAGTAGATGCTTCCCTTATACAAATCATTTCAGCATGTGCAGTTGAATCTCTCAATTCCTCCACTCTGAACATTAGACATCGTCATAAGCTTTACCTTGTTTTACAAATTGTTACATGACAAGACGCGAGCTAAAGAGAACATGCTGGAGATGATACTTACAGATTGCAGCCCCGGGCAATAACTTTCCCCTTCTGAACCAAAATGGCTCCAACTGGCACCTCCCATGCATCTGCAGCCTTCTTAGCTTCCAAGAGAGCTTCCCTCATAAATAATTCATCGGTCTGCCTCTGTTCTCTTTCACGGACATATGCTTCTTCCCACTCATCAAATTGCTCCTTCATGACTTGTTTATTCCTCTGAAATTTCCTTCTCTTCAATTCCCCATCCTTTCCTTCAGTTCCACCAACTTCTCGTATTTCTCCTCGATTAGACTTATCTTCCATCCTTGCTGATCCGCTTTCGGGCATCTGAACAGTTTCTACTTCTGTTGTGAAAGGTGAACCTGCGCCAGCTGTGAATGATGGTAGCTGCTCAACAGTTACTACATCAGAAACAGTACCTTGTTGCCCCTTTCTGCCCTCGCTCCACTCTAAATCTTCAGGCTTGGAAACCAGGGAACCACCTTTAGATGATGAAGATGTTCTCATAATTCCCATTGAGCTTGAGGAGATGAGTTGGGATTGGTCAACTGACCCTACTTCTTTTGGTGATCTGACCCTTCTCCTGAGTTCCATTTCACTCCCTTCTGTCCCACTGACTACTGGTAGTCTTTCTCTACAGAACTCCTCTGTTCTCTTACCAATTTCAGTCATTGACGGTGAAGCCGTAGCATCTGTCAGCACTGGTGCCTGGCCAGTGTGTACTACACCAGAAATAATACATTGTTGTCCCTCTTCATCTCCATGCCACTCTGAATCTTCTGCTCCAGATACCAGGGAAGCACGTTTAGAAGAACAAATTTTCAAGGTTCCCGTTGAGGTCGATGAACCATTTTCGTATTGTTCTGCAGGCGTTTCAGTTAAAGTGGATTCTTTTAGCGAACTGTTCTGTCCCTTCTTCTTTGTCTCATCTTCATTCTCATCTGCTTCATTACCAGAAAACCATGCCTCGCTACCAATAGATTCATTAGACGAGTTTCTTGCACTTGATTTTGTACCTGAGTTGCGAGATCGACCACTCTGTCCCCATCCCAACTTAATTATACTGGCAAGATAAGTCCATAAAGACCTGTGGGATCTCCTACTTACAGCACTTTCAGCTGACCCTGGAGCAAGTGTAGAATCTACTGCTTCTACAGGTGAAGAATCCTTCTCCGGCTCTTCAATCTTGGGAGGTTCCTGAGAAGAAACACCCCTGAGTTCCCACATCTCATCAGATGGTCCTTTGATTCCAGACCTAGATGAAGAATCCCTACTAACTTCTTCTGTGTACCTCCCCTCTTCTAATCTTGCAGTAACATCTGAACCACTTTGAATTGTTCCCCTATTTACTCCTGTGCTAGTTTCAGATAACTCTGTAGTTGATCTTTCCTGCCTTAGCTTGTCAGCAAACTCCCCAACATAGGATGCAGAAGACTTACCTAATCTACTAGCAGATTCTACTGCATCATTTTTCAACTGGTACAAAGAACTAGAGGAACCATCTAAACTTTGACCAACACTCATTTGAGTGTTTGTTGACCGTGAACTCTCTCCTCTGACTGTGCTTCTTTTCTTCTCTTTGTCTCGCACCAGGAGAGATGAAGAAGCTTCTTTTCGGTTCTCTATTATTGTATCAGATATCTCTTGCAAATTGGAAAGCCTTTCTGTATGTCTCCTCTCGAGCTCATGTACATTGGTAACCCTTTCTGAACCGATTGTCACCCTTTCCCCCCTTCCGTGCACCACATCGACAGCAGAACCCAAAATTTCTTCCTGGACATCTGTTCTCATACCAAGTGAAACCCTCGAACTGCTAGCCCTTTTGATCTCAGTTGCATCAATCCTAGAAGAGCTAGGACGAGTTTCATACGGCCTATTTGATTCCATCTTGTTAAATTCCTGTTGATCCATTTGGGTCCTCTTTTCTCTTGCCACCTGAACTATGTTTTCAAAGGTAGACCTATTCTCCCTTTCCTTTATTTCTTCTTCTTTAAAATAACTCTGTCTGATGTCTGACCATCTGCCATCGGCTCTGATATCAAGAGAACTATTTGTATCATTGGCTCTTCGAGGATCAGTAGCATGAACCCTCGAGATATCGGTCTGAGTTTCATACTGACGATTTGATTTCATCTTGTCAAATTCCTGCCGATCTACTTCAGTTATGTTATCTCTTGCCACCTGAACTACATTTTCAACTGAGGCATATCTATTCTTCCTACCCTTCAGTTGTTGTTCCTCAAAATATCTCTGGCTGTTGTCTGACCTCCTATTATCAGCTCTGAGCTCAAGTGAATTCCTTGAACTGCTGGCCCTTTGGGTATCGGTAGCATGTATCCTCGAGATATCGGTGTGAGTTTCATACTGACGATTTGATTTCATCTCGTCCAATTCCTGTCGATCTACTTCGGTTCTATCATCCCTTGCCACCTGAACTACATTTTCAACTGAGGAATATCTGTTCTCCCGCTTCATTTGTTCCTCCTCAAAATATCTCTGGTTGTTGTCTGACCTCCTATTATCAGCTCTGATCTCAAGTGAACTCTTTATACCAGTGGCCCTTCGAGTATCGCTAGCACAAATCCTTGAAATATCGGTCTGAGTTTCATACTGACGATCTGATTCCCTCTCGAATCCCTGTCGATCTATTTCGGTTCTATTATCTCTTGCTACCTTCACAGAACTGTCAACTGTCGAAGACATATCCTTCCTTCCATTCACCCTCACCTGTTCAAACCGCCTCTGCGAATTGGATAGCCTTTCAACATTATTACCGAGCTGTGAACTCTTGCTTGATTCAGCCTGCTCAGAGCGCTCCACTTCCCTCTGCTGCTTCGAAAGAGAGGACATATCATCCTCTCTATCCTCCTTCCTCACAATGGATTCGTTCTGGAATTCCGAGTACCTATTAGAGGATCTATCGACCTCCTCCCTGCCGTTAACTCTCCTATCAAGACCCTTCCTTTCCGTCCCCTTTCTCGTATCCCTACCAAAACACGCATCATCCTCGTACTTCCGAACTTCCTGAACCTCCTTGTCCTCCAGATCCAATCCATCAGATTCTCGCCCGCTCCTCCTACCGCCCCTCGAAGACTCACCAACCACCACATTCCTCCTCCTCCCAACCTCGCTACCCTCATAATCATTCAAAGAAGATGACTTTTCGCCACAAAGTTCCTCCTTTCTTGAGGATGTCTCCAAATCAAACCACAAATTCTCACCTTTATTGCACCCATAGCGCTCGCCAGCAACCCTCCTCCTCCTCCCGACTCCGCTATGCAGGAAATCACTTGAAAAATCCAGATTCTTCTTCAGACTCCGTGTCCCCGCATTGCAAAATCCCTCCTTTACTGGGGGTTTATTGAAAGCCGATCCCAAGTGGTCTCCTTTATTGCACCCGCCGCCGCCGCCGCCGCCGCCGCAGCAGCAGCAGCACCGGGAGCTGCTTCTTCCGTCGCAAACCCCAACGCTTCTTCTTCTACTACTCCCCCCGGTGAGGAGGAAGGTTGTAGAAGGTTCGAGGCGGACGTAGGCGGAGTGCTGCCTCCTGGTGAGCAGGTAGCTGTAGAGAAGGGAGCTAGGGTTTCTGGGGATGGAGTAGAGTGAGGACTGGGAGTAGTAGGAAGAAGAGGAGTCGCCACCATCGAGGGATTGGTAAAATGACGACTTTGCCCTTAGGGCGAGGGTTGGGGCGGAGTAGCCGTAAGTGTTGTTGTTGTGGTAGTAGTAGTAGTACATGGGAGGAGTGAGGATGATGCTGACCTTGAGAAGAATTTGGGAATCGCCGTCCGTTGGATGATCCGACGGTGGTGGTGGCGCCGGCGAGGTGAGGAGGAAGTGGAGGGATCTTGAGAGGAGAGGTGGTCAAAATGAGCCGCCGGAACTTCAAAACCATACGCTGGGATTTGGGTGGTTCCAGCTTCTGTTATTTTAGTTAAATGAAATTAATTAAGGAGTTAATTATCAAGTGGTTCACTAGGAATGTAGTAATTGCTGTTTTGGTGGCATTTTTTTTTTTTTTCGGTTAATTTTATATCTAAGTTTTACATTTTTGTTTAATTAGTGTTTGAACTAGATTTCGTTCGTATTTTGGAATAAAAATCGATAAAAATAGATATGTGATGGTCGCTTGTCTTATTTTTTCATTATTTCTTTGTCAATTTTTTTGTTTTGACTATCGTTTTCAAAAAAATATTTGTGTTAGAAAAAATTCTACATAAACAAATAATATTTGTTGAGTACAGAATGACGGCATTACAATCAATCATGGACGATATATCAGCTCGTCATGATAAAAATAACAGTAAACATAAGGTATGTGACCATCACATATTCATTTTTAACGATTTATATGTAAAAGTACCAACGAAATCTAGTTCAGACACTCTTTAAACCAAAATATAAATTTTGGGTATCAAATGAACCAAAAAAAGTTCAATCACAAAAATGACGACCACGACATTCCTCGGATACCATTTTGGCAATTAAATCTTAATTAAAATTGTCAAATATTTTTCTATTGTTATGCCAGAGTGATATAATTAACGAAATTACTGTTATTATTTACTAATTTTTATTGCTAACTAATCACCTCCATGTGCACGTATAAAAAAACACTATAATTTTATTAAAAAAATAAATAATAATTTAAATTATATTATATTATAATATTTTAAATATAATTTTAATATCTTTTTATTTGTGATTTGTTATAAATATATTTTTATATGTATTTAATTAAATAATATCATGTAGCTTGTTTAAATATAATCTAAATTTTAAATATATTTTATAATTTTTTATTATGTTTGGTTGGATTTTAAATTTTTTTTATCAACCATACGAAAAAAATATATATATAATAATAATTAATAATATACATACAACTTAAACCACTCAATTGTGAACGGATTTTAAACCATATTATTATAATAGTAGAGATCCCTCCATTGGTTATTCATGGTTTCTATCTTGTGTGTAGAGTCGTAGACTTCTATATTTACCTCAAATTTTTCATAATAAAACCAACTAATAAAAATGTCGATTGATCTTTTCATTATAGTATAATAAATATACATTTATGTAGGATTCATTCATTTAATATACCACATAGACAAGAGAAAAACTTATAGCCCCTTACTTTTAACTAGTAAAAGTTAAAATTAAAATTGTTATGGATATCACTACTCTGAAAATTGAACTCACCCAAACAAGGTATTTGGCTATAGTTAGACCATCTCCAATGGAGATTTCTAAAATTGAGTTTCTATCCTACTTTGCATCATATTTTAAAAAAAAAATTATCATAGTTGACAGATTTTCTACATAGAAATTACATCAACAAAAAAAATACTCTCCAATTCTACGTGGCAGAAAAAAAAATGATAAATTTAATGAACTAGTTTGAAAGTGCTAGGGTTTTATATTAAATTCTATGAGAGATGAAAAATTTGTATGACTCTCATAGAAAAAATTTCCTCCTACAGTCTACATGTAGGGGTGAGCAATTCTCGATTTTTAACCGAAAATCGAACCGAACCGAACCGGACCGAAATTGAAATTCGGTTCGGTTTTTAATCAACCGGTTCGAATTTTGGTTTTTTTATTTGATTAATTTCGGTTATCGGCTCGATTTTTGGTTTAGGATTCCGAAATCCGAACTGAACCGAAAATCGAATCACTACATTATAAAAAAAAAAAACCGATTTTTATGAATTTGGTATACACTCACCACTTGGTATAAAATTAGTTTATTGTTATTTTTGGTACACAATTTTGGTTTTTCTCAGTTAGGTTTAGTTTTTTTTCGGTTTTTATGAATTTGATATACACTCACCACTTGGACCTAAAAAAACCGAACCGACCGAGAACCGAACCGATTTAATTCGGTTCAGTTTTTTTCGGTCTTTACAAATTCCGTTCGGTTTTCGGTTTTGGAAAAAGCAATTTTCGGTTCAGTCGGTTTTTAGATATTCGATTCGGTTTGAACCGAACCGAACCGTTGCTCACCCCTAGCTACATGAGCGTCACGTATGATGGAAATAAAAATAGAAATCATTGTTGGAAAAATTTTAAATTTTTTTTCTAAAAAAAGTTTCTAGAAATCTCCATTAGAGATGACCTTTGATAATATTCGATAAATATTTAGTTAGAATTTATTTATTTTAATTTTTAATTATATTAAGAGGGTTCATTTTGAATCATTTTCAAGTCTCATTGGGAGATATTTTCAAACTAGACAGAAGTTTAAACAGAAACCTATCTTTAACATTATTTTCTATGATTTTTTATTTTATTATAGTACCTTTTTAAAAAGAAAAAGCCCCCCTTAGAGTTAATAATTCTTTTTTCTAGAGACAATTTTTTTTTTGAAATGTCCGATGTAACGTTGGAGACTTTTTGTGCATGTTGCGTTGCGGGTCCACTACCTCCCAACTCTCATCATTTATAAAAGGAAGGAATAATACGTCCTCGTGGTTCGATTCACTGATCTTCCGCCACCCAGCGAGAATCTTATATCTCTTTTCGGTAACCACAAGGGTCACTCGAAAACCAAGTTTTACAGTCCGAAAGCTGAACCGAAAACCAAATCACTGCCACGTGTCCGGTCGTGATTGGTCCGGTTTTTTTATTCTACGTATGCAGGAGGTGCTGATGTCATTATTTTTGGTCCAGCCAATCAGGATCGGACATATGACAGTACAGTTTCGATTTTCGGATAGTAAAACATTTTTGGTTCAACCTTTAGGACAGTAAAACATTTTTTGATTTTTAAAACGTTTGTATAAACTTTTGACTGCTATGTTTGTTTTCAAATTTACTTGGTGATGGAAATTTGATTGGGGAGGACACTAAAGAGTTTCAATATCCCTACTCTTGCGTCCCCAGCTAATGCTGATGCATTTCTTCTCAGCACACAAACCTCTTGAAATAAAGGCTAAGGCCTGTTTTGTTATAAGTTATAAAGTAGATTTTTTTTAGCTAATGCTGATGCATTTCTTCTTAGCTTAAACTCAAAAATCTTTCAAAAATTAAATTTTAAATTTTGTTTTTTGGAGAAGAAAAAATATGATTTTTAAAACTTGGATTTTGTGTTTTGTACTGTTTACAGACCCACCCCCCAAAACCATCTCCCAAGACCAACTCCTCCAAACACTCACACTCTCTCTCTCTCTCTCTCTCCTCGAGGTAAAAATGGGGGACTGGTTCTTTCTCTCCCTCGACTCGGAATATGTCGGACCCGACCTCGAGGACACGACGACATGACGACCTTTACGAGACGACACGAACGACTCGACAACACGACGACGATGACACAAACGACTCGACGACCACGACCGGCCGACCGCGTCGACCCTCCCTCAACGACCACGACCGGCCGACCAACTCGACGACCACGACACAAACGAACGACCGACTCGACGACCACGACCGACCAACGACGACGACACGAACTACTCGAGGACACGAAGATAGGGGTTAGAATTTTCTCGACTCGACGACCGGAGGGAATCCACCCTCCCTCGACCACGACCAACGGACCGCGTTGACCCTCCCTCGACCACGACCGGCGTTAGAGTTTTCTCGACGACCGGAGGACACGGAGATAAGGGTTAGGGTTTTCTCGACTCGACGACCACGATCGGAGGGAACTCCACCCTCCTTGGACCACGACCGGCGTTCCTCGACGAGCCCTCCAACTTCCTCTCCTCCTTTCCTTCCTCCCATCTGCATCGGGATTGACACGTTCGGTGGTTGATCGGACACGATAGATTGGACTGGACACGGTGGACAGTGAGACAGTTTGTGAGGACACAGCTTGGGAGGGACACAGTTGGACACGGTGGTGGACGGGATTAGGAAAGTTTTGGAAGGGACGTAGTTAGACACAGAATAGTGTGGACACAGTCCACACTTAAAAAAAAATAACTTTCTAAAAATATTTTAACAAACAGAATCTTCAATTTTTATTTTTTTAAAATACTTTCCAGATGAAAATAACCAAACGCAAAGCCAACAAATTTATACTTAGAAAACAACTTTATAACTTACTTTCAGAAAACTGTTTTCAGAACAAAATTTCAGATAGCCTAATCAAACTGACCCTAAATTTCAATACCCTCAAGTATTTAAGTTTTTCAACTTGATATTCTAAACTTTAATATTAGACAACTTAATACATAAACTATAATTATACAACTTAATATTCCAGCAGCGTTAACGAAAAATTCTAAATGACAAAAATACCTCCATCGTTTGTGGTCATTTCAAATACCTCTTTGGGATAATTTGGTCAAAAAATTATTATTTATATTTTGTTGAAACAAAAAAATTAATCTTTTGAACGACGGAGGACGCCGATTTGAAAATATTCAATATTTGAAGATAATAATTGATATAATATTAAAGTCATGGATATCAAACTGAAAAACTTGAATAATGGATGGCACCAAGTTGAAATTAAGCCTAAACTAAATCATACTCCAAAACAAAGCTTTGCAAGCACTGGAAACAGCTGGACCTCAGGAGTTTTTTTTTACTGCATGCAGCTAGCACTCAGCGGATATTTGGAAATTGCAGTAAAAAAAAATAAAAAAAATTAGCAATTTTTTTTATTATAAATATAAAAACTAACATATACTTTCACTTATTTAAAAAAAAATTAGCAAATACTCATATTCCTTTGTACGCAAGATTTAAAAATTTAAGATATACCTTTACTATTTAACCAAAATTTTGATTATTTTACATATAATGAAAATATTTACTAGTTTTTTTTTTTTTTTTTTTTAATAAGTAAAGGTATATGTTAGTTTTTATACTTGTAATGGAAGAATTTGTTAAAATATTCCAAGAAAAAAAAGTATAAATCTAGTTCGAAAGATAACACTAGACATCAGATCCAGATGAGAATGATTATTCCGTGGGAGCGCTGGCGTGGTGATTTCGTGTCCAGGGGGGATGATCAAACTCACGGGAGATCAGGGCCTAGCATGTCCGATGATTATTCAGACGGACTCGATGAAATAGAACGTAGCGAAAGTGAATAGACTATGGCTTGAGGATTTGAACTTAGTTGTTTGAGAAATGCTAGAAATAGACTACGGATTGATCGAACGGTAACATCGAAGTTGGACGATTTGGCTAGACGAGTTATGATCGGAAAGGAGGTAGAAATATCTTGATCCTTCGATTTAATTCATTTTTTTTATTGGTTGATCTCTTGATCAGGTGTGGTTTGCTGCAATCTCAATCCGTTTCTGATCTACCTAGTCGCGAACTATATCTATCGGTTTCTTTCAAAGCACAAAATTTCGATATTTTTCAATTTATAACCTTTTTTTTTATGATTTTTTTTCGATTTGACATTTTTTTTGATGATTTGATACAGAGAGAAAAGTCATGATAGAGGAACAAATTTTTTTTAATGTAGTAACATTTATTTAACAATATTTTTGACTTTTTTTATATTTGAGATTGACTCACTCTTTTAAATTTTTTGAGCGGTTGCTAATTCGAAATATATACCAATAAGTCTTTAAGCCTATTGGTAAAAGAGGAGGCATGCGATCGGAAGTTCGACCCCACAGTGGTGGGGGTGACTTAGCCTTCTCTCTTACCAATAGTTGACAGAGACTCATTCTTTTATTATTTTTTTATTGACTATGCAATTTTTTTCTTGGTTTCACTCTAAGACATTTTTTTTTTTTTTTTTTTAAAATTTAATCCCACGCCGGCACCCTACCATTTAATGACGATTGTATACTGAACTGAGACATTTTTCAAAAAGAAATCAGGTTTATCAATATGGCACGCAATTGCCAAAAATATACATGTTTGGAAAACATAATCACGCAACTTAGGAGTTGTGTTTCAAATGTGTAGAACAAGCACGCGTTATCGAATGATTAGTTGATACTTAAATATTTACACGCAACTTAGGAGTTGTGTTTCAATATGGCATGCAATTGCCAAAAATGCCAAATTAACCTTCTTTTGTCTCTTTGCAATTATTTTTCTTTCTTGATGTCTTTGTGCCAAGACAATGAAATAAGGGACATACCCTAACCTTCCATATATTTTATATTTATGGATCTATTTATTTTGAAAATAATTATACGACCCTCTCCAATACTTTATTTTTTTTATTTTCAAAATAAGAGTGCTTAGTGTAATAATTTCTTACATAAAACATAAGATATATAATAAGTTCGTGTTGGCCCAATGTTTAAGTTGAATTTTTGAATATGGCTAATCGATTAAGTTTAACATTACGATAATCGATCAATCACTATAGTATCTTCTACTTAAACTCAACATTGCCCAGATATGCATTCATATTTTAATATTTGCTTCTGTATATTGCTCTGTTCGTCTCATATCCATCTGCAGAAAGCAATAAGCAAGATAAACATGGACATATGCTATGAAGAAATGATGATGAGCCAAAGACGACGTTATATCAGAAGATGTCTCTGAACTGCCTACGACTTATCCGGAGCCTCGCACCCGGGCCCCCCGAAAGGTATTCAGATTCCCAGATCTATTTATCTTTAGACAACTGCCTACAAGAAAAAAGACGTCTTCAAGTCAGCAGATATTTCAGAAAATTGGCGTCCTCAAGTGCTCTTGGTTTGTTATGTAATTTGATGTTTATTGAGTCTAGGACTTATGTACATCGAGTCGCATTGGCATAACCTAAGTCCATTCAAATAAACCCTTGAACCAATCCACCAAACCATCCCACATTCATACTCAAACCTTACTAGAATAGGCAACTGAACTCGGGTTGAATTCGTGTCGAACTCGGACCAAACTCGGTCACCTATATAGTATGAAATCAACCCAGTTATTACATCCCTGATTTCTTGGCTCAACGTTCAAAAATTTGAATTATACCCTAACTGAACTCTGGCCGAATTCGGTTTGCCAATACCCTATAAATATGATTGATTTTCCATATTCCAACTCACTCAATCATTCTTATTCTTTCTATCCTATAGTGAGTAAACCCTCATAACCTAAACTTTCTCATCTCCAAGATCAACTCCTCAGCCTTCTAGTGCCAAGTGCGATCTCAGTCAGAAGTCTGTCAGAGTTGTAAGGGTTTGGCTCAGCAAGTTTTCTCTTCTCAGTTTGAAGTTTGCGTGTCCTTCGCATCAAACACACGTGTGAAGTCTTTCGAGCCTTCAGATCAAAGCTCGAGGTTGTAAGAAGTCAGCAGGCCTTCGGATCAAAGCTTGTGATTCACTATTGGTGATTATAGTGGATACAATTCCGAGCAAGAGTTCTCGGGTCTGAACTAGTTCTCTCAGAGAAAAACCATGATAAAATCTCGGTGTTTGCGTTTGCTTTCTCTTATCGTTACTACTTTATATATTTGCTCTGCATATATACATATATTGCTAGTTGGTAGTTGCCTTAACTCTGCTTAATTTTTGATTGGATAGATTATTCTGCTGCACTATATTCACCCTCCTTTAGAGTTGCCATCACGATCCTTCACATTCGTCTCCGTCCTCCTCCCCCTCCTCCTCCTCCGACGGACGGAGTTGGGATTATGATTGGACTGTTCTGAGTAATATTTGAATTGTCCTGAGTAAATTTTTTAAAAATCTAGACTATCCTGAAGTAATGTATTGTCCTAAGTAAAATGTGGAGTGCATTTAGAATTTGTCTTATTCTTAACGATGCTGCTACGTGGTACGCGGATCGTGACTACGGGTCACGTGTAAACATCACATTGATAGGATATTTGATGGTGGATCCCAAGAAAAATCAATTGAATGATGATACGTGGTCCGCGATCACGAAGTACGATTACAGACCACAAACCAAATATTATTTTTCTATTCTTAAACAAGACTTACTTATTCTTAAACAAGGGCTAGTGACCTCTTTCTCGTACATATAAACCCTATTTAAAGTTTGGGTTCTAAAAGATAAAGTTTCTTCAAGGGGCTAGAAGGTGGAAGCGTGTGAAAATGGGCGAATTTTAAAACATTTTTATACCTTCAACGTTTGGTTAAATAGGAAAGAGGAGGCAACAACTATAAGTCATTATTATTTTATAATTTGTGTTTCCTCTTTTCACTTTCATCCATTTTTGATAAAAGTACAGGAAGTTGGCTCTTTTATACTAATTTAATATTACTTAAATAATTATTACTAATTATAAATAAATTAATTAGTAATTATACAAATTATTAAATAACTAGTAGTAACTTAGTATTAGTTAAAAAAATTGTATTAATTATTTAGTTGATTAAAAATTAAAAATAATATTAAATACAAAATTAGTACATTAGATAAATAATTAATATTAATATAAAATAAAATAAAATAAAACCTATAGACAAGAATATTTGATTCATTTAGCGGTTGCTAATACCTCGACTTATGTATGTCGAGTGAGACTTTTCCTATTTAGTAGTAAAATGACCTCAATGGTCCGGATGAAAGTGTATGTACACATGAACATAAACGCGTGCACTCGCACGAGCGAGTAAACATGAACACACGTTCTTTACTTGTTTGCATACGCACACACGTTCTTTACCACGCTCGTGCACATGACAAACATGCGTAATCTGTAATTATACTAATTATTTTTTATTTAGTATAAAAATATTAATATTTAAAAAACTAATTATTTAACTAATTAGTACATATTAAATAATTAATTCTAAATATTTAACTAATTAAATTTATATTTAGTATTATTACAAATATTAATATTAAATAAAATAATTAATACTAATTAGTATTAAATAAATAACAATAAACACAACAATAATATTGTTTAATATATTATAATTATATAAAAAATTAGCAATATTAATTGTTAATACTTAAATAAAAAAAAATTGAATAGTTATTATTAACAAAACATTTTCAATGTAAGTATATAATTACTCGTTTTTGTTATTATTGTCTCACTTTTTCACTCCTCCACCTTCCTCATGTTAATGCAAACGTGGCACTGTGGCAGTAAAAAACAAAATATTTGTCACACACTCTCTCTCTCTCTCTCTCTCTCTCTCTCTCTCTCTCTATATATATATATATATATATATATATATATATATACACACACACACGAGAAAAAATCGGGATGAACGCACTTAAACATTTTCGTATGATTTTCGAAATAACAGTTGTTGGACATGAGTGTCGGAGCATCACAAACAGTTGGCAGAGCCTCCTTTACCATGTTACAAACAAGGTGATACCATGGACAAGAAGCCAACATAATAAAAGAATTATTTTAACAAATGTCTATACCAAAAATGTCAAAACTAGTAAATACCTTCAATAATGAAAAAATTAGCAAATGTCTCCAAAATTAAAAAAGTAGATTAAAAGAGTGGAGACATATCTTAAAATTTTATTTAATCCGTATAAAAAATAGAAATATTTGTTAATTTCTTTTTAATGAACACATATGCTAGTTTTAATATTTTATTTGAAAATAATTACAAAATATTTTTAAATAAAATCATTGTAGATTAAACAAATAGAAAAGGATGCCCATGAAGACGTACGTCCAAAAGTAACAACGCACACTCCAAACAAAATAGCCTATCCATCCACCATAGTACCAAGACGATTTAGACCACAGAAACCAAGGAAACAAAATACCACACGGATTTGACAAAAACCTTTCTCAAACAACAGAATCCAATACAAGATAGGTACTCTCTATTACTTTCTTTCTTTCTTTCCTTCTTTTTTTTTTTTTCCTTTTTTTACCCTAGTCTCTTCTATATTTTATATTTATTATTAAAAAAAAAATTAGAAAATAATTACACCGGACTTTAAGTATACTTTATATTTTAGGTATGGTTAGAATAATAACCTTTTACATAAAACATAAATATGTCAGTATAATAAACATAAAATATAGAAAAAAATAGTGTAATTATTATCAAAAGACTAAATTACAAGTTGATACCTTTAACTATCCAAAATGTTCAACTTCATACCCTCAACCTTATATTTTTTTTGGCTAAATTTTACTTTGATACCCTCAACTATTCTAAATGTTCAACTTGATACCCTAAACTTTTTTACTCAATAACTTGATACTCTCAACTATTAAAACTTTACAACTTAATACAAAAAAAAAAAACCTAAACTACCCCTCCCCCCTACCTCACCAGCCTCCCCCCCTCCCTCTCCGGCTGACCCCCCCTTCTCTCTCCCCCTCCATCTTCGGCCGAGCGGGGCGCATGGGGACGAACGAGCAGCGACGGCGGTGGCAACAACAGTGGGCAGCGCACGCGCCGGCTGCGCGGGGGTGCGGGATCGCGCGGTGGCGGTGCGCAGGCACTACCGGAATAACACATATTAGCGGCGCCTAAAAACGTCGCTAATAGGTAAACTAACGTCGCTAAAATAATTTAGCGACGTAATTAGTGACATTTTTAAGGTGTCGCGTATTTCATGGTCGCCGACAACAAAAATATCGCTAGTCGTCACTGTAGCGACGTATATTTACGATGACACGATATCGCAGAATATACGACGATTAGCGACGTGTCGTCGTTAAATGGCGACATAATATTTGGTCGCAAAACGTCGCTACATTAGCGACATTATGAGCGACGTTTTGCTACAACAATACTGACATAACAAGTTTTGCCATGTCAGTATATTAGCGGCGTTTAGCGACATACTAGCGACGTCCTTGGTATCAGGTAGCGACGTTCCGATACTTTTTAGAGACGTAAATGTACGTCGCAGAATGTCGCAACATGTCGCTAAATTGAAAATAAAAATAAAAATAGAATGCAGTTTGTAAAATATTTTTCAACAAAACTCTACCTGCAGTTATAAAATCACAGTTTATATAAATAGACCCGGAGCAACCCTCCGTTGAATTCCCTGGGTTCGTCGACCCTTTCGTTGGAACACTCAACACTGGTAAATTTTGGTGTACAGTTAATATGAATAATAAACTAAACTCACATAGAAAGAAATCTACAAAGTCACATTACACTAAATATGTCCCAAGAAGTAGATAAATGGATTTAAAATAAGTGTCACATACGTTTCAGAATGTCATAAAAAGTATAAAATAAATACATCAAAGACCCAAGAATGGGCCAATACACACAAACACACTAAAACATGCCCAAACAAGGACTACTACTGATCAGGAGGAGCACCGTCGCACATCTGGAATAGAAGGAACTCATACTGCTCATGTGAAAGCGTCACCGATGCCGATGGAGGAGGCAGTGATGGAGGCGGTATCGATGCCGGTGGATCAGGAGGACGTATCTGCTCCAATGTTAGCAGTCGAGCATTGTATGAATCCATGGCAGATACCACCCTCAAAGTGTTCTCCGCCACCGACCAGCTCAACAAATCATGCGCCGCATGGATCCTCGCAAGTGAGTCACTCATGGCCGTATGTGACCCCTCCAGCTCTATCTGTCTGTGCTCTGTAGACGCGGCCAGAGTTGCCAAGTTGCACTCTGTCGTCTGGCCCATAGTCCCGAGCTCCATAAGGCTGTGCTCTGTCGTATGGCTCAGAGTCCTGAACTCCATAAGGCTATGCTCGAGCGAATCAAAACGTGCGGTGATCGTCGCATCATCCGTCTGCGGCGTAGACTGTGGCTGCTCCGTAATCCTCCGTAGCAACTCCTCACGCAGGTCAGCAATATGATGGTCAATGCTCTCCTGGGCTCGTGCCGATGCCTGCGAAGGCTGCAAGAAATGCACACTGACAGAGGGGCCCCTAGATGACTGCGTCGCAACATAGGCGCCGTAGGATCTTGTACCGTAGTATGTACCCCTCTGAAGACCACCAACGACGATCATTCAGATCTCATCCATTGTCGGTGTTGTAGAGGGCTGCGAGGAAGTACCAGCCCCTCCCTCTGCAGGTGCACTAGCAGTCTCCCGCTCACGTAGTTTAAGATACTTGTCCTAGAAAAGTGGTTGCTAACGTCTAAGTTACTTATTATTATCTATATTGATTTCTATTTGTATATTTTCTAAGTTATATTAAAACTAACACAGGGTAGTAAAACGTACATAGGTCTACGTGACCTTCTCATCGATGAGCTTTCCGCCATTCCGATGGGTGTCCAGGAAGACTGTCTCCATATTGGCGTCATCACCCCTCTGTACCTGTTAAAAATTATATTGTTTGTTATTAAAATTAAATATCTTATCCTACTTGCATTAAAAAAAAATATTCAATAGAATACATACCAGATGACGAAAATATTCTGTCATAGGAATCGAGCCACCATACCACTTTTCTGCATTCGACTTAGCCGCCTTTGCCTTCTCCGTCCGTTCCTTATACTTGGGTTTGTCGAATCTCGCCTTCATCGAGTCCACTTCTTAGACTTGATCCAACTGTGGATCAGTTCTCCATTGCGATCACGGACCTTCTGGTCGTTGATTGCATCATGGATCAGCTTGGTGGCGATGTCTGTCAGAAGCTCTGACACATCACTCATTACTCTGAGATGCTTCGAGAAACGTGAAGACGATGACTCAGGAAAAAATAACAAGTCACATCAGTACATTAATTGCTTCGACAAACGTACTATGCCACGTGTTCCCTCATATTCGGCTATGCCCTGTACGGCCTCGCCAACATGCGGCCATAGTGTCCATCCGACCAATGTCAAACGAGAATACGTATGTGGCTACAAGACCCATACAGCCTCGCCAACATGCGACCAGAGTGTCCTTACAACCAAGGCCAAACGAGAATACGTATGCGGCTACAAGACCCATGCGACCTCGCCACCATACGACCAGAGTGTCCATTTGACCAAGGCCCAAACGAGAGTACGTATGCGGCCTCTCCATCATGTGGCCAAGATGTTATGCAGCCTCCAGCTCATAAGATCTTTCCGTTACAACTACAAAGATCTTCGCAAAGTTGGTGTTGACCATGTGTCCAGCTGACCAAGTCACGCACACAACGGGTTAAAAATAACCCCGAGATCTTGTCAACAACAAATCTTAACTAAGACCACGTGGCAATCTGTCTATGGCATGCAGCTACAGTTGCAACCATATTCTGTTGAAGGAGCCCCTTGCGGCCACCAAACAAGAGCATATATGGCACCTATAACCTATCAGCATGATGGCTATAAATAGGAGCAACTTGGACGTCCCAAGGGGGGATTTTTTTCTTCTGCTTCAGAGAAAAAACATACTACACCCGGCTAATCAGAGAGAGAGAGAGAGAGAGAGAGAGAGAGAGAGCATACCGAGAGGAACAAAGAGAGAACGTAAGCTTCCTCACCCTGCATCGGATCGTCTACGGAGTAAGGAATATGCCATAACACTCATTGTCCATCGCTACACCCCAGATCAAAAAAATATTGTACTTAGATTGTCCGTCCCGGACCTCTTTGTACTTTCTTCTGTTTGTTGATTAAATCAAGCTCTTTTTAGAACTTTCGAATTTAATGGCGAACAGGAGGATCGCTCTGATCATGCGTAAACGGAGTCGGCTCGACCTCGTCCATCTGCTGCTCTATCTCCATGGTGCCGTCGGCAGGAGAAAGGTTGGACGGGGGAGTAGTCTCAGGCATAGAACTGCTGGTCCCAGGAGTACTGCCATGTACCATCAACGGAGTCGGAGATGTGACTGGTCGATACACTGGAGTACTCCGCGACGAGGATACAGAACTAATAGCCGGTACCGGAGGAGCACTCCGTCTAGGAGATCTACCTCTGTATGATCCTCGTCGTCCTGTCATACCTGATAATAACATATGGTGATAAAACAAATAAACAAAATTATAATAATTTATAAAAATATATAGACCCGGAGTAACCCTCCGTTGAATTTCCTGGGTACGAAATATCACAATAAAAAAGTATCACAGTCACACAATAAGCACAATATAAAAGTATAACAGTCACACAATAAGCGCAATATAAAAGTATCACAGTCACACAATAAGCATATTCCACATTAAAAATAGATGTTACACTCCACATTAAAAAAATAGTACATGGCTAGAGTTCTAATTATATTTTATTTTACTTTCAATCCTCTTCTGAAAATTTATCTTCTTCTTTTTTCTCGTCCTCCTCTTACTCCTCATCTTCACTTTTATCTACTTCATCTTCCTCTTCGGATAATTCTATGTTCCTTTTCGGATTGTTTAGACCCGAAATAATGACGGTTAAGAACATAATAGGAGTCTTCATGCACATCCAAGGCGGTAGGTTGTACGGGGTGATGATTACAGGCCAACACGAATACTGTGAGCCCAAACATTCGAATAGGGTAAAACCGTCGGAGGAGAGCCCCAATCTTACATTACGCGGATCCAAAGTAAAATAGGGATACTCTCGATCGAAGTGCTTCCATGCTTCTCCATCGGATGGTTGATCCAGCACTCCTTCAATTTGTTCTCATCTGTGCCAACTCATATTTTCGTCAGTTTCCTTCACCATAAATAACCTCTGCAACCGCGACGTTAAAGGCAAGTAGTGCATCGAATCGGTCGGATTTCTTGCACCGACAGACCTTCCTGTACCAGTTACCTTGTAGCGACCAGCACCACAAAATTTGTACATATCTTCATCATTGTTGTCTTTGTAGTACAATATGCACCAGTTGTGACATGCATCAAATTTTTCGTATCCCATCCAGAGCGATCTTACCATCCTCTTAGACCGGTAAAAGTCTTTAGGTAACTTAGCACATGTAGTGGCCCGTCCCCCCTATTCGGGGAGCGCGGCTAAGAAATACTTGGTATCGTTCGATCCAGACAGATTGAATCAAGATTATTTCCTCGTTATGGATTAGTTTTTTTCGGAATCAGGTCCCACATTCAACGGATCGTGCCTCAAGGAATGACTCGACGACAGAGTCAAAAAATACTTGGTATCGTTCGATCCAGACAGATTGAATCAAGATTATTTCCTCGTTATGCGATGGTTTCTTTGTCCGTTTTCGATATCGCTTGGTTGCTTTCTTGTTGGTTTTGTGACTTACGTTTTCTAAAACGATTTTGATGGATTTCATTGTCTGCATTCTTTGGATTTTATATTTCGTATCGAACCCTTGGAGGCCGAATCATGAGATATTGATCATCTGTTGGTGCGTGCAGGTAATCGTGTAGGCGACGCGCAAGCGGAGTCTTGAAGATCTTCCATTTTTCTCTCCCAATTCACCAACTTGTAAGTGGCCTTACCCCCGAATTGTGACCTTCTTCAAAGTCTTCATTCCTAATAAATTGACTTATTTGTGCATTCCATTCAACGATACCAAAAGAATAAAATTGAGTCAAGATAAAAGAAGAAGTAGACTTGAAACACTTATAATGCTTGTCACATAAAATTCTTAACGGTCACATTGTTACGTGCTTGTCCGCTATACATATAGCTATTTTGTGTTCAGTTATAGTTAGAACTTATTCATCTATAATTGTTCAATGGATAGTACATAACATTGTGAATTGATCATACCAGCTTGTAGACTATGCCATCGCACTGTGCTAAAGTAGTCCTGTTCATGTTGATGTCTTGAAATGCTTTGTATGTTAACTTAGTGTTAGATCATCAATGGTCATGGAAAACTTGTGCACAAGGTATATGGTTCATGCGAACGGTCGTCGGGGCACCGGGGCCTATTCGTCCCGGGCGGAACAACAGTTAGTCGTGCTAGCAACTTAGCACGGGTGAGACGGGAGTTTGTAGCGGGGCTCGCTACCTGCGCTGCAAGCATCGCCGTCTACCCAGACTATATAGTCCATGACGACTAGTCAAGACAATGATCCTTATGTATATTTAAACTGTGCTGACTAACTATGTCTTTATGGCAGGGAAGGTCATGGTAAGTTTTTTATAGGTGGTTTAGACGGTACAGATAAAGTCACCGAACGGTGGCACATTTTGTTATGTCATTCCCTTCTATCGTATATAAAGAATTAAACTAAGGCAAGATAGAAAGATCACATAATAATAATGTTGCATGTTCACATGAATACGATATCGATTTTGGTATGTTGGGTTAGCTAGGCCCTCACCGGTACTTTTTAAAGTACTGACCCTCGTTGCAGCATGTTCCCCGAGCTGAGGCGACGCGGGGAGAAGTTAAAGCTTTCCCCAACCTTTCACTGATCTGGCACGTTCGTGTTTGTGACTTTTGGAGCTCAAGTATATAATCACAAGGAGCCCGCACATACCTTTTGAAGCTCCTAGGCGATGGTTCTAACTCGCACCCAAGGTGGTTTGCGCTTTTGAAATATTAGTAAAGGATGTAATGTATGGATCAGCTATCTCATTTTCGTCCAAGTTGTAAGCCCGTGCAGCGTCCTTATTACTTTTGGGTCAAGAGTTTGTAACCAGATGTTCATTATCAATAAAGAGAACTTTTTTATATCTCAATGTGTGATATCTTATTTGCGTACTCTGTTGCATGTGTTCTAATGTATATCATTATGCCTAGGCCTTGTGCACGCACGCCTTATGCGTGCACGACATCGCGCCCGAGGGATGATTATTGATTTAGCAAAAATTGGGGTGTGACAACACCCGCCGACAAGATCTCTATAAACAACTACATCAGTCGGTTGTAGCATTCTTGCGACATGTTAAAATCGGACTTGATGCTCAACAGTCTTGTAACCACCTCCAACGGTGAATGATCCTCACAACCAGGATATAATGGAGTTCTTGAATTCTCCAGTAACTCCATGAACTTTGCTGCATCGACATTTAGTGCCTCCTCAGCTGCATCATGATTGTCCAGATCGAAACTAGGTCAGGCAACGTCGAAAACTATGTACACTCACCCGTCGTCGTAATCAGCATGGTCGTGGACACCCATATACGGCTCCACATAAGGCTCCGGCTCCGATGCTAAAGATATAAGGTCTCTGTGTGAGGTCTACTGATAGGAATTCGACATGAAACCCCTCGAATATAAATGATATGTCACATCCACTTCTGAGTGATATTTTAAGTTGTGATATCTTACACACAGACACTTAATTTTGGTGTCGTCCATGTACCGAGGGAACGTCTTCGCGAACTGCATGAATTATTCTACCCCCTATATGAATTCATCCCGCACACCGCACATGTCATCGGGATGACGGTTGTACATCCATGAACGATGACGCAGATAGTAATTCAGATCCATTTCTAGATACTTCTAAAAATATGAATAGACATCGTTTAAGTATATTATCCAAATGGATACAAAGATGGATACACATGTGAACACTAATAAAGGATATGTGTGACGTCACGTATTTAATGTGAGCCATTATCTGAAAAGGAAATTTACTCCTTCAAGCCTTTTGAGGCTATTAGAGTTAGACTAGATTTTCAAAAGTCTACTAGATATCTAGTAGAACTCTAATAGCCTCAAAAGGATTACAGAAGTAAATTTTCTTTCCAGAGAATGGCTCACATGGACACTTGACTTCGGAGGTGACAACAAGCGTTCCTAGTTATTCTACTTTTATAATAAGTATATATATGTGAAACTATTTATCACTTAACTTATATTTATCTAGGTTGTAACATAAACCTAGTTATTCTACTTTTAGCTAAGTATCTTAGATACTAACTCCTTTCCAGAACTAACCTTCAAGTATACTCTTATCGATACCTAGCAATTACCTATATATCATCTTAACTCTTCACTTATTGAACATAATACGTAACTCATCTTTCCATAAAAGTACAAATTTCAGAATCAAAATCATAGTGATCTATCCGTCACACTCATTCCAAGGAAGTGGTTGGTTTATTTTAATTTTGAAATTAGTCAACATTTGCCAGCTCAAACTAAGTGATCAATCTGCAGGTCATGCTTGGCTTGTTTGAATTGAAACAAGTAATATATACCAAAGTGTAAGCCCCCTGATTTTCAGAATTTTTAATTTGGATTTTTTTGGATTTTTAGGAATTTTCTGATAATTAAAACCTAGGCCTTTGGCAATTTAATGATTTTTAATTTCGGTTAATTCATATTAAAATATTATAGAAATAATATTTTATGGTGTAAAATAGAAAACCGGACATGTGGTATTTTTCGGTGTATTTATTGGACTCCGGGAACGCATTCAAAGCCTTAAGAACTATTGGATATGTGAACTGAACCCAACCAGACCAAACCCAAGTTAAACCAACCCTGAACCGGACCACTGCGTGAACCAAACCAACTTGATGGGTCGGGTCGGGTCGGATCGGATCCGAGCCAAACCCGACCCGAACCCGAAATCAGATGGAAACCCTAATGCCAGAGTTACTGTAGCAGCTATTTAACCTCGGCGTTCGTGCCCTAGCGGCCGCCTACCTCGGGATCCGCGAAGCCGCCGCCGCCTCTCTCTCTTCTCCATCCCAGCGCCTCGCCGGAGACCTGACGCCCTTCCCCGCCTGTGCGACTCTCCTCCTCTCCTCCAGCCGCCTGGAGCACCTCCCCGCTGCCCCCACCGGAACCCCAGCCCCTCGTCAAGCCGCCCTCTCCCCCTGGCGATCTCCTCCGCCGACGCCGACGTCGCCCTCGCCCCGCCAGCCTCCTCCGGGCAGCAGCCGCTCTCTCCTCTCATCTCCGCCTCCTTCCTCCCCTGGCTTCGCCTCGCTGCTGCCGCCAGACCACCGCTCGAAGCCGGCGCCTCCTCCGACCAGAAACCCCTCGACTCCCGACCTCTCTACCTCCCTCAGCAGCCCCGAGCGTCCACCCCCGGATCCGCCTCTGCTCCCCCGGCCGCCTCCTGCCAGCGCCGCCCGACCCCAGCCTCCCTCCGGCCCTCCCGAGCTCCGGACAGCAGCACCGAGCCCTAGCCCTAACCCTAGCCTAGACTCAGCAGCGGAAACGGACACAGCCTGGACACAGGACTCGGTCAACACAGGATACGAAGGAGACACTCGGACACAGAATTCTCAGTGTTACGGAGCCCTGTTCAGGTAGCGTTTCCTCTCTCCTCGTGATTCCGTTTTCGATTCCGTCAGTTGCGTCGCATAGACTGTATGACCCTCTCGGTGCCCGTGCAACTCGCTCGGTGCATCGCGTCCTGTGGTGATCGCACACCGCGATCCAAAAACAGGAAAAACAATACCCCATTTCACCCCGGAACTGAGTACGCCCCGCCAAACGGGACGACTTGGTCGCACGCGGTCTTTACCGAATCGTGCGTGACATTGATACGGACGTGTGAGATTTCGCAGAAGTCGATTCGGATGTGCGTGCACACCGGAATCAACGCGTATCCGCCGACAATGCCCCGTATCCGTCGATTCTGAATCACGCTGTAACTTTGTGTACACACGTCAGATCAAGACGAAACTTGCGCCATCAGACTCGTAGCAATACGCTGGTCCTGTGACCCAAGTTTGGTTCGATTCTGAGAACGTTGACAGAATCGCGTATCGTGGGCCCCACCGGCTCTACTTGACGGGCGATTTTGTGATCGGCTCATCGGAATCCAATTCTGGAAGTTCCGTTGGGTTCGTATCATCGTTCCTGACTTGTTGACACTGAGTTTGACAAATTTGGAGGCCTTTGACCCTGACACGTTTTCCGGTACAAAGTGGCCCACATGTGGACCCCGCTTTGGCCCGGAAATATCATTTTTGCCCTTGTGTCCAAATTGGACTCAAGGACAGTTATTTTTAGCTATTTGATATTTTCTGAATCTAATGGTGATGTTTATTTCAGCAACCGGAGTAGTATCTGCAGATCACACTGAGACCAGAGCTACAGTTGGAGCCAGGACCCCAGGCAAGTGTACCTTGCCAAACTCTGCAGTATTGTTATATATTTTCCTTGCTTCATTATATTGCTGTGCATGCTTAACCTAGGACCGTGTGACATACTGAGTGTCCGATTATCAGTCGGGTGCCAACACCGTACGCGGTGTTGGGTACTGTAATCTAGAGATGGACATTCGTGACACTTTATATTCTCATACTTGTCTTATCAAGTACATAGACCCAGGCCACTTGACACTAATCATGAGATAGAATCTTCCTGAGATATTCATGGTGATTCTGTATAGGATACATGACTTGACATTGATATTATATTCCTAGACATTATATGACTTGTTGCATTAGAGATGATTGTGCGTGACATGGACATGGGGCCTCGTGGACATGAGACGTATGATTACATTGGGGTGGGGAGAGTCACACAACTACAGGTTGATTTTATATTATGCCGACGTCTTAGTCTCACTACGAGCTAGACAACCACATGATATCACTGCTACCCGGCTCCCCGACACCGAGCTTGTAGTGGCTTCAGCCTGAGTTCTAGTGCTGCTCTCATCTTGAATTTCACTTAGATGGTTACATATTTACCTATTGCTTTATTTATTGCTGCACTGCATTTATTTTGGCATGAGATTTCTTGTACCTTGCTATGTCCCCTGAGGACCTGGATCCGGATTATGTCCCCAGATATTGCAGACGAGATCTACCCCGAGATATACGGGACCGGAGCTTTAGCATTAGCAGGAGCAGGCACTGGAGCAGTACCAGGATCCGAGGACGAGATCGTACCAGAGGACTTCTCTTGAGTATTTTCTTGAGATACTCTTTTATTTCTGTTTCTAGTTATTTATTTCCAGTCTATTACATTATTGTATCAGACTTATTCTCGGATTGTTCTCCGAGACACTTTATTGAGATATGCTAGATTATACTTACTTGCTTTTATTCTGGCATTTGATCTGTGAATACCTGTTGTGGATGAGATTAGTATAGACTGTGATATGTATCATTGGACCTATTTATTGTTATATTACAGCTTAAGTATGCCCTGATGGATCCATTAGATTGGGTTTGTCCATTGGTGCGTACTGCTGGCCATTGCCACGCGTCCGGTCCCTCGGTATTTTGGGACTGGGCGTGACATGGTTTTTGTGGTGGCCCATGCAGGTCAACGACTAAATTGTTCGGTTTCAACTTAGGGACCGAGCAAGCCTGCAATAAGAATAAGATAAGTTCTAGGATCTCATCCACTTGCTTGAAACGTTCTTGATATCTATATCAGATTCGAATTTAAAATTCTTGACTCGCATCCTGCCTTGATTCTTGTGCGCCTCTTATTGTTTATTTTGGTTACAGAGTTATGGATTCACGAGCAAGCGACGAGACACCTGCAAGATTACCACGGGATGTTTTGGTAACCAATGAAGAGGAAGTAACACCAGTAGAAGAAGGTCAACCAGCTCAACAACGCAGTCAAGAGAATCAACATGCCTCGAAAATCCACCAAGAGAACATTTCACCAATGCCTGTAATTCCACAAGGGCAGGCCATAGACGGACAACAGATGTTTCAAATGATCTACGCAATAATGCAAGCTCAACAAGAGGCTTTGAGTCGCAGCCTAGCAATCGTATTGGAGCAGGCGAATCTACCAGCACGACGGCCAACGACGGGCTCTATTTCTGATTTCCGCCAGCTGAAGCCCCGTACCTTCTCAGGCAAGGAAGAGCCCACAGAAGTTCATGAGTGGCTCACCAATACTCAACATCAATTGGAAGCAGCTGAGATTCCACGAGAACGTTGGATGACTGCCGTCAGAATGCAATTGACGGACAATGCTCATCACTGGTGGCTATCTGAAGAGACCAGGCTCGGACCAGACCGAGTCACTTGGGAAGAGTTTTCTAGACTCTTTCAAGAGATGTACATTCCAGCCATCGCTCGATCAGAACTTCGGGACAAGTTCAATCGCCTCACTCAGGATGCTATGACGGTGGAAGAGTACAACGCCGAGTTCATTCGTCTGAGTCGTTTTGCCCCTACCTTGATTCAGACAGAAGAAGAGAAGGCCGAGAAGTTCTTCGACGGACTAAACATTGAGCTACAGAAACTAATTGGATCCGTTGCACCTACATCTTACTCGGACGTCCTTGCTGCAGCACGACGCATGGAGCGCGTCATCAGGAGAGAGACCAGTCTAAAGAGGTCATCCACATCAGCACTAGCCGGAGCACCACAGGAAGAAGCTACAAAAAGATTTCACAGTCACCAGCCACCAGAAGCATCTCCAAGGGCAATACCTGTCTGTCCATATTGTCGCAAGCGAGGCCATATAGAGATCGGGTGCAGACGAAAAAGGAGATTATGTTTAGTTTGCGGATCCAGTCAGCATTTAGTGAAGGAATGTCCTGAGCGTAGAGAAGTAGCATCAACGGTAAACCAACAAGTGTTACCAGTACCGAGGCCAACCTATCCAACATTGGAAGCACCACAAACGGAAGTTCAAGAAGTCCTACCACCAGCTCCAGGAGGGTATCAGCCGAGGCCACCTTTGATACCCCAGGCACTTCTCTTCCAGCAGGCTCAAAAACAGCAGAGGAATCAACTACAAGAACGTGAAAAGCTCCAGCAATGACTTTAGAGGACGCGCAGACTCATGGAGTAGCTAATGCGCGTAATTTTTCGTAGTTTTCTGTTTCTAGATTTGTTTTATCTCGTGCCTATTGGTTCGTGACCTCAGACTTAACATATGTAATTTTGAACTTGCTTATAATTGATAACAGTAGAGATTATAGAGTCTTTTGCTATTGTGCTTATCTTGTGATTGTTTTGTGAACTTGATTTAGTTGTACCTCCTTTCATCATCATCTAGCGTACTTATATTTGTTGTACTACCTTGACTTATGCTGCTAATATAGCCTAGTTTTGCAAGCTTATCCTTTTATCGAGCTTGATCATGACATCTGTATTATTGAACATGTACACTAATACAATTGTCTATTCAGAATCAGTGTATTACGGTTTGATCAACCTTAGTGCATTTTGGTTCGCTCTTCGCACAACTACTTCACGTGGATTGAGATATATAGTTGACTATTATACTTGCCCTCTAGATAGGTCTGAGCATATCTTATCAGTTACATGACTGTACTAATACGAGCATGCAAACAAAGGATTACCAGAATAGGATTTCAATCCACAATTGTCTTGACAAATCCCATTTGAATTCGTTAAACGCCTTGATCCCGATACTTCTATACTATTACCTCTCCCTTGAACTCTTTATTATTGACCTTCGTCTTCCCTTATTTCGGAAAGACGAAACCTCGTGCTTGGTATAAGTTGATATATAGACAGTACTAGATATACCCCACAGGCCGGTCGCATTGTTGATGACCCTTTTATAAATGATTAAGGGAATATCATAGGTGATGTGTTTGGTGTTAAAGACTTGAGGATTCAATAACATGATTAAATAAGTTGGGGCATAGCTTTCTTAGATGTATAGCCTTAGATGATAGATGGGTAAATTCTAAGTTGGGTAGAGACCGCAATGTTCACTTAGGAGGAATTCTTTAGACTGTAATCAAGTGAGATTTGATAAAGAGAATCATACCCTATTTTAATTTCGAGGATGAAATTTTTATAAGTTGGGTAGATTGTAAGCCCCCTGATTTTCAGAATTTTTAATTTGGATTTTTTTGGATTTTTAGGAATTTTCTGATAATTAAAACCTAGGCCTTTGGCAATTTAATGATTTTTAATTTCGGTTAATTCATATTAAAATATTATGAAAATAATATTTTATGGTGTAAAATGGAAAACCGGACATGTGGTATTTTTCGGTGTATTTATTGGACTCCGGGAACGCATTCAAAGCCTTAAGAACTATTGGATATGTGAACCGAACCCAACCAGACCAAACCCAAGTTAAACCAACCCTGAACCGGACCACTGCGTGAACCAAACCAACTTGATGGGTCGGGTCGGGTCGGATCGGATCCGAGCCAAACCCGACCCGGACCCGAAATCAGATGGAAACCCTAATGCCAGAGTTACTGTAGCAGCTATTTAACCTCGGCGTTCGTGCCCTAGCGGCCGCCTACCTCGGGATCCGCGAAGCCGCCGCCGCCTCTCTCTCTTCTCCATCCCAGCGCCTCGCCGGAGACCTGACGCCCTTCCCCGCCTGTGCGACTCTCCTCCTCTCCTCTAGCCGCCTGGAGTACCTCCCCGCTGCCCCCACCGGAACCCCAGCCCCTCGTCAAGCCGCCCTCTCCCCCTGGCGATCTCCTCCGCCGACGCCGACGTCGCCCTCGCCCCGCCAGCCTCCTCCGGGCAGCAGCCGCTCTCTCCTCTCATCTCCGCCTCCTTCCTCCCCTGGCTCCGCCTCGCTGCTGCCGCCAGACCACCGCTCGAAGCCGGCGCCTCCTCCGACCAGAAACCCCTCGACTCCCGACCTCTCTACCTCCCTCAGCAGCCCCGAGCGTCCACCGCCGGATCCGCCTCTGCTCCCCCGGCCGCCTCCTGCCAGCGCCGCCCGACCCCAGCCTCCCTCCGGCCCTCCCGAGCTCCGGACAGCAGCACCGAGCCCTAGCCCTAACCCTAGCCTGGACTCAGCAGCGGAAACGGACACAGCCTGGACACAGGACTCGGTCAACACAGGATACGAAGGAGACACTCGGACACAGAATTCTCAGTGTTACGGAGCCCTGTTTAGGTAGCGTTTCCTCTCTCCTCGTGATTTCATTTTCGATTCTGTCAGTTGCGTCGCGTAGACTGTATGACCCTCTCGGTGCCCGTGCAACTCGCTCGGTGCATCGCGTCCTGTGGTGATCGCACACCGCGATCCAAAAACAGGAAAAACAACACCCCGTTTCACCCCGGAACTGAGTACGCCCCGCCAAACGGGACGACTTGGTCGCACGCGGTCTTTACCGAATCGTGCGTGACGTTGATACGGACGTGTGGGATTTCGCAGAAGTCGATTCGGATGTGCGTGCACACCGGAATCAACGCGTATCCGCCGACAATGCCCCGTATCCGTCAATTCTGAATCACGCTGTAACTTTGTGTACACATGTCGGATCGAGACGAAACTTGCACCATCGGACTCGTAGCAATACGCTGGTCCTGTGACCCAAGTTTGGTTCGATTCTGAGAACGTTGACAGAATCGCGTATCGTGGGCCCCACCGGCTCCACTTGACGGGCGATTTTGTGATCGGCTCATCGGAATCCAATTCTGGAAGTTCCGTTGGGTTCGTATCATCGTTCCTGACTTATTGACACTGAGTTTGACAATTTTGGAGACCTTTGACCCTGACACGTTTTCCGGTACAAAGTGGCCCACATGTGGACCCCGCTTTGGTCCGGAAATGTCATTTTTGTCCTTGTATCCAAATTGGACTCAAGGACAGGCGTTTTTAGCTATTTGATATTTTCTGAATCTAATGGTGATATTTATTTTAGCAACCGGAGTAGTATCTGCAGATCACACTGAGACCAGAGCTATAGTTGGAGCCAGGACCCCAGGCAAGTGTACCTTGCCAAACTCTGCAGTATTGTTATATATTTTTCTTGCTTCATTATATTGCTGTGCATGCTTAACCTAGGACCGTGTGACATACTGAGCGTCCGATTATCAGTCGGGTGCCAACACCGTACGCGGTGTTGGGTACTGTCATCTAGAGATGGACATTCATGACACTTTACATTCTCGTACTTGTCTTATCAAGTACATAGACCCAGGACACTTGACACTAATCATGAGACAGAATCTTCCTGAGATATTCATGGTGATTCTGTATAGGATACATGACTTGACATTGATATTATATTCCTAGACATTATATGACTTGTTGCATTAGAGATGATTGTGCGTGACATGGACATGGGGCCTCGTGGACATGAGACGTATGATTACATTGGGTGGGGAGAGTCACACAACTACAGGTTGATTTTATATTATTCCGGCGTCTTAGTCTCACTACGAGCTAGACAACCACATGATATCACTGCTACCCGGCTCCCCGACACCGAGCTTGTAGTGGCTTCAGCCTGAGTTCTAGTGCTGCTCTCATCTTGAATTTCACTTAGATGGTTACATATTTACCTATTGCTTTATTTATTACTGCACTGCATTTATTTTGGCATGAGCTTTCTTGTACCTTGCTATGTCCCCTGAGGACCTGGATCCGGATTATGTCCCCAGATATTGCAGACGAGATCTACCCCGAGATATACGGGACCGGAGCTTTAGCATTAGCAGGAGCAGGCACTGGAGCAGTACCAGGATCCGAGGACGAGATCGTACCAGAGGACTTCTCCTGAGTATTTTCTTGAGATACTCTTTTATTTCTGTTTCTAGTTATTTATTTCCAGTCTATTACATTATTGTATCAGACTTATTCTCGGATTGTTCTCCGAGACACTTTATTGAGATATGCTAGATTATACTTACTTGCTTTTATTCTGGCATTTGATCTGTGAATACCTGTTGTGGATGAGATTAGTATAGACTGTGATATGTATCATTGGACCTATTTATTGTTATATTACAGCTTAAGTATGCCCTGATGGATCCATTAGATTGGGTTTGTCCATCGGTGCGTACTGCTGGCCATTGCCACGCGTCCGGTCCCTCGGTATTTTGGGACTGGGGCGTGACACAAAGTGAAGCATCTTCTAAAACCACTTGCAACCTTAAAAAAGTCCTAATAAATCTAATAATACAGTAGTACCAATCAAACATTAGTTATATGATCACTTGAAGTGTCCAATTTAACACATTAAAAAGCTTTTCGGACTTTCTCTCGTCCCAACCACACGCACATAACAATCAATGTGTGTGTGTGTGTGTATGTATACGGAGCACAATATTAATCCTTTCATTTTTATTCTCAACTTCAGTATCACAATTATAATGGATGCAACACCAAGTGTGTTTGTTCGTGTGTGTCAATGTCTGTGTCAGTGTCAGGGTTTATATCCGCGCGTGTGTGTGTGTGTGTGTGTGTGTGTGTGTGTGTGTGTGTGTGTGTGCGTGCGTGCGTGCGTGTGTGCGTGTATGTGTCCGAGTAAGGGTTAGTGTCCGATTTAGGGTTAGAGTTAGTTTTCGCGCGTGTGTGTGTCCGAGTTAGGGGTAGAGTTTACCTAAGGAGGGGGTGGCCGGAGAGGAGGGGGTGCACGTCGAGGAGGAGGAGCACAGTGGAGGAGGAGGACCCCAGAGAGGAGGAGAAGGAGCTCGGTGTAGTAGAAGGAGCCCAGAGAGGAGGAGGAGGAGCCTGGAGAGGAGGAGGAGGGGGGTGCCCGGGGTCGGCGCTAGAGCTCCGGAGATGTGGAGCCGAAGGGGGTCGCGGGTGGAGCACAGTCGCGCGGGGGTTCAAAAAGTTTAAGAATTTTTTTGGAGATGATGGGAGAAAACAATTTTTTTTAACCTATATGAATTTTTTTAGCGACGTCATAATTAGACGTCGCTAAACGTCGATGATTTTATAATATTTAGCAACGTATGATAAATAACGTCGCTACACGTCGCTACAATAAAAATAATAGCGACATCTTGTGACACCTGACGACATCTTATTCCGTAATATTATTCATAGTCGTTGAAGGTCGCGGACAATCGCTAACAACGACGTCTTGCGATGTTAAAATAGGACGTCGCTAAATTCGTAAAATATAGCAACGTCAAAACTAAACGTCGCAAATTGGACATATTTTAGTAGTGGGGCCTGCGCGCGGGCGGTGCGCTGGGGGAGATGAACGGTGGAGGAGGGGGGTTAAATGGTGGAGGAGGGGCGATGGGAGGGAGGGGCTGGAGAGAGAGAGAGAGAGAGAGAGAGAGAGAGAGGTATTTTAGAGAAATTATTTTTTAGGGTATTAAATTGAACATTTTGAAAGTTTAGGGTATTACGTTGAACATTTAGAATAGTTGAGGGTATCAAAGTAAAATTTAACCTATTTTTTTGAACCATGTGGTTATAAAGCATGCTGACGTGACATCAACTTTAGGGTATGCTTTATAACCACATGGTTCAAAAAATGTGTGATTGAGATTTTTTAGTACAATATTGCTACAATAACCTTGGTGCAATATTTTGCTATATATATATATATATATATATATATATATATATATATATATATATATATATATGGTTGCATGATGAATGTGCTATTCCTTAGTGGCTATTTCTTTTTCAGCTCCAGTGCCTATGATAGTCTCCGGTCCCGCATTGGAAGATGAATCAACTCCATATAAGTTGGATGACCCGGGCCTTCTTTTTGGCTTGGTCAAGACCTAGACCTAATGGTCAGGGCATACATAGCCCACGTCCTTTGAGGTTGAAACCCTTGGAACTTGGGTGAGTGAGATCTGCCCGCTTCCCACTCGACCGAGTTCCCTTGCTCATGCTGTGTACGATTAGCCAGGAGAAATTGTTGAATTTGCCAGTGGTGTTAAAGGAATAGCCTTGAATCTTGATAATGAGAATGTAGGTATTGTTGTCTTTGGTAGTGATACCTCTATTAAAGAAGGAGATCTTGTCAAGCGCACTGGTTCTATTGTGGATGTTCCCAAACATGTAATAGCGGATTGGAAATTGTAACCAAGCATCCCCCATGGGTTCTATACCCAATTCATAACTAGAGATCTTATCAACCAATAGAGTATATTCCAGATGGATAGATACATTTTGTTCTCCAATCACAATCCATAATCTTCATTGGATTCGTGAAATTTCTCTGATCAAAGCCTGCATTTCCACTACTTCCATATCCCAACATTTGTGTGGGACCTGAAAATAGAAGTTATAGTTGAACGATCTACTTTTCTATCATGTGGTCCTATCCTATATAAGGAAATAAGGTCTCTTTCTTATAGAAAGTAGCCTGGTCCGTTTCTCAATCAGTCTTTCCCGTCAAGTCCTTGCTCTTCTCATATATGTTATAATCTTTGAAAGAATAGGCTGTCTGTGAAGGCGGTCTTCTGATGCCGCTCACGCTGCGAAAACAAGTCAAACTAATTATAAATTACCACAAAGAGGCACGATGTTGGAAAAAAAAAGTTAAGAATAAGTCTTTCATCATTTCCATTTCCATTCTGTAATTGCTTTGCTCCCGAAGCTAGTTCTACACAAAAAGACATGGATGATATGAAATACGCAAGAAAATGATTTTTCTTGCTTTCCATATAGGAATTTTCCTTGCTTAGTTTGATGACGCTCACCGTGATTCCAGAGAGGGGTGGGTCCATATGGGTAGTAGTTAGTCAGCTATAACCGTCACGTTCAAGCCATAATGCAATCCCATCCCCGCCAAAGAAAGGGCTTCTAAGCTTTCAGGCAAGGGATAGATACATAGATTCCTATTGGTCAAACGTGTCCCAAATCCAAAATTCAAACGATAATCATGCAAATTCTGGTTCAAGCGCGAACGTAGGTCCAGCCAATGCTCGAACTGAAACATCTGAATAGCTAAAGGAAGAAAAATTAAAAGAGAAACCGTTAGTAGCGGCGAGCTAAAGCGGAACAAGGCGAGCGAAGTGGGACCAAAACTAATTGCCTTACCGCTTGGCCACGGCCTATATATATATTATATATATATATATATATATATATATATATATATATATGAAAAAAAGGGATATGAGCCATAGACTCATATTGCTACATGGGCCAATGCACATGTGGACCAATAGGAATAAAGTATACTAGTGTACATGGGTGCACATGGGATATAGGAATCCATTCATATTGGTCCACATGTGCATGACTCATAATGGAATATGAGCCTATGACTCATATACCGTTTACCCATATATATATATATATATATATATATATATATATATATATATATATATATATATATTCTTGATTAAAAATGAAAAAAAAAATAACGCATTTTGAGGTACTAAACCATTTATTATCCAGAAGATTACATTCTAGCCATCACTCTTGAAAAAAGCTGCCAAGACGTTGATAAACTCCAAAGCTTTCTGACACTGGGGATTAAACAGGAAAAACACATGATCCTCCCCCTCGGACTCGAAATACTCCACACTGCTTCCGTCCCACGCGCTCCCCCTCAGCCTCTCGCAGTAGGCCCTCCCTCTGTCCCTCAGCACATCCTTCCCTCCTCCCGCCACCAGCACCCTCCTGCACCACTTCATCAACTCCTCCCCCTCCCCCTCCTCCACTACCAGAGGGTTCATTCTCGGGTCGTCGTTCCCGACCTCGTGGGCCCCACCACAAACAAACCTCCACAGCAGGTCAATGTGGTCCGGCCTCAGAAACGCGCCCATGTCGTGCTCCGAGCCCATCCTCTCGTTCCCCCAGAAGTACGGGTGGATCAGCACCGCCCCCTCCAGCCCGACCCCGGCCCGCAGGGCCACGTAGTGGGCTATGTTCCCGCCCGCGCTGTCCCCCGCCACGAACACCCGCGCGGCGTCCCCGTGGGCCGAGATCCACTCGTCCGCCCCGCCCCCGACGGCCCACTGGAGCCCGCGCAAGCAGTCGTCGTAGGCCGCCGGGATCGGGCTCTCGGGCGCCAGGCGGTAGTCGACGGAGACGACCAGGACGTGGGCCCGGGCCGAGAGGGAGCGGAGGAAGGTGTGGTAGCGTTTCGAGAAGGCGGACTCGGCGCAGAACCCGCCCCCGTGGAAGTAGACGAGGATGGGGAGCTTCGCGGTTGCGCCGGACCTATTGGCGGATTCGGGCAGGTAGAGGCGCGCCTTGACCGGGACGTCCGGGTCGATCACGACGTCTTTGGAAGTGGTCCGGGTCGAAGGGTCGGGTCCGGGAGGGGCGTACCCGGAGTCGTAGAGGCGTTCGACCGTGCCGTCCTTGTACACGCGGATGATGGGTTGGCATTCGAACACGACCTCTTTGGTTGGATCCATTTTTTCTTGCTCTATGGCTGTGGCTGTGGCTGTGGCTGTGGCTGTGGCTATAGGAAAAGAAGAATGAGTGAGCGAGTGAGACTTTATAGCGCGAGGAACGGAAACTAGTGTGACGTGACTGCTGACGTAGCCTCCTTTGAATGGCTGTGGCTATAGGGAAAAGAAGAATGAGTGAGCGAGTGAGACTTTATAGCGCGAGGAACGGAAACTAGTGTGACGTGACTGCTGACGTAGCCTCCTTTGAATATATGTGGCGCTGTCACGTAGTGTCACCTTCCTTTTCTCCTTTTCTTTTGACAACATAAAACACTTATTCATTTAACAGAAGGGCCATTAAGTTCAGTTACATATACATAATATACATAAAAGAGCCATATCATCCTTGCTAGCGAGTGGAAAATACAGTTTGGAGGATGGAGATAGAAGGAGCAATCATTATAGATGATCGCAAATTTTGCTAACGAGTGGGCAACCCCAATAGCAGTCCTCCTGATGAATAAGATGTCACTGATAGAAGAGTCTGCAAATTCCTTCTGTATCGGTAATAGCATATCCTTTAATCGCTAAGGGATCAAGTTTGTTTCTCCTTTGAGGATTACGGTGATCGTTCGGAAATCACTTTCAATTGAGAATCTATCAACGTTCAATCTTTTCGTCAAAGAAAGACCCAGGAAGATCCCATGAGCTTCTGCTTGTAGGGAATGTTCATAATGAATAGATGATTGAGAAGTCCATGATATGGTTCCAAGAAACTTGCCCCTTAGTTCCTTGCAACAGTTGCAGCTGCTATGGTTGTCGAAGTAGTTGCACCATCTACATTGATCTTGATGAGCCCTTCTTGAGGAGGAGTCCATTTAGTGTCTGTAGAGATAGTATTACGTAAATCCTGCACTTTGGGAAGCTCTGACGAGAAAGAGTAATGGATAGACAACGCTTGATTAATGATAACCCTTGTATTAGGAGTTTCTCTACGGAATAGGCATGAACATCTCGCCTTCCAGATGGCCCAGAGAATAGCCAACCCCAGTTTAAAAACCTCTGTAGATTGATCATCCAATAACCATTCTTCCAATAGGTGAGTTAGATTGTATTGGTTATCAACTCTCAACCCGATTGGATTGCGGAACCAAATATCCCTAGCAAAGCGACATTGAAGGAATAAGTGGTTTGAGTCTGCTTCACACTCCAAACAAAATGGGTAGGACGGGTCCACATTAGGAATTCTCTTCCTAATGGCTGAACGAAGAGGTAGGGCTTCCCTTAACAGTCGCCATGCAAAAACCTGCACACGAGGGGATATACCATCCAGCTTCCTGAGTTTTTTTTTCAAGTCTCATGTCTAGCAATGTCAGTTGAAGTATCCGCTTCAAGTCTTCGGATAGAATCGTATAGGGATTTAGAAGAGAACACTCCATTTCTTGCACATGTCCAGATCAACTGGTCTAACCCGTCTCCTTCACTAAGTTCAAGTTCCATGATAGCATATGCTTCTTTGGTAGGAAATGTAGAGTTGATCAGAGTTGTGTTCCATCTCCAAGATTCTGGTAGGATTAAGTCTCGAACTAGCATCGGGCCATTAGGAGGAAGTCTCTCCCCATCAATTTTGAAACCTGGAAGAGAAGGAAGCCAAGGATCATCCAGAATCTTGAGCCACCCTCCACGAACCTTCCAACAGTAGTAAGGTTGAAGGAGGTTTCGAACTGCTAGCATACTCGTCCACGTAGGTGATGCAAGTTTCATTTTCTGCACAGACCAGAATGAATTGTTATGTAAATACATACCTCGCAGAATGCGCGACCATAGTTGATGAGAATTCTCAAGAAATCTCCAGATCATTTTTCCAATCAGGGAGTCATTCACCCATTTGGATTTCCTGAATCCCAACCCTCCTTCGTGTTTAGGATTGACAAACTTCCTCCACAAAAGGAAATTGAGCTTCTTTTAACCTCCCCACCAAAAGTTTCTTTGAAACTGATCCAATTTAGAAGTAACAGCAGATGGAAGTCTATATGCAGACATGTAGTAGATGGAAATCGATCCAAGAGTGGATTTGATAAGCGTGGATCTTCCCGCATGGGATAAGAGTTTAGTCTTCCGTCCCTGCATTTTGGAAGCATACTTTGTGATAAGGGATGAGTAGGTAGCCTGTTTGGATTTGTCCTTGAGAAGAGGGTGGCCCAGATAGTTGTCGTCTTTCTTCGTAGTTGAAACTTGGAGGAAACTAGCAAGTTGTCTTTGAGCTTCAATTGGAGTAGACTTACTGAACTATATGCTGGACTTTTGGAAAATAATGATCTGCCCCGACCATGCCGCATATTTATTCAGTATCTCCTGAACATACTGAAGAGAGGAGGTGTTTGCTTTACCAAAAATAAGTAAGTCATTCGCAAACAGCAAGCGAGAAACAGTAGGGGTATATCTGTTAATCCTCAGCCCATGGTATAATTTTTTTTTTTTTCATAGCAGTAAAATAGGCGGGGTAAAGTCTCACTACATAGTATAAAAATGTACGGAGATAGTGGACAACCTTGGCGAATACCCATCCCAGCTTTGAAGTAACCTTCAGGAACACCATTAATCAAGACGGAGAATGATACCGAAGTAATGCATTTCATGATCGAGTTTTTGGCATGTCCTCGGATGCCAAAGCCATTGAGAGTGTCTAGGATGAATCTCCAGGAGAGACGATCATATGCTTTCGCCATATCAATCTTGAAGGCGAAAGAAGCTTTAGACTTACTCGGAAATTTCATAGAATGAATTATTTCCTGGGCCACAATGACATTGTCTGAAAAATGAAGACCCGGAATAAAAGCACTTTGCATTTCTAAAACAAGTTTAGAAATCAAAGGCCGCAATCTAGTAGTTAGGATCTTTGAGATAGTTTTATAGGCCACATTGAAGAGGGATATAGGTCGAAAATCAGTGGGACTAGCTGGGAACTCCTTTTTTGGAATAAGAGCAAGATGAGTAAGGTTCATATCTTGTGGGAGAGTGCCTGTATGAAAGAAATTCTGAATGGTATCAGTAATCACTTTTGCCCACTATGTTCCAGCTATGTTGGAAGAAAATGGCCGAAAAGCCATCGGGTCCCGACGGTTTCAAAGGTCCCATGCATTAGATGGTGCTCCCAATTTCTTCATCTGTAGGAATTCCCCCAAGAGTTAAGTTTCCCTTCGGAGAGAGAGTATTAATAGGTGTAAAAGAAGCAGAATCCATAGGCACACATGCTTCCTCTTTGAACATCTGTTTAAAATGATTGATGATAGTTGACACTATTGTGGGCTGATCAGTCGTCCAAGTGCCGTCGTCAAGCTGTAAAGCCCAGATCCCATTCTTTCTACGTCGATTCGTAGCAACAACATAAAAATATTTAGTGCATCTATCACCCTCTTTGATCCACTGACACCTAGAGTGTTGCTTTCAGTACAGAACTTCTTCGATAACAAACAGGTCATTTAGATCAGAGATCAAATTCTCTTCTTCCTGGATCAGATGTTCAATCGGATGCAAAGATTGAATGCGTGTCAGTTGCTTCTTGTATAATGCAATCCTTTGTCTAATGTTGCCAAATTTTTCTTTCCCCCACTTGTGCAGATTACGGAGTGTATGAGTTTGTTGTTGAGATCTTGAGGAGTGGATGAGCTACTATGCCAGATATGTTGAAGCTCATCATCAAAGGAATTACAATGTAACCAATAGGATTCAAATCTCATATGCCAACGACGATGAGGAAGAATATTGTCGGTGTTAAGAAGAATCGGGGCATGATATGTAGGACTAGGAATACGTAAGCATGACAGCCGTATGTATATGGCAACTCCAATATATGAAAACCATAATACATACGTACGCTGTATTATGAACAATAATTCACAAGTGGTATATATTTATTACAAGTCACAGGGCATAACTAAACCTCATCTACAGAAATCAAATATAAATGAATAACCAATCAACTATATAATTGAATCAAGTATAAGATGCTTGATAAGAACAAGTAGTTAGGTGGAGACAAATCCACTACCAAACTAGAATATAAAAGAAGCAATATAAGTATATCTAATGAACAATGAGACTCGAAGAGAAGACCTCCTCGAAAGATAACGAAGTAGCAAGTTCTGATCCACACTCCTGCGAATAATCATGATCGTCTACACTTGGAAAGGGACTAGGTCCTCAGAGGGACGTAACAAAATACATAGAAGCATGCCAATAAAGTACTGAAAATAAACATCCAATGGGTCGTCTAACCGTCTATGTGAATGCACTTTGAGAACAACTTTCCAACAAGTGGGCTATCTGGCTAAAACGGGATTGTCATGATTCTCTCGAAGATTCAGGGGCCTACAAAGCATGACGTCTTTTGAACCTCAGAGGCCGCCTGATAATAATAATATATATAGTGGTCATCATGACCGCGCATCTCCGACGGAGCGTACGGGTTACACAAGGAAAGTACAAAGGAGCCCAAACGCCTTACTTGTTGTTCTCCCCATCCCATGCTCTAAGCATGTCATATCCATGACATTATGATACCTCTAATAACTGCCAAGTCTTCTAGCATGCAATTTCTATCAGCAGTTATTCCTATCCGTCGTACGATCTATACGTACAGGAGGCCAGCCTGTCACGCAAGTCCGTGTCCTACATGAGACTCACACTCGATTAACAGATGTGTCACGGCCAATGAAACCTAATGATGCCTCCAAATTATGTGGTGGTCTCATAAAACTAGGTCGACATGCATATATATAATAAAAACAAAATACGACGCCACCGTTGTTGCACCCAAGTTATTCTTGGACGTGCAGTTTATATAACAGTTAAAATATATGAACTAAATAAACAGAATTAAGATGCATGCACCATATAGAATATAAATTACATTACAATGGTAAGGTATACTTGCCTGGTCTGAAAAAGAATGAAGTCCCAACTCAAGGCATTGTCCGATCTACCCGTCACATAAATTAAACAAGTTAGGTTACAAAAGTGGGTGAATATGTTCCTCCATTTTAATCTATTATAATTTTGAATAAAATAATCTAAAATAGTATTATAATATAATTTTATTGTTAAATCCTAATTTTGGTCCAAAGAAATGCAACTTTACGGATTTGTGATCCATGTCACACAAATCGAGGCAATCCATTGACAAAAAAGTCAACCAAATCAAATCCTGAATTTGTGTGTGAAATTCTATAGATTTCAGTGCTATATAAACATCGGAATTAACGGTTTCATAAAATCACAAGTCGGTAAAGAGTTATGTCCATAAGAGTGCACAGATGACCGTTTTTGGTAATTTTCTATTTACGTCTACGTTGCACAAATTTACAGTAGATTAAACTTATATGTTAAATTCTAAATTTTTTTTATGGAAGTTCATCATGTCAGATTTTTGAAACTTCAAACGGCTCATAATTCCGAGTTTGGAATCTCCCAAAATCTCTAAAATACGAAAATACGTCTGATTTCGGCCTGAATTTATGACGAATTTTGACTGTTTTTGGACGAAAAGAGAGGAGTTTGGGGAAGAAAAATATGAAAGATGAGTTTATTCCATAAGTCTAATATGTATTTATAATGGTGGAGACTAATTAATTGAATACGACTAGGATTGGTTTATGATTATGATGAGTTTAAATAAGGATATGATATGCATGAAGTTGTTTTTCTAGTAGGCTCAAGATTTGAATTAATTTAAAATAGAATTTGAGTTTATATCAATAATTTATAATCTTAAATAGAATTAAAGATAATACAAATAATTTATATATAATCTTATTAATATCTATTAACATTAAATTAACATCTATCTAATATTAAGACTTTATATATCCAAATAAATCCTCAATAATTCCAAAAATCTAAATAAATTTCTTAAAATTCTAAATAAATTACAGAAAAATATAATTAAATATTTTAACCTAAAATAAATATTTGGTAGGAACAATATGCATGTATGGTCTCATTGTAAATCATGAAAGTCCTAGAAATTTACGTTCCATATGTTTTAATTACCTAAAAATTCTTGAAAAATCTTCAAAAATCTAAAATAGCCTAAAAATAATTTTAAATCAATATTTATATAAGTAAATATATTAAGAAATTTATTTTCTAATTAACTAAGAGAATACTCTAAAGAAATTCAATATTTAAAATAATCTATAATAAATATAATAATATAAAATATACACAAAATATCTATTTTGGGTGGTTGGGGGGGTGGGGGGGGGGGGGGGGGTTACACTTGTTGTATAATGCAATCCTTTGTCTAATGTTGCCAAATTTTCCTTTCTCCCACTTGTGCAGATTATGGAGTGTATGTCTGAGTTTGTTGTTGAGATCTTGAGGAGTGGATGAGCTACTATTCCAGATATGTTGAAGCTCATCATTAAAGGAATTATAATGTAACCAATAGGATTCAAATCTCATATGCCAACAACGATGAGGAAGGATATTGTCGGTGTTAAGAAGAATCGGGGCATGATCGCTGTTAAGCTGGGGCAGAATTGAAACAGTAGCATGTGGAAAAAGTGCATTCCATTCAGCATCTCCGTAAGCTCGATCGAGTCGTTCCCTAATATGATGAATTGGTTTACGACGATTGGACCAAGTATAGGCAGGGCCTATAAAGCCTAAATCCAGAAGGCCGCAATCATCGAGCATGGAAACAAATGATTGAGCTGCCGAAGAGTCAAAACTGTTGCCCCCAAGTTTCTCGTCCGCATGAGCAATTGCATTGAAATCTCCCAAGCAACACCACAGACAGTTGAATGAAGCTGACGTAGATTTAATCCAGTCCCAGAGTTGCGGCCTGTCTTTCTTCTTGGGGCAGCCATACACACACAAGATCTTCCAACTAGGGGAGTTAAGTTCCGCAGGAATGGAAGGAGTATAAGATTAGAAGAAGAATAAGAGATGGTGAAATTAAACCGTTCATCCCAACCAACCCATAGGCCTCCAGATCGGCCAGTGGAAGGGACCGAGAAGAAATTGGGATAACCGAGAGAAGGGATAATACGCGATGACTGAGAGGCAGAGGACATAGTTTCAGAAATGAAAAAGATAAAATGGTGGATTGATTTGAGGAATGATCGGAGAGTATGAATTATCGGGTCATTTTCCATACCCCGACAATTCCACGACAAGACTAACATTCCCCTTGAGGCTGATATAGGTCAGCCGCCACAACATTTTCTGTAGAAGAAGGAGATGAAGGATCATGACTTGGACGTTTACTGTTTGTATGCTGTTGATGATCAGGAAGAGATTTTCATTTTTTGAAGAGATCAGGAGCAAAGGTAGCACAGAGAGTAGGATTATTTACTCTTCTAGCTAATCTCTTCCATGAGATCTTTCTAGCAGGTGTGGTGGAGATGGTGGTACGGTTACTTAGTAGGGGAGAGCGGTGGCGACGGAGGCAGTTCAACTATGGGAGAATAGTCGTTCGAATTATAGCTGATATGATGGTTCATTGATCTCCAATTCAATGGTGCTGAGTGAATGTCGGATGTATCGGTGGAACGGATAGAGAAGTCTGAGTTGGACGTATAGGTGGGAAATGATGGTTGAAAAATGTTTGTGGGGATATGATGAGTGGATATATTCAAGGAGATATGATAGGGGACAGAGTGATCTGATTTGTGGGTCAATAAATGACATGTGGGCAGGAGAGAACCATCTGAGTCAGGCATTGGAATGTCATTATTCAACTGGGATTGCATTAAGCATGTGCCAGTAGCTGCAAAAGTAGGCATAAACTTCGAAGCAGTTAGAGTGGTCACATCAGCATCATAAAGTCCGTTGCTACCATTACCATGCACTTCACAGTTACTGCCATTACCCACGATTGGATCTTTGGGAATACCAGTCCGCAAAAAGGGTGGGATATACTTTGACAGTTGCTTCCCAGAGATAGTTGTGCATTGTTCACCACATGTAGGATTAGCTAACGATTGATGGCTGGGCTGGTTGGAGAACATCGCCGGAGATTTAAGAACAAAGTGAGAATCCGACGACTTGAGGATCGGATTGCTCTTCAGGGAGTGGATAGTCCGTCCAACAGATTCAACACGAAATTCTTCAATCTTCACACGGGGTTTGAGCATGGAAAAGGCCTTCTTTTTCCTCAACTGACCAATCATCATTAATTTGAGAAATGAATTGATTTCTATGATGACAATCAGAGATAAGTTGACCAATTCTGGCACAAAATAGACATAGGCGAGGAAGCCGTTCATATTTGACAAGAACCTGACCAGGAATGCCTCCCTCAAACACAGTCTCAGTATGATTCTTAAGAGGTTTGAAGATGTCTATAAGAATTTTAACTCTAGCAAAAGTTTTCCACTTGTTCTCTTCTGACACCGAGGAACAATGAACAGATCCAAGCATATCTGCGATCCTCCCCACTGCCATCCTGTTTAGAAACTTTGTTGGATCCATAAATCAGCAAAGTTGAAAGAGTAATCATCAGGCAATGTAGATGGATCACATCTTTCAATAACAAGAACATCATCATTGATACCCCAAGGAGCTTCAGAGATAATCCTCTCAACTTCAGTTGCAGTACCAAGATTAACCAAAAAAGAACCGGCCTGACGGCTGAGTTCTGAAGTCTGGATTGGCGTCGTCGATATCTTCCATAGTTTTTGAAGAATATTACTAAGAGAGGAACATGAGAACTTACGAGAAGAAATTGGCTTCACTGCCAGGGATGTCTTCCACTTGTTTGGATTGCAACTCTCCCTTGAGGTAAGTGCTACAGCTTCGGTACTATCAGGTGTATTGAGAAGGGCAGCCATCTTCTCAATAACCTCATTAAAATTTGACATGGGGAATGTGGAAAATGAAGAAAGTATTAAAAGTGTTGTCTCAGGGAATGGGGAGGATAATGCATGGAAGAAGGAGGGTTCACAGTGGAAGTAAGGAAAGGAAGATCATTGTGGTGTCAGTAGGAAAAAGGAGAGAGAAATCCAGACGGAGGAGGGCTCCATGACACTGTACATCATACGGAGAGAAGGAGAGGAGGACGCTCAGGAAGGAGCGGAGATTTATTTATTTATTATTATTTATTTTTTATGTAACAATTCTCTTCACCTTCCTTTTCTCATGTATTGTTGTTGTTGTTTTTAAAAAATAACTGTAAGTTTGATTTTTTTTTTTCTTTTTTAATATTTCAATATTACCAAAGAGTTTTAGATTTTTTTTTAAAACAGAAACAACATCCAGTAAACAATTGCTATTAAAAAAACAACAACAAATTTAAATGTAATCTTTTATCCGATTATACAAGCTTCTCCAAATGATTATTACGCACAAATTCACATAACTTCTTTACTTCGTATGATATTTGCTAATTCTATTTTGCAACAGAAAGTAAACAAAATAATTAGTATATATTAAAATAGAAATTATTCACTAAATAAACTGGGATTATAATGCATGCAACTTAACATATGAACATTTTATAGTAAATATATAAAAGCAATTATATGAGAGAAATTAGTATTACTAAATAGAGTAATAAATAGTGTATTGATCTTGTGATTAATTATTTATGACCGAAGGATTGACATATGAGTTCTTGCCTCAACACGAATTTGAACGACTTTGCAGAGGGATATACTTGCTACACTATGTACACTTATTTACATGCATTTATTTTCACTATTTCATGTCTTTTTTCGTATTATATTTACTTATTGTCTTGCCATGTCTTTATTTTCTTTGTCTTGTTTCATATCACCTGCTTATCATCTGTTGTCTGTATACTTTCACGTCTTTGTTAGTGTTTTGTTAAATATTTTCATGTACTTGAGTGTGTTTCGAGTTGATCCATAGTTCATAGTTGATCGTTATTAGGGAGTTGGCTATTGACTATTCTCGTTCGCTAAGCACACACGTGACGTGACAGAGATCCTCTATAGATTGGGAGTACGTACGGTGTGACTCTCTATAGAGCCGTTTGACTCTCTATAGAGCCGTTAGACACACACTGTGACGCAGTTTTTCGATTTTCTTCTTAGCCATGCCTAGTAGCACTATTATATTCCATGTGTCATCACTTATATTCTATCTTTATTTTCTGTTCATTTCAGTTGCATGTTTATTTATTGTTACTTAGTGGCATGTATATTATGTATGTTGTTATGTCCCCCGAGGACCTGAATTTTCTCCAAATTTAGATGTCGAGAGGTATCTTGTAGGTTTATGGACCAGGACCCGATGCAGTAGCACCCTCTTCCGATTACGCGAAAATCGATTCACCCGAGTTTTTGTGAGTGGGGCTAATCGTGCCATTTTTTATGCTATCTTTTAAATTTTATTTTCTAATTATTTTCTTTCCTCTATTTTTATTCGCCTACTGGTAGTGGGTTTGTCTCCACCAAGCGATAGTTGAATTCTTGATAGACTTGACCCTTCAGGGACGGGTAAAATTGTTGAATTTCTTCGTTGGACATTTTTTAATTTCTGTCAATGCCGCTGGCGGAATTTTAGCAATTTTTTACGGACGGGTAAAATTTCGCCAACGAAGATGGCAAAATGTGTCTTTCTAGGTAATTTTCTACGCATTCTTTCATTTTACTTAATTTTATTAAAAATAGTTTCGTGGAGCAAAATTTATTTACTATAAACATTGGTCATTTCTAAAAGCACATCAAAAGTTATTTCTGTACAGCCCAATTTTTAGGACTGTCAATTTTTTTGACAGTCCTTCAAATATATAGGACTGTCAAAAATTTCGATAGTCCTACCTACTAGAAGAACTGCCAAATTTTGTTGACAGTCCTAAATCTCTAGTTCTGTTAAATTTTTTGACAATCTTTCCAATATGTATGACTGTCACTATTTTTGACAGTCATAAAAATTAAGGACTATCAAAATGTTAATAATTCTACCAATAGGTAGGACTATAAAATTTTTTGACAGTTCTAATAGATTATCCTAAAGTAACTTTTAATATGCTTTTAAAAATGACCTAAAAACATTTGAGAGACACAATGTTACCGTAATAACTTATGTAGATGAAGCACGTGGTAATAATAATTAAAATAATATAAGTAACACATCATCAAGTCTTAATTGGTGGTCTGGACAATCACCGATTCACCAACTCCAAACTGGTTGAATTTGTTCTCCCTTTCGTTTGAATATACTTTACTTCAAGAGAAAAAAAAAACAGAAAATTTCATCCAACGAATTTTTTTTTTTAATTAAATTACTGAAAAGAGAAAGTTTAGAAAGATTAAAAGTAACGAGAACTGACGTCAATAAAGATGACGCTAAAAAAAAAAAAAAATTTGTTCTACAGTCAAAACATTTAGCGTCCAATTTAAAAAAAAATAAAAATTGAATGCCATCAGTTGTTTTGGCTCAAAGTTTAAATTTTTTTAGAAAAAAAAAGGACTGCGACATTTGCTTTGGCTCCAAACTAGAAAAAAGAAAAAAAAAAAAAAAGAGGTGATCGACTCCAGTTGGTTTGGTTCTGGTTTTATCATTTACTCCAACAAGCCAGTTTAAAAATAATAATCATAGACATCTTTTGGAGCCAAACCAAATGATGCCGCTTCCTTATTTAAAAAAAAAAATAGTTTGGAGCCATTCCAACTGGCGCCACCCCTTTTTGAACAAGAAAAAAGTTTGGAGCCAAAACAATTGGCGCCATCCATATTTTTTTTTAAAAAATTGGTCGCTATCTGTGTTAGCATTGAACAAATTTTTTTTCTTTTTGTGGGCCATCTGTGTTGGTGCCCAGTTCCCGTTGCTCATAATTTTTCTAAACTTGTCCTCTTTTCAGCAATTTAATGGAAAAAATTTCCGTTGCATAAATTTTCTGCAGAAAAAATGTAGGGAAACATAATACAGAAACTTTGTAAGCTGGCATTTAGACTCAGAAAAGATTCACAATTATAAATTTTATGTATACATGATATGCTAAATTGATTTAGTTCCAGTAAAATAAATTTATTTTATAAATTTTTTGTCGTATGTTATTAACCAAATTAATGGACAATCCACGAGTCTAGTCGGGAAACTAAATTGGATCAGTTTTGGGGATCTTTAGGTCAGTTTTCGTTGTGCAAATCGCATAACCGACTAACTACGATGCGATTGGTTGCCAAAACTACTAATAACTAAGTAAATTCAAGTGTATTGGCACCCATATGCACTAGTACACTCCATTTCTACTGGTCCACATGTGCATGACTCATATAGGAATATGAGCATATGGCTCATATCCCTTTTATCCATATATATATATATATATATATATATATATATATATATATATAAATGATCTAAAATCATCCGGGTGGTTTCATATTATGGAACCACCCTATCTTACATGGATTGGATTTAGATTTGGTGGTTGAGATTAAAAGGTGGTGGGGTCCACACATTTTAATCTCACCCACTCAATCCGAATCAAACCCATGTAACATAGGATAATTTCATATTATGAAAACATCCGGATGGTTCTATAGCATTACCCTATATATATATATATATATATATATATATATATATATATATATATATATATTTGTGTGTGTGAAAAACAGGATATGAGTCGTTACCTTATGTTCTTACATGTGTCATTGACATGTGGACCATTAGAAATGGACTCATATATGCTATGTACAAATTTAATTTCTTTTAGTTCACATGTGCATTAGAACTATGAACCAATGACTTATATTCTTTTTTCCATGTATATATCAAAACATTGAAACAGAGTCCAAGTTCATTATGATTTGCATTCCACGATATTATGAGTTTGTCATATCTTGTGATTTACATTCTAGCTCATTTATTACATGTTGTTGGATCTTCTTGTGATTGTTTTCCTACTTCTGCTTGCTTCTATTGTTTACTTTACATGAGTATCTTATCTGTACAGCTTCCATCATGATAGATTTATGCATGCATTGTGTATTTTCATGGTTGTAATAGTACTTGTTCTGCTTCTGACTGGATATGTTTACAAATATTAGGAATGCTTTGTCACTGTTGGGCCTTCGGGCGAGGATGTAGTTGAGACTACTTTTGCACCATTGGACTACTACTCTGAGAGAGTTAGCTTTAGTACTTCAAGTTTCAGTGCCTTTCATTACTTTGATTCTATTAGTTAGTTGACCGGATTTGTCCCCGGAACTTCTTGGCTTGTATTATGATATTGGATATTAGATTGTAACTTGGATAATTTTGAGATTTTATATATAGATTTATCTTTCTTCATTCATATCTTCCTTTAATTATTGTAATTGAGTACTTATTGATATCTAATTAGAGATGTATTAATCTTGAGTTCTAGATAGTATTTACTGCTGATGTTACGACATAGGCTGGACGAATTCACGTACTCGTGTCCCGATTCTTCACGTGATCGGTGAAGAATCAACATGGAAACTTGTTCGAGCTGATTTCTTCGGGTCGTCGTCTAGCTTGGTTTTATTACTTTCACCATTGTTGGTGGTTGGCTTGATTTTCTTGTTCAATTATCGTATGGATGATGCGCTTGAGTAGAGGATTCTTATTAGTTTAATCTCTCTTGTTGAGTTTTTAGTACAAGTTTATGAATACTTTAATCCCAATTAATGGTTATCTGACAGCTAGAAAAGGAGGGCAATAGAAATTGTTGTAAAGATATACCAAGTAAGTTAGCACAAAAGTCTACTACCATTGTTCAAAGAGAGATTCGATCGTATTCTTCGATGGTATTCGTTAATTCGCTCCAACAAGTTCTGAAAAACTTTTTAAACCCTCTTCTTGTCATCTTTTTTTTTTTATGGAATAAAGCTATATTTTCGAATAGATGTCAATCTAGAAAATATATATTTGAATTTATATATCTCTTCATCATCATAACCACTATGACATATATATATATATACTAGTAAATTTAAGCCGTTATACATAAAATAAATATTTTTATAATATTATTGAAAAATAGTTCAAATAATTAAATATATTTGAATTAAGATTTCTTAAAAAAATTAAATATTTGTAATATTTTTTCTTTGAATTAATTTTTAAATTTAATTTTTGAACCGTTTTAAATTTAGTTTTGAATATATATTTGTGCGGAAGAGAAGAGAAAGATTTTTTTTTATACCATAATTCATATTTTAGTAAATGGTTTGGAGTATTTACAATGGCTTAGACGGCTCAATTTTGAGCCGTTTTCAAGCCTCATTATAATAGTATTAGTAACGTGTACGTGCATTGCACATGCATATAATTATTAAAAAAATTAAATATAAAATTATTATAAATACAGAAAATTTGATGTACAGAAAATATTTTTAAATAAATTAGGTAAAACGAAAGTACTCTAGGAAAATTTGAAGCTACGAAAGCTTACGAAAATTTGGCCTCACTCAAAATTTTGCCAACTTATTTGGCAAAAATATATGAATATCGAATTTTTTTGGATTTTATGTTTAGGGTTTGTTTGTTTGTTTGTTTGTTTGTTTGTTGTTGTTGGGATAGTTGATTTTTTTTCTGGGGCACTTGTAAACGACTTGTTGAAAATCCCCTGAATTTTCAAAATTTTAAAAACTGGATTTTTCACAATTTTCTGGAATTTTCTGGAATTTTTCTGTAATTTAAAAATAGGGTTTTAATTATTCAATGATTTTTAATTAATATTAAATGATATTAAAATATTATGAAAATAATATTTTTGGATGTAAAATGAAAAACTGGACTTAGGGCAATTTTTCTGGAATTTATCGGGCCCCGGACCTATTTTTAAAACACCTAAATTTATTTATTTAATTATTTATTTATTTATTAAATAATTACTGGATATTATTAGTATTAGTATTATTATTATAATTTTTAAGCCCAGCCCAGCCCAGCCCGCAAACACGGCCCAGCCCAACAGCCCTTGGGCTAACGGGTCGGGTCGGCTAGACCCGAACCCGCAGCCCCAAACCCGCTCGGCTTGTCGGGTCGGGTCGGGTCCGCCCGACCGAACCCGCCCGAACCCGCACCCCCCCACGACCCTCTCCCTCTCCCCGCGTCCCGCGCCGCTTCCGCCGCCGGCGCAGCTCCTCCCGGCCACGTCCACCTCTCCCCGCCTTCTCCGCCCCGTCGGCCGCCCATCTCGGCCCCCCCCAGCCTCCTCTCTCCCTATATAAACTCTTCCTCCTCCTCCGATCTCCCCCACCGACCCCTGCCATCCTCCGGCAACCTCACGCCGCGCCGCCGTTCTCCCCCACAGCCGTCTCCGCCACCGCCGCCAGCCGCCTCGCCGCGCCCCCCGCCTCCCCTCGCCGTGCCCTCCCTCGCCGCGCGCCACCGGCCGCAGCTCCTCCCTCCACCTCCAGCAGCAGCAGCAGCGGCCGCTGCCAGCGCCGCAGCGCCTCCGGCGACCCCCGCCCGCTCCGGCAGCCGCCTCCCGCGGCCACGCACCCCCGCCCCCGGCTCCCTCCGGCCGGCCGCCCCTCCGCCGCCGTAGCCGAGGCAAAACCCTAACCCTAATTTGAATTCCTGTGTCCGACCGTGTCGGACACGTGTCGGACACGACTCGACCCTGTTTTTCGGGTCCCCTTCAGGTGCGTGTAACTTTTTGCTCGTAGCTCCGTTTTTGATTCCGCAAATTGCGTTGCGAAGCCTGTATGACCCTCTCGGTGTCCGGACAAACCGTTCGGGGCATCGCGTCCTGTGGTGATCGCACACCGCGATCCAAAAACAGGAAAAACCAGACCCTGTTTTACCCCGGAACTGAGTACGCCCCGCCAAACGGGATGACTTGGTCGCGCGCGGTCTTCACAGATACGTACGCCTCGTCGATACGGACGTGTGGGATTTCGCGGAAGCTGATTCGGGTGTGCGTGCACACCGGAATCAACGCGTATCCGCGGACATCGTCCCGTATCCGTACTTTCTGGAATGCGTCCTAACTTTGTGTACACACGTCGGATCGAGACGAAACTTGTGCCATCGGACTCGTAGCAATACGCTGGTCCTGTGGGTCAAGTTTGGTTCGATTCTGAGAACGTTGACGAAATCGCGTGTCGTGGGCCCCACAGGCCCCGCTCGACGGGCGATTTTGTGATCGGCTCATCGGAATTCAAATCTGAAAGTTCCGTTGGGTTCGTATCAGCGTTCCTGACCTGTTGACACTGAGTTTGGTGAATTTGGAGACATTTGACCCGGACACATTTTTCGGTGCAAAGCGGGCCCACCGGTGGACCCCGTTTTGGTCCGAAATTATCGTTTTTGCCCTTGTCTCCAAATTGGACCCAAGGACAGGCGTTTCTAGCTGATTGATATTTTCTGGATCTGATGGTGATGTTTGTTTCAGCAACCGGAGTACCGCCTGCAATTCTCGCCGAAGTCAGAACTGCAACCCGAGCCGGAACCACAGGCAAGTGTACCTTGCCAAAACTTGCAGCTTGCTAGTTATTTCCTGGACTTGTTTATACATCAGTGGGCAAGTAAAGCTTGTCAATTCTCAGATAATCCTGGTTATAGTATTTTACTTGATTTCTGGTAGATTCTTATGCAACATGTTTAACTGCTCAACCCAGGACACCTGACACTCTTCATGTGACGGAATTGCCTGAGATATACCTGGTGATCCCGTATAGGTTACATTTTCATGTCATTTCCAGTTTACATGCTTAGATTCTAGCCTGACTCATTGTATTAGTTCAAACTTGCGTGACTTGTACCTGATATTTTCTGGAACTGTGACGTGAGATTACATGGGGTGGGAAGAGTATTGTCATATCAAGGCTGAATATAATATAATATAAATACTTATATCTGGCGGTGCCTTAGACTCTGATTCAGAGCTTTTGTTCCTTACTGGCTCCTCGAAAAAATACTGCTATGGTTTCTACGACACTGATCCTGTAGTAGTCTCAGCCTGAGTATGACTAAAACTCTCACTTGCATATCACTAGCTGGTTTACATAATTACCCTGCTGTTTTATTATTGCTGCACTGCATATGTTTTGGCTTGTATTTTCTGTACCTTGTTATGTCCCATGAGGACCTGGAATGGACTATGTCCCCAGGTATAGCCGAGAAGAACTACCCCGAGGTGTACGGTACAGGAGCACTCCTTGGAGCAGAACCCGGAACCGAGGACGAGATAGTTGCAGAAGACTTCTCCTGAGCACCGGCTTCATATTCACAGTATTTTCTTTTCAGTATTTTATTTCCAGTCTATGTTTCCTTAAATGTAACAGAATAATTCTCGAATTTGTTTCCCGAGACACTTATTTGATATTGCTTATTTATTCCCATTGCATTATTTCTGGCAATTAATCTGTGTTTATTCTGTGGATGAGATTAGTAATACCTGAGACTTGTACTTAGTACTGCTAGACTACAGCTTAAGCATGCCCTGATGGATCCAATAAATTGGGTTGTCCATCGGTGCGTGCTGCTGGCCATTGCTCACGTGCTCAGTCCCTCGTCATTTTGGGACTGGGGCGTGACACTTTTATTTTTTGTAACGTTCATATTTTGCCAACGACTCTTTCTTTCTCATATCTATAATTTTTTGTCATTATCTTCTTCTGCTATTTATTTCTCACTCAACCCACACATACGTTCAATTTTTTTTTCCTCTTATATTCATTTCTTACTCAACATAAGGTCATCTCTCACTCAATAGAAGCTAGTTCAGCTCACTCACTGTATTTAGAAGCTCACTCTCTTGTCATGGATCAAAGTCTAACAATACTATGTTCGATTGGAGGTGTGCTAAATGGGTTAGTTTATGAAGGAGATTTAACTGATTTTTTTTAATTGATTAAAATATTTCATTTGATAGTTTACGTAATCAAATTGTTGAGCAATGTTATATTGATTATGAAATTATATTGGTACATATTTTTTTAACTAATTTTATAAAGTTAGTTAGTGAACAAGTATGAAAATTTATTCTCGAAGTTAATGTACAAGCAACGTTCATTAATATTTATGTAACTTCACCACCACCTAAAATTAATATTGTAAGTAGTATACATGTTTCTAATCAAGTTAATAATGCTCCTAGTTCTTCTCATCAAGTTATTTCATTTATTGAACAAGAACATATAGTAGATGATGGTAATAACGACGATGAAAACAGTGATGATTTAATTAAAAATTTAGATGATAAATTTGATGACAATGTTGATAGTGTTAGTATTTCTGGATTTGCGTTGAAAGAAAATTTGATAATCGTTCTGAATTTGTATGTTTTATTAGTGATATAGCAATTGCACATAATTTTACTGGATAAAGTACAAAAAAAATTCACCTTCAATTTGCCTTGTTAGCAAAATAAGACTCGATAGACAAATATAGCAATTAAACCCTCCCGCAATATATGAGTCGAGCAAAATGTTCCCTACCGTTTACAAACCGTCAGATTTGACCGTTAGTAGCTCTTTTAAAAATAAAAAATACCCAAAATACCCTCTCCATCTTCCCCATTCACCCCCTCCCCTCCCTCGCCCCCACCTGTCGCGGTGGTGGTAGCCCCCCTCCTCCTTCCCGTGCGGCCATCCTCCTCCTCCCCTCTTCCTCCCCACGACCAACCTCCTCCTTCCTGTCCCCTCCCTCCTCCTCGTGCGACCACCCGGCCACCCCGCCCACCTCCACCTCCCCGTGCGGCCACCCTCCTCCTCCCCTCCTTCTCCCTGCCCCCTCCCTCCTCCCCGTGCGGCCACCCGTCCACTAGCCCCCCTCCTCCTCCCCACGCGGCCACCCTCCTCCTCCCCGCCCCTCCCTCCTCCCCCCCGCCCCCGCGGCCACCCGCCCCCTCCACCCCCACCCACCGGAGAGAGGGGGGAGAGAATGGGGAGAGGGGTAAAATCATCTTTTCAGGCGTATTTTAACGTTTGTTAACGACAGATTTTAAAATGGGTGCAAACTGAGCCAAAATAAAAATGCGAGTTTTTTTAAAAACCAGGGGTCTTTAAATGCCAAAACACAAATCTAAGGAGGATTTTTTTCACTTTATCCTAATTTTACTCGTCATGCTACTTTAAACAATGCTAGTGGGATTGTATATAAATGTAACGATTCAAGTTGTTGTAAGCCCCCTGAATTTTTAGGATTTAAAAAAAATGAATTTTCATAATTTTTCTGGATTTTTCGGTGATTTTTCACTAATTAAAATCAAGGTATTTTTTGATTTAAATAAAATTAAATATTTTTAAACAATATTAAAATATTATAAAACTAATATTTTTGGATGTAAAATAAAATATTGGACATAGGATAATTTTCCTAGAATTTATTGGACCCCAGAAACATTTTTAAAGACCCCAAAACCCTGTTTTAATTTAAACCAAATCAAACCGGGTTGAACCGGGCTTAAACCGGGTCAAACCGTGCTGAACCCGGTCCAACCAAACTGGACCGGTCTGAACCGCCCCTAGACCCTAACGGGTCAGATCCTGCCTACCCGACCCAAACCCGACCCGACCCTACCCGACCCGTTTCCCCAAACCCTCACCCGCAAGACGCCTCTCCCTCCGCTCCGCCCGGCCACGACCCCCCTCTCCTCCGCTCCGCCCGGCCACGACGCCTCCCCCTCCTCTTCGCCCGGTCCACGACCCCCTCTCCTCCCCCTCACCCGGCGTCCCCTCACCCTCACCCGGCGTCCCCTCACCCTATAAAAGCCCCCTCCGCCTCCAGCCACTGCCAGAACCCCCTCCGCCTCCGCTTCGCCCAGCCGCTTCCCCCTAGCCTCCTCCTTCTGCTCTCCTCCGCCACCGGAGCCGACGACCCCAACCATCGTCCCCGGCCAGCCCCCGAGTTCCATCAGCCTCCAGTGCCGCCTCTCCCCGCCGCCGTAGCCGCCCTGACCCTCGCCCCAGCCTCGCCGCAGCAGCGCCTCCCTCCGCCTTCCTCCACAAGCAACTCCGGCGAGCTCCTCCGGCCGCCTCCAGCTCCGGCGTACTCGAACAACAAACCCTAACCCTAACACTGTGTCGGGGTGTGTCGTGTCATCTCGCGGACACGAGAAACCCAGTTCTGCGTAGCCCTGTTCAGGTAGCATTTTCTCTCTCCTCGTTGCCCCATTTTCCGTTCCGTCTGTTGTGACGTGAAGACTGCGTGACCCTCTCAATGCCCGTACAACCCGCTCGGTGTGTCGCATCCTGCGGTGATCGCGAACTGCGATCCAAAAATAGGTATTCACCCTGTTTTCCCTCGGAACTGAGTGTGCCCCGCCAAACGGGACGACTTAGTCGTGTGCAGTCTTCACCGAAATGTGCGTGCCGTTAATACGGACGTGTGGGATTTCGCGAAAGTTGATTTGGATGTGCGTGCACACCGAAATCAACGCGTATCCGCCGACAATGCCCCGTATCGGCCTGTTCTGGAACACGTTGTAACTTTGTGTACACATATCGGATCGAAACGAAACAAAACTTGTGCCATCGGACTCGTAGCAATACGTTGGTCCTGTGACCCAAGTTTGGTTCGATTCTGAGAACGTTGACAAAATTGTGTATCGTGGGCCCCACGGCTCTACTTGACGGACGATTTTGTGATCGGCTCATCGGAATTCAATTCTGGAAGTTCCGTTGGGTTCGTATCATCGTTCTGGACTTGTTGACACTAAGTTTGACAAATTTGGAGAACATTGATTCTGATACATTTTTCGGTGCGAAGCGGGCCACATATGGACCCCGCTTTGACCAAAAACTGTCATTTTTGCCCTTGTGTCCAAATTGGACTCAAGGATAGGCAATTCTTGCTATTTGATATCTTCTGAGAATGATGGTAATGTTTGTTTCAGCATCCGAATACGTTCTTGGAGATTTCACGAATACCAGAGCAGCAGTTGGAAACCAAACACCAGGCAAGTGTACCTTGCCAACTCGCAGTGATTCCTGTTATAGTACTTTGCTTGAGTTCTTTGTAAATACATATATACTCTTGGTATAAATGTTCAACCTAGGACCGTGTGACTTTACTTAGTGGCCGATTAATAGTCGGGTGCCAATACCGTACGCGAAATTGTGTAACGTCACCTAGAGATGGATATCGAGACCCTTTACATTATTGTGCTTGCATTATCAAGTACGTCATACTCAGGACACCTGACACTATTCATGTGACAAAATATTCCTGAAATATTCAAGGTGATTCTGTGTAGGTTGCAGGATTTATGACATAGACTTTATATTCATAAGTTATTATATGACTTGCTGCATTAGTAATGATCTTGCATGACATGGACATGAGGCATCGTGGACATGAGACGTGTGATTACATTGGGTGGGGAGAGACACACAGGCCATAGGCTGATTTTATATATATAGGCCACTACATAGTAAATTACATAGTATCACTGCTACAGGCTCCCAGACACAGAGCTTGTAGTGGTCTCAGCCTGAGTTCTAGTGATGCTCTCAACTTATATTTCACATAGATGGTTATATAGTTTACCCTTTTATTGCTGCACTGCATTTATTTTGGACATGAGTTATTTTGTACCTTGTTATGTCCCCTGAGGACCTAGATCTGGATTATGTCCCCAGGGTTAGCAGAGGATATCTATCCTGAGGTGTACGAAACAGGAGCGCTTCTCGGAGCAGTACCAGAACCCAAGGACGAGATCGTGCCAGAGGACTTCTCCTGGGTATTGGCTTTATATACTCAGTGATTTCTGTTTCTAGTTACTTTATTTTCTGTCGATTGCATTGACGTATCAGACTCATTCTCAGGTTGTTCTCCGAGACACTTTTATTGAGACATGTTAGATTATGTTTATTTTGATTTATTCTGGCATTTGATCTGTGTTTATATCCCGTGGATGAGATTAAAATAGACTGTGACTTGTATCATTGGACCTACCTATTGTTGTTACAGCTTAAGTACACCCTAATGGGTCCATTAAATTGGGTTTGCCCATTGGTGTGTGCTCCTGGCCATTGCCACGTGTCCAGTCCCTCGGTATTTTGGGACTGGGGCGTGACAGTTGTAATTGGAGAGTATGCGCTAAAGCCGTTGGTAAAGGTGAATATTTTGCTATTGCTACGCTAGAAAACATACATTCTTATTTATGTGGACTTACAACAAGTTCTCATCCATTAGCTACTATTGTATGGGTTAAAAATAAGATTATTGATAAAATTCAAGATAATCAGTCGTATAGTCCATCCCATGTTGTAAATGATATATATAGATAACATAGAATATATATTAAATATTGTAAATCTTGGAAAGCTAGAAAACTTGCTTTATCCGAAATAAATGGTAGTTATATTGATGCATATTGTAGTCTTGAAGAGTATGGTTTTAGATAATTATTGATACAAATCCAGGTAACCAATGTTTTATATAGACTACAGAAGACAATAGATTTCAATGAATTTTTATTTGTTTACGGCATCCATTGATGGATTTTTAAGGGGATGTTTACCTGTGATTAATACTGATGCTACTTTTTTTTCCTCTAGATATCAAGGTATTTTATTTATTGCTTGTGCTCATGATCCAAATTATCAATTATATCCAATTGCTTATGTTGTTGTTGCGAGTGAAAATACTGATTCTTGGACTTGGTTTTTAAACGGTTTGAGAACATCTTTTGAAAAATATTTTGATGCATGGAGTAAAATTTCTTTTATATCAGATAAACAGAAATGATTGATAAGGGCTATGTGTTATATCTTTCCAGAATTGCCTCATTTTTTTATATTCAATATTTAAAACAAAATTTGAAAAAAGTTTCTGATTTCTTCATTTTCAACGTAGTTTAGACTATCTTGCTAGATGTTATAATAAAATAGATGCGAAGTATTGTTTGAAAAAAAATCAAAGCTGAAAACATAAATGTTTACAATTGGGTCGTTGGAGTAAATGATGAAACTCGTATTTTTTTACACTAGATAACTGTCACGCCCCAGTCCCAAAATACGTAGGACTAGAAATACGTAACACGCCAGCCGTATGTATACGAACTCCAATATATGAAAACTATATACACATGTACGATGTACATGAATATCCAATCCACAGTGGTAATATACTGTCACAATAAGTCACATGCAAATCTATATCTCATCAACAACACAATAATAGATAAATAAAAATCAATAACTGAATATCAAATAAGCAGTCTCAAAGTATGAAATCTCAAAGTGTGATAGTCGGGTGGAAATAAATCCATTGCAAATCGACTATACCAAAACTACTAAAGAGAGAAGAGAATAAACTCCAATATAAGAATGATGTCTCGAAAAGAATAGCAACTAAAAATCTCTAAACAGCTGCAATGGATCACATATAATCCGAAGGTAAGACCTCCTCAGTCTGATAGGTAGCGTCAGGTCCAGGTCCATACTCCTACGGGTACTCCTGCTCATCTATATCTGGAAAGGGACCAGGTCCTCATAGGGACGTAACAAGATACATAAAAACATGACAATAAGGTACTGAAATATAAACATCCAATGGGTCGCCTAACCGTCTAAGTGAATGCAGTTAAGAACACATTTCCCCACAAGTGAGCTATCTGGCTGAAAACCGGGATTTGACATGGTTCTTTATTGGAGATCCAGGGGCCTACAAAGGTACGTCGTCTTTCGAACGCCGGTAGCCCGCCTGATAATAATATAATATATAGTGGTCATCACCACCCGTATCTCCGGCGGAGAATCCGGGCGCACAGGAGAAAAGTGCAAAGGAGCTCAAATACGGTACTTGTTGTTCTCCCCACCCAATGCTCTAAGCATGTCATGTCCATGAAACGATAAACCTCTAATAACCGCCAGGTCTACTAGCATGTAAAGTTTCTATTGGCAGTTATCCCTATCCGTCGCACGACCTATACGTACTAGTGGCCAGCCGAGTACGCAAGTCCGTGTCCTACATGTGACTCACACTCGTGTAAGAATAGTGTCATGTCCAATGAAACATAAATACCTCATGAAGATGGGGTAGTCTCATAAAGTAGGTCCAATGCATATACATAAATAAAAATATAGTACGACGATACCTTCGTTGCACCCAAGTTTCCTTGGACGCGCAATTTATATAGCAGTTAAAATAAATAAACTAAATAAACAGAAATAAATATACATGCATCATATAGAATGTAAATACAGTACAATGGCAAGGTATACTTTCCTGGCAAGAAATCTGTAAAGTGTAAGCGTCCAATGTCAAGGATACGGGATCTGGAACTAATGGCCTCCAAACAAACATCTTCGGATGCTCAAATAGACATCACCAAAATTTTTGAAATGAGCAAAATAGCTAAAAAGTACTTCCCTTTTGTCCAATTTGGACACAGGCAAAACGGTAATTTCGAGTAAAAGTGAGGTCCACGTGTGGCCCACTTTGCACCGAAAAATGTGCCAAGATTAACAGTCTCTAAATGTGATAAATTATAGGTCAAACAACTCTAAATGTCAATACGAACCCAACGGTATATCCAAATGTGGATTCCGATGAGCCGAACACAATTTCGTCCAAAAAGTCAACTGTAGGGCCCGCCAATTGGCAACTTGGTCAACCATCTCAGAATTATTTGAAAATTGGGTCACAGGACCAGCGCGTTATCACGAGTCCAGTGGCACAAGTTTCATCACAATCTGACCAGCGTGCACAAAATGCGCACGACTTTCGTAAAAGTTGCGATACGGGATTTGTTCGCGGATACGGGCTAATTTTGGAGTGCACACGCGTCCGAATCAGTTTTTGTGAACTTTTACGTGTCCGGTTACACTATGCTCACTGTTTCGTACACTTGGTACATGGCAGGGTGGTCCCGTTTGGCTGGGCGCACTCCGTTTCACAACTTTTGAAAATCTGAAAAAGTGGGTTCGTGGGATTTTCCAACGAATTTAATTCTGTCTACAGCAGTTAATAATCTAGGGTAATTTAATAGAAATTAAACTAGGTCAAGTGGTCTACCCATACAAAAAAGAATCATCAAATTCGGATCTCTGTGGTGGGAGATACGAACTCGGAAACATGGGTGGTCACCGCAGTTTTCTGCGATCCCAGAATTCGGTCTATTTCTGCCAACTTTGGCGCTGTTTTTGCCTATGGTTATGCGTTGTTCGAGGTCTAATAACACACAGATATGGAAGATGGTTAAGGGGTGAGCATACCGGTGAAGACGGGGTAACTTTTGGTTGAGCGAGGCGACGAGAAACAACTCCGGAACACAGGTACCTCGCTGTGGGAATCTGCAGTGTGCGGGGTCGCTGTCGTCGGAATTTGTTTGGACAACCTGACGGGGTTCTCCGGCTGCGGTGGCGGCGCTCTCTAGGTCTAGATGGGAAGAGAAAAGGTTTGGATGATTTAGGTTTAGGGTTTTAAATGAATTAAATATATATATATATATGTAAACCCCCCTAAATTTATTCTGTGGATAGTTAGAGTGGGCCAGGAAAATTTTTATAGAAATTATTGAGGTTTAGAATAGAGTATATGTATCTGGAATTTTAATCCAATTAATTAAAAACCTTGGCGCACCCTATCCTTGTTCAATTATTCAGAGCCCATTATCAGCTCGTAGATTCCATCGGACTATTGTACTTCTGACTTGACTCACCAATTTAGGCACTGGACTTTTCTGCAACACTAAATCAAATCCATTGTGCCCTAAATTAATTTCATAACTTCCCGTATCCTAAAATCCATATTTAATTCGGTGTCAGACTCCTATGTCGTTACTCCAAATTTTGGGATACCAACTTAACCCGTTGAGCCGGACCAACTAAAGGGTCCAAGACTGACTCCAAGCCCCCATCATTTTTTGACCTTTGTGTCATTTCCAAATTTTGACCCCAAGTGCCCCCATTTAATTTAAAAGCGCGGGACAATTTAATTCTAATTAAATCGGGGATACCAGCTTTGCCTAATCCTATTTTAATCCTTAATTAATCCCGATGGCCATAAAAATTTAACCCGTGCCAAACCCCCAACACCCTCTCGCCATGCAAACCATCACCCACGTTTTTTTCCAAAATTTTGGCGTCATTTTATGTGATTGTGCAATTACCCAAATTTAAGGGGCTTAGTTGTAATTTTTGAAATAAGTGTCCTAACCTCATTGGTCTAGGTCAAATGGAGAAGCCCCCTCTCCTTTGACCAAGTCAACATCCCTCCTCCCTCTCATATGCATGAAGAAACTATTTTTCTTCATGATTAATCCTCACCACCCATTTGGATTGGGTCAATCATCACCACACATCCCCACATCACCTCCCCTATTTAATGCCTCTTTCTACACATTTTTCCAAGCAGGCCCTAACCCCAATACATTGAACCCCCCCTTTCTCTCTCTCCTCCCTCTTTCTTCCCTCACAGCCGAACACCATTCCCACTTCTTCTCCTTCTTCATTTCTTCTTCTTCCTTATACTTCTTCCTTATTCTTATTCCTATCTCCTTCCTGGAAAATCTCTCCGGCCGGCCACTGAGTCATCTCCGACCCGTCGTCATCCCCCGCGGCGACTCCATAGCAGCTCGCCGGCTGTGCGTCCTCCGCCGCTGTGTAACAACCGACCGACGGTCGGTGCAGCCACCCGACCGACTGTGTCCCCGACCGGTGCGAGCTTCATCTCCGACCAGCCACTGAACGGCTCTCGCTGCCGGCTGTGCAGCCCAGCTGAGCAACTGTCCCCGTCGCCATTGCGTAGCTCCGGAGCAGTCCGCCGAGCATTGCAGCCTGCTCCGCCGAGAATTGCAGCCTGCTCTGGCCTTTCCCGATCGGCTAAGAGCTCCATGACCGCTGTGCAGTGCAGCTCCGAGTCCGACGACCCGCTGTGCTGTGCAGTACAGTCCGATGACCGCCTGCTACCAACTCACAAGCTCCCTCTCCGACTTCAGACTTCCCCTGACTCCCTCGTCCGGCCGACTCCTCCGTCACTACTCCGGTTGAGCTCGACAGCGCCTCTCCGGCCACCCCATTCAGCCCCACATCTCCTCCATGTCCGGCTACACCACCACCACCACCACCACAAGCTCCCTGTCCGGTTATATCACCACCACCACCACTACCACTATCATTGACACCCTTTCGACAGCCGCTCTCCGGCCACCCCCAGCACCACCTTTCTCCGGCCACTTTGGTATACTACTCCCCCTCTCTTTATATTCATGCATTGTGTTGTGTAGGGATTGAGGTTATATATAGTTATGTGTGTATTAGCTAGTATTTGAGTTTAAAATGGTAGTTTAGTTGTGGTGTAATATAAATAATCATGTGTTAATAAAGTGATTAAGGTAAATGTGGACTAAGGCAAATGACGATTAAGGTGAATGTTAATTATGAAGACTTAAGAATAGGGTTAAATGTAGGTTAGGGTTTATGTCTACGTAAATTAATATAAACTTTAACGATTTGCACGGAGGTTTGGAATTTGATTTTGACGAGTTGTTATGAATATATTACATGATGGTAAAATCCTAATTTATTTACAGAGAATTAATTTGAGGAGAAACAAGGCTCTGAATTGACTGAACAATGATGAACACCGAGGAGCACGCGATTGATGGAGGATTTATGTGTAGTGTAAAATGCTAAATTTAAATGTATGATTAGTAAGGACAGTAGGGGAATGACTGATTGAGGACTAGTATGATCGGTAATTTAGAAACTGGAAATTTAAGGTGATTAACTTAGGGAGACACCTGGTGACTGGTAACAACGATATGAAACGAAGAAATTAAAATCATAAACTGTGTTTTGAGGATGGCTTGATGATATGGTACTGATGACTAAATGTTTTGACTATCGTATCGATAGTCAACTGTGGTCAACCCCCCTAGTGTCTTGTCCCTGTGACTCGTAGCTGAGACTGAGTTTAGGTGTAGTTGTGTGTCGCATCCCCGTCTGTCGTGGAATAGGTTATTGATTATCGGTTTGTATCTCATCTCTAGGTACTACGGGACTTGCGGACTTGGACGCGGTACCGGGACCCCGTCATCAGCAGCCTCGCGCAGGCAAGTATACCTTGCCTTATTGTACTGTTTAAATTCAATTATATTTGGTTACATATTTATTCATTATATAAATATGCGCGTCCGAGCAGACTCGGGTGTAGTCAACGAAGGCGTTGACGTTAGGAGTAGTATCTGACTTAGTGTCTAGTAGACCCACCTACAGTTGTGGAGTTATTGGTATGACTCCCAGGCCTTGACACATCTCGTACACGTGTTGTGAGTCTCATGTAGGGCACGGTCCTGCGTATGTGGTTGGCCACCTGTACGTGTAGGCGTACGACGGATAGGGTATAACTGCTAATAGTGATGCATGTTAGAAGACTAGCAGTTATTAGTAGGTGGAGCATAGACTAGCGTGGTACGATGGTCCCATCCCTGTCCTTGTTTGGTTGTAGGGATGGACCCTTGCTCTAACATTAACTATGAGCCAGAGTTACGACGCCCCGGCGTAGTAGCGGAAGCGTGTTGTGGATACAACATACTTAGATCATTGGGCGGGGAGGACGACTAGTAGGCGTATGGGACACCCACACCTTCTATACAGATACCGCACTCGACGGAGTGATACGGACGTATATATATTGCAGATACCACGTTCTCTAGAGTGTTGGACGTTACTTGTTTCATATTGCAGATACCACACTTTAAAGAACGTTGGACGTTATACTATTTCAGATACCATGCTCCTCGGAGATGGACGTTATCAGGTGCCCGTGTTATAGGGGGCATATGTGGCATACACTAGCCGGTTGTCACGATTGGTGAATTACGTCAGCATATGTCTAGCCTACACATTACCATACACTCAAGTTGTCCTCAAATTGCATTCACTTAGATGGTTAGGTCACCCCCCCTTTTATTATTCAGTATTTACTTTATGGCATATATTTTTTTGTATCTTGTTATGTCCCTCTGAGGACCTGGAACCCTTCCAGGTTGTTTGTGCAGTTGCAGGATACTTGATCTATTAGAGGGTGGACATCATTGCAGGTATATTTATATTTCCAGCTATTTCAGTCTTTTATTTCTTTCTATTTTATTCTGCTTATATATCCTAGTGTTTATAGACCTATATTGTTCTTCTGGTCTATTCGAACGAATGTATTATTGGGCTGCAGACTGATGATGTGTATCGTTCTTTCTTGAAATTACTTATCCTGGATTGAGATTTAGATTTAGTTGTTGTATATTAGAAATAGCTTATTACTTGGATCATTTGACCATGGACAGCGTAAGTGCACTTCGTCGGGTCCATTAAATTGGAAAGCCCTACGAAGTCGTACCAGCTGGCCATTGCCACGTGTCTGGTCCCATAGATTTTGGGACTGGGGCATGACAATATATATATATATATATATATATATATATATATATATATATATATATATATATATATATATATATATATATATATATATATATATGGGAGAGAGGAGGTGGGTTCGGTTTTCATCCGCGGGGGGGGAGGGGGGGTTCTGTGTGTGGGATTTGCTTTGAATGCATTTGGTTAGTTGCATGGCTCACAAGGCTGCGGTGGCTGCAAAAGAGGGAGTGGGAGGCTGCTCTATTTGCTAAGGAGTTAGGTAGTAGTTGTTTAAGTGAATGGTTTAGTAATAGTTAATAGTTTATTAGTTTCTTTTCTTTTCTTTTCTTTTACAACTTCTTTTTCCAATTATATATATATATATATATATATATATATATATATATATATATATATATATATATATATATATATATATATATATGTATATATATATATATATACTCATAGAAAAATTTTAGATTATATTAATGCACACTATTAAGCTAGCAACTGCTCAAGGAGTCTCCTACATGAAATAAATTCCGAAAAATTTCTAATGGTCCCATAAATCCCCTAAGTGCACGAACACCTAAAATAAAAATTTATAAAAATCTATTTCGCCTAATTAGCCACTAATTACTATAATTAAATTATTAATTAATAATTAAAAGGGTATATACGATTTCTAGGATAGGGGTTTTACAATAACAGCTTATTCTCCTTGTCCCAGATTAGGTATTAACACGTCGAACATTGCTGAATGTTTCAATAATTGGGTTAAAAACTTATGTGATAAATCAATAACAACACTACTTGATCGAATTTGAGCCAAAATTATAACACTTCAGGACAAGAACCGATAAAAAGCTAAAAATCTTCAAACTGGTTATTGTCCGAAGATGTTGCAAACTATGGCTCTTATCAAAAAAAAAAAATTACCAGTTGCAAACGTTGAATATAGTTAGATATTTATTTGAAATATTAGATTATAAAACAAATAGAAAATATGTTGTAGACTTAGATGAAAAATCTTGTTCATGTTTAAAGTGGTATCATACTTTGCTTCCATGTGTACATGCATGTTATATATGTAAGTCCAAAAATATCAGCATCGAGAGTTTTTATCCAGGTTCTTTTTCTAAGAAAGCATTAAGAAGCGTATATGAGCCGAACCTGGAGCCAATTCCAGTCCCTTACAACCTCCAAAGTACATTGGTTAGAGGTAACAATGGAGTATCAGATGTACGACGCAAGGCAGGAAGACCAAAGAAGAACCGGATCACAGCGAATGATCAAGCTTCAAGAGATCTTTGATGTAGTAACTGCAATATTTTAGGATACATTAGAAGGAGATGTACAAACCAACCAAGAGAATGAAGGCATTATCGTAGATTATTAAATAGTTTTATTTTATGAGAACAATATGTAATTTTATTGAAATAAAAGAAATTTATATTCAAATAAAGTTGATATCTATATAAAAATTTCATCGACCTCTCCTGTCTAATTGGCAATAGTTTGGACGATCAATTTCTCTTAGATTTAGTCGGTCCCTCTTTTCTCGTGTATTCTCCGGGGTCATATCATCACCACCTCCTTGACCGTCTTCTACTTGAGATGTCATCGTTGCTGATGGAGTTGTTAAGTCTTGCGTATAGCTGGTAACTCCGGGTGCGAATAGGCTATCCCACTGAGAATCTTCCTCGTGGGCCCACTGAGTAGTGCCCGCACTGACCGGCTCCTGAGAAGTGCCCCAGTCAGCCCAGTGAGAAGTGTCTTGGCCAACCGGCTGAGAAGTGCCAGTTCCAGCCCAGTGAGAAGTGCCGGTTCCAGCCCAGTGAGAAATGCCATGTCCAGCCGGCTGAGAAGTGCCTGTACTGGCCGGCGCCTGAGAAGTGCCCTCTCCAACCAGGTAATGAGGGACATTGTCATCTTGTAGTGATAGACTACTAGCCTGATACCAAACAGAGGTATACTTCCTAGGGGAGAATTATTTTCGTCGTCCAACAAGACCTTGAGGATAATCTGCTGGAATACGTAATGGAGGGTTCGGAGGAATCGAGGCTAGTTGCATAACACCCAAAAATTTGCCAACCGCTGTGCTCAACGGGTCGTTCACTGGATTATTTTGGTATGCGATATTTGAATTTAGAAGCTAAAATATTAAGTAGAATCATTATAGGACATATAAATAAGTACTGTGGAGATAGACATTTTCATATAAAAAAATATAACAGCCCTTCTACATAATCCTAATAGCTACGGAGACTATGATCATCTATGACCTGATGTTGGAATCGAAACTCCTCATATTGGTAGGCTCTGTTGCTGATAAGAGGAGCTCTCCACCAAGATCTATATTCAATTTCACATAGGCTGCACAATTATAAATTATGAGCATATGATTTCTTATAATTTTGAAGTAAATTTTGTTAAACTTTTAAAATAACTTACCATCTTGAATAGAGGACATCATTTCATACAAATGTGCCACCTTATGTGTCTTAAATATAGCATTCAACCCAGGAATTATCACGCCCCAGTCCCAAAATACCGAGGGACTAGCCACGTGGCAATGGCCAGCAGCACAACTCCAATGGGCAAACCCAATTTAATGGACCCATCAGAGTGTACTTAAGCTGTAAAACAAATACAATGGTCTAAGATACATGTCGCAGTCTAATTCTAATCTCATCTATAGAAAGTAAACACAATTCAATATGATAGACTTCAATATAAAGAAATATAATCTATCAACAAATCTCAATAAAAAGTGTCTCAGGGAACAACCCGATAATAATTTAATACAATAATCCAAGAGTCAAGATATAGAATAACTGAAAGCAGAAATAACTGAGTATATAACAGAATCTCAGGAGAAATCATCTGGCACAACGTCGTCCTCTGGTGCCAGTACTGCTCCAGCATCAGCTCCTGTCCCGTAAACCTCGGGATATTCCTCTTCTGCTATACCTGGGGACATAATCCGGATCCAGGTTGTCATGCCCTAGTCCCAAAAATACACGGAACCAGGCCATGTGGCAATGGCCAGCTAATATGTCTTCGAGGGAATACCTAATTTAATGGATCCAACAAAATGTACCACGCTGTCCTAAAATACTAACAAGTCCAATTTCTTATACATCAGGTAATGTCTAATCTCATCCACAATATAAACAAAAAGTACTGAAATAAATACTGAAAAATAAGTACAAGTCTGAAATGTCATAGTACAATCCAAAATATGTCTGATGGGAACAAACCCACTACCATGACGAAATAAGAGTACTGAAAGACAGATAAAAGAGTAGTGACTATAGCAGCGGCTAACTTGATAAAGATGCTCCAGTCTTAGGCGGAAGGCCTACCAGCGATCAAGGGAACTCTGATGGTAGCACCTCTAGCTCCTCCTCTGATGCGTACCTCGTCTCCTGTCCAAGTCCGTACACAGTAGGATAATATACCTCGTCCAAATCTGGAAGGGAACCAGGTCCTCAGAAGGATGTAACAAGATACAAAAATACATGACATATATAAATACTGAATAAAATAAAGGGGTGTGCTAACCATCTAAGTGAATGCAATATGAGGACAATATTGGTACATGTGGGTAGGTGTATGCATAACGTCCGTACTCCGAAGAGCATGGCATTTGTACATGTAACGTCCATCTTTTTGGAGAACGTAGAATCTAAATAAAGGAAGTCATTGGATCCGTGGCTCCTCTGGATACTACGGAGTCCAATGTGTGTATCCTATAAGCCTACCAGTTGTCCTCCCCGTCCAATATAGGTATACAAGTCGAATACACGACGTGCATACCTCGTAACTATATACCAAGTCTCAACTAATTTATATAACCCTACTTACGCACTAACCGTGATTGTCACCCCCATATTTCAGATTAGGGGTATTTTCGTCTTTTCATAAATTAATGTATAAATGATTGCATAATATTTAATTATATTTAAATTGCCATAATTTTATTTCATTGTTGCTTGGGAAAAGTCGAATACACAGGCGGCCTGGATGTGATCAAGTTTTACACAGGGGGCCTCCCCGCCCAATATAGGTATACAAGTCGAATACACAGGCGGCCTGGATGTGATCGGGGAATCAGGGTGGCCGGTTGGGAAAAGCTAGGGTTTTGAGTAGGGTTGGTTTTTAGGGTTTGGAGAGAGAGTGTTATATATATATATATATAGGAGAGAGAGAAAGGGGGTCCTCCTCGGGAATTGGGCCGGCTAGGGTTTCTTGGGTGGGGAACATGTTCACAAAAGGAATGTAGGGTGTAGATGGGCTATGTTGGGTCTAGTTTTGGGTGAGGTTGGGTCCTCACACTGATTTAAATAAAAATTAGTGCAAGTGATGCTTTTTAATTAATTGGAATTATATGGGTTAAAATTTGGTGAAACACAGTCGTCATGGATATAGCAGACTCAGAATAGAATAATGTCATAATTTGGGTTGTATGAAACATGTTGAGATTGTGTCTCCAATTTCAATTGGAATGGACAAATATGCAAAGTTGGATTTATTAGGATTTAAAACTGGTCGTTTGTAACGAATATTGCGCGACTAAAATAAAGCACAAGAGAGAGTATTTATAAGTTACACAAGGGTTAGAATGGAAGGCTGGCTTGTCTAGTAAAAGTGTATAAAATTTGTTTAAAGGTAAACGCTAGTGTAGTGCTCCAAATATCGAAGCAACGGTAATATGCACTAAGTGATAAAATTATTACACAATAAATATAAAATACTGTGTTATAATTCTAATTGTCCTTAAATTAACCCTAGTCTCTCTATCCAATCTAAGTAGGCCTAAATTTGGTCGAGGGGGTTTACAATCTAGAGCATTTCGTCCTCAAAATTAAAACAAACATATGGTAAAAACTACTGACTGGAATTTAATGCTACTACATACCTAAACCTTCGAAGAGATGGGGATAACGCTGTCGATTATCATCCTCTCGTTCCCAGGTCGACTCACCTGGTGCATGGTGCCTCCATGCGACACGAACTAGAGGGATAGTCTGACCTCACAACACCTTCTCGCTTCTGTCCAAAATCTCTACAGGCACCTCTTGGAATGATAAACTCGGCCCGACTGTGATCTCTGAGTGGTCAAGCACATGACTCGAATCTGGCATGTGTAACACCCCGTTCCGTTCAAGCGGACTGCCAATTCAAACGGCAAACGTGCAACTGTCCCGACCCGCTTTGCCTCAAACGAGTAGTAAAGGATATCCAGACTTGTCCCTACAGGAATCCGGCTTAGGCTTTCAGAGGCTCGCTTGACGTATCGCTCTACCGAGGCGAATCATCGCTAAGTTGGGTGGCTACGGTGAACTTGTTTTTGCTTAGCCAGCACACATAAAATCTGGAATGATACATGCTAGTCGCTAGGTGAATCACCCCTGCATGCTAATAAGAATCCAATGCACCTAGCTAAGGAAATAATCCCAACTTGTATTGCTTATGCTAGAACATGGAAATGAAACATTGCTTATATATATGTTCAGACCCTCGCATGCTACCCTAGAACGTGTCGCTCGGGAAGTTCCCTAACGGCTTCACCTCTCAGCTTACCTCCAGGCCCGAGCTAACGTGAATACTTGTGTTTAATACAAAAGCATGCTTGTCTGCTTGTATGTTGCCATATTTTTATTCAAACCCCGGGAGACTACTAAGTAGTCGTTCAGTGCATGGAAGAACTTAAAAGTGTACGGGATCTGTCATGACCCGCACCCAGAAATTCGGGCACGAGTGCGTGGATACGTCCAGCCTACGCCGCATTGTCGGCGGTAGTACGCTGTCTAGGTCTTACTCACAAGTAATTTTAAATCTATCTCATCCACAATAAATAGACAAGGAAAATAACAGGAAATAGGAATGCTAACTTTTATAAAACAAATTGTGACAACAGATCCATAGTTAATACAAAGCCAGAAGATGAATCGGGGACAAACCCGAGTATATGCTGAAAGGAAATAAATAAGTAGCTACTGCTAACTAATCCACAGAAGTAGCCTCCTGGGTGGGAACTGGCTCCTCATATGGGTCACCTGCTAACTCATAGTGGCCATAATAGGTGGGGGCATAGTTCTCATCATCGCCTAAATTAACAGATCCAGTCAGGAAAGGAGCAAAGTACACAATGCACAACAAGAATAAACTAAATATTTATGACAATTAACTTGAGTATCATATTGAGAAAATTTGCATAAAAGAAACATCAATATCTCAGAGTTAATGCTATAAACAGGAATATGAGAAAACAGAAATAAATGAGACAGGAAATGAAACTACAACAGTTAGCAAGAACTATAACAAGACCAGGAGCTATCTGTGTGAACTTGTGTTTATTTTAGAATACATAGTTGGCATGTAGGGGTTTATAAGGCTAATCCGGCCATCATAAACGGCTATTAAACAGGGAAAATTGAGATCTGGCTGAGGGTACAGTCGCGTACCAACAGCTATTAAATATGGCAGGGAAAAGGGTAAACTACATGCCTTCTAGTATTCTCCCACCCGACATGAAAAATAAGACATGAACTCCAATATTCAAGACATGAAATCCAGTATTCCTAATACTAGGTGTAATCATCAAGGGTACTAGTAAAGCAGGGAATTAATTATCATAATATAAAGATTTAACTTGAAGTGCAGGTACTTGCCTGATGTTTGGATCCGATTAATTATACTCGGGGAAATTTCCAGAGATGAGTCCAAAAGCTAAAATAGACATTACCATCATGCTCAGAAGATGTCAAATAGCTAGAAATGCATGTCCTTGGGTCCAATTTGGAGACAAGGGCAAAAACGATAGTTTCGGGTCAAAACGGGGTCCGCCGGTGGGCCCGCTTTGACCCGAAACTGTCGTTTTTGCCCTTGTCTCCAAATTGGACCCAAGGACAGGCGTTTCTAGCTATTTGACATCTTCTGAGCGTGATGGTAATATCTATTTCAGCTTTTGGACTCATCTCTGGAAATTTCCTCGAGTACAATTAATCGGATCCAAACATCAGGCAAGTACCTGCACTTCAAGTTAAATCTTTATATTGTGATAATTAATTCCCTGTTTTACTAGTACCCTTGATGATTACACCTAGTGTTAGAAATACTGGATTTTATGTCTTGAATATTGGAGTTCATGTCTTGTTTTTCATGTCGGGTGGAAGAATACTAGAAGGCATGTAGTTTACCCTTTCCCCTGCCATGTTTAATAGCTGTTGGTACGCGACTGTACCCTCAGCCGAATCTCAATTTTCCCTGTTTAATAGCCGTTTATGACGGACGAATTAGCCTTATAAACCCCTACATGCCAACTATGTATTCTAAAATAAACACAAGTTCACACAGATAGCTCCTGGTCTTGTTATAGTTCTTGCTGACTGTTGTAGTTTCATTTCCTGTCTCATTTATTCCTGTTTTCTCATATTCCTGTTTATAGCATTAACTCTGAGATATTGATATTTCTTTTATGCAAATTTTCTCAATATGATACTCAAGTTAATTGTCATAAATATTTAGTTTATTCTTGTTGTGCATTGTGTACTTTGCTCCTTTCCTGACTGGATCTGTTGATTTAGGCGATGATGAGAACTATGCCCCCACCTATTATGGCCACTATGAGTTAGCAGGTGACCCATATTAGAAGCCAGTTCCCACCCAGGAGGCTACTTCTGTGGATTAGTTAGCAGTAGCTACTTATTTATTTCCTTTCAGCATATACTCGGGTTTGTCCCCGATTCATCTTCTGGCTTTGTATTAACTATGGATCTGTTGTCACAATTTGTTTTATAAAAGTTAGCATTCCTATTTTCTGTTATTTTCCTTGTCTATTTATTATGGATGAGATAGATTTAAAATTACTTGTGAGTAAGACCTAGACAGCGTACTACCGCCGATACTGCGGCGTAGGCTGGACGTACCCATGCACTCGTGCCCGAATTTCTGGGTGCGGATCGTGACACGTTTTTGTGGTGGCCCATGCAGGTCCTATCCTTAAATAGGGTAATACCCTAGGACAGGGTATGGAATAAGATTGAGGATTCTAGGAAAAGCTCATTCACAGTATTGTGTCCTTATTTCAATTCTTGATATCATTCTGCTCAATTTTCCTATCGCCTTTGATTTCCAAGTAATCTATTCTGATCTTCCTATCCCTTAATCTTTTAGAATGGTCCAGACAAGGAACACAGTAGGAGGCACATCAGAACCAGCTGAGCAGAATGTGCCCGAGACTCTTGCACTTCCGCCGCCTCCATCTATTCCGGCAGTTACTCTGGATGGGGCACAGCTACTTGGAGTGTTCCAGGGACTAGTGGAATCCCAAAAAGAACAGACTGCACTTCTGTGGACCAGCCTCTCAGAAGCTCTTAGGTCCCAGGAGTCGCCACTCAAGAGGCCAGGGAGTGCTAAAGACTTCAAGAATCTTAGACCCCTGGAATTCTACGGAACTGAGGGCATTCTCTATGCCGATGAGTGGATAGAGAATGTCGAGAGACTCCTGAAGACTGCTCGGGTTCCTGATGATCTTAAAGTGGAGTCCGCAAGCCTGCAACTGTTCGACATAGCTCGAACCTGGTTCAGAGATGAACCCCAACTTTCTGCTCCTGACCTCACCTGGGAGGACTTCAAGAGGCTATTCAAGGAAAAATTCTACCCCGAAGTGGCTCGGGAAGCTCTCAAAAGCCAATTCGAGAGACTGGAACAAGGTAACCTGTCTGTTGATGAGTATACTGCTGAATTTAGCAGGTTAAGCCACTTTACGGAGTACATGGTTCGTACCCCGGAGGACAGAGCCCGTAGATTCAAGAAGGGGCTATCTCCGGATATTCGCCTTGCTGTCACCACCAGCCGAGCTCGCACCTATGAAGAAATCCTGAGCGTGGCACAAGGCGTTGAGAGAGACATGGGGCATAAACTAAAACGAGAGAGAGATACCAGAAATGTGGGACCCAACAAACGCCCTTTTCAACAACAACAATAGCAGAGGGCCCCACAGCAAACTCACCGTCCTCTCCTTCGAGCTCCAACACCCCAACACCAGGCTCAAGGATAGAACCAACAAGCTGCTGCTTGTAACTTTTGCCAAAAACCAGGTCATACTTGGCAAGTCTGCAGGAAGAGGCTAGGTGCCTGCCTCTACTGCGGCTCAGCAGCGCATCAAATGAGGGACTATCCTGCTGCTCAAGGACGCACCGCTGCACCAAAGGCTCCAGTCCAGGCCAGGGCCCCAGCAGCACAACTGAGGGGACCCCCGCTTCCAACACAACAACAACGCTTTGCTCAGCACCAACAGCAGCAACAGAGGGGTGCACCGCAGCAAGATCGTGCTTATGCAATGACCCTGGAAGAAGCTGAAGCCACAGCAGACGTGATCACAGGTTCTGTGCTTATAAATTCAATACCAGCTATTACTTTATTTGACTATGGAGCTTCACATTCATTCATGTCAGTAGATTTCCTTATGAAGCATAGCTTAATCACTAAACCCCTTAGGAATTGTTATAAGATCATTACCGGTGGAGGAATTATCCCGGTTAGTGATGCCTGTAACAATTATCCTATTACATTATGTGGAAGAGAACTGTATGCTAGGCTACTCGTAATGCCAGTTCCCAGTTTTGATATTATACTGGGTATGGATTGGTTGAGTCAACATCATGCCACTATAGACTGCCACCGAGGTAGTGTAATCTTCAGGCCCCCTGACAAGCCAGAATTTGAATTTGCTAGAGGTTCTAGAGAAATGGGTAATAAAAAAATTTGTGGAGCCCTAGTAACAGAAGAATTGCCTATCATCTCTGAATATCTTGATATCTTCCCTGAGGATCTCCCAGGCTTACCTCCAGACCGAGAAGTTGAATTCTCTATTGACTTAGTGCCGGGAGCAGCACCAGTATCTCAAAATCCCTACAGAATCAACAAAAAGGAGATAATAGAACTAAATGAGCAAATCAAAGAGTTAGAAGACAAATGCTTCATTAGGTCTAGTGTCTCACCCTGGGGAGCTCCAGTATTATTTGTGCCCAAGAAGGACGGAACATCCCAAATGTGTATTGACTATAGGACCTTGAATGCCTTAACAATTAAGAATAAGTATCTCCTACCCAGGATAGATGACTTATTTGATCAGTTAAGTGGAGCTCTGGTATTTTCAAAGATTGATTTGAGGTCTGGTTACCACCAAGTAAGGGTGAGAAAGGAAGACATCCCTAAAACTGCTTTCAATACCCGTAACGGACACTACGAATTCTTAGTAATGCCGTTCGGGTTGACGAATGCACCAGCAGTTTTTATGAACTTGATGAACAGAGTCTTTCAGAAATATCTAGACAAATTTGTAGTGGTCTTTATTGATGATATTTTGATCTACTCCAAGACCCCCGAAGAACATGAAGAACATTTGAGGCTAGCATTAAAGACTTTGAGGAAGGAAAAACTTTATGGAAAATTATCTAAATGTGCTTTCTTCCTAGACAAAGTAGAATTCTTGGGACATGTTGTGACTGGAGATGGAATAGCAGTAGATTCTAAGAAGATAGCGGCAGTAGAATCCTGGCCCACTCCAGACTCGGTAGCAGAAATTAGAAGTTTCCTGGGATTAGCTGGCTACTATCGGAAGTTCGTGAAGGACTTTGCTAGAATTGCTGAACCCATGACAAAATTAACAAGGAAGGATGAAGAGTTCACCTGGACCGATGAATGTCAGCATACTTTTGAGGAATTGAAGAAAAGGCTGACTACTGCCCCTATTCTGACCTTACCTTCTGGAACCGGAGGTTTCGCTATTTATAGTGATGCTTCTGAAAAAGGTCTAGGTTGTGTATTGGAGCAGAACAAGAAAGTAATAACATACGCCTCTAGACAGCTTCGACCCCATAAAAAGAACTATCCAACTCATAATTTAGAATTGGCAGCTGTCATTTTTGCTCTTAAACTATGGAAGCATTATCTTTATGGAGAAAAGGTGGAAATATTTACAGACCATAAAAGTCTAAAATATATCTTCACCCAGAAAGAGCTGAACATGAGGCAAAGAAGGTGGCTGGAACTAATGAAAGACTTTGATATCACCCTTCAATATCATCCTGGGAAGGCCAATGTAGTTGCTGATGCTCTAAGCAGGTATCCTATGGCGATGTACTTGACTATGGACCGACACTTGCTTGAGGACCTGGAAAGTTTAGGTATTGAGGTAATTATCCCAGGAAAAGAAGGCCAAATGATGAACTTGCAGATTCAGTCTACCTTAATAGACAAGGTCAAGGAGACTCAGTTTCAAGACGAAGGTCTGCGAAGCCTTCGAGGTCAAGTGCAAGCTGGATTAGTGGAAGATTTCAGAATTCATGAAGATGGATCACTGAGGCATGGCGATAGATTGTGTGTACCTCAAGGAGACATAAGGGAAAAAATTATGCAAGAGGCGCACAGATCGCAATACTCTATACATCCAGGAGCCAACAAGATGTACAAGGACCTGAGGACGCATGTTTGGTGGCATGGCATGAAAAGAGAAGTAGCCAGGTTCGTATCTCGTTGTTTAGTGTGCCAACAAGTCAAGGCAGAAAGACAAAGACCTGGAGGATTGCTTCAACCACTACCCATTCCGGAGTGGAAGTGGGAACATATTACAATAGATTTTGTTTCCGGACTTCCAAGGACACCTAGTGGAAAGGATGCAATTTGGGTGATAGTAGATAGACTGACCAAGTCCACACATTTTCTACCTTTCAAAGTAGGGCTATCTACAAAGAAGCTGGCAGATTTATATATCAGACATATTGTTAGGTTGCATGGAGTTCCAGTAAGTATTGTCTCCGACCGAGATTCAAGATTCACCTCTCACTTCTGGAAGAGCTTACAAGTCAGTTTGGGGACTCAACTCAAATTTAGCACAGCTTATCATCCCCAAATCGATGGACAATCAGAACGTACAATCCAGACACTTGAAGATATGCTTCGTAAATGTGTTCTAGATTTTGGAGGATCCTGGAAAGACTATCTACATCTGGTGGAGTTCTCTTATAATAACAGTTACCAAGCAAGTATTGAGATGACTCCGGATGCTGAAAGTGTACGGGACCATTGGGTCACCAAGGCAATTCCCGAACCAGGAAATTTGCACCCTGAATGAATAAATCACTGAATCACAGCTCGTGGAGCAAACTACTGAATCAACTGGCCTGGCAATCTATATACTACTGTAAATGAATCCTGCCTCAACAAGTTCTGTATATATACTGCCTTGAACTCGTTCCATACCGGACTTGTTCAATATATACACATAATGCCTCAAACTTGTTCATGTACCAGACCAGAGACCGAAAGTTTACAGACTTGCATGTCGCGGACAACTCGAAAACGAGGTATAGTTCCACGGACGGTCACCGGGGCACTGGGGCCGATCCGATCCGGATGGAACTCCATTGTTCAGCCTACTGTACTGGACGAGATAGTGTGCAACGCCCACTGTTCTTTCTCTGCATACCATCCTCTCCACGGCTGAACTCTACTGTACTGAACGAGATAACTTGTAGCGTCCACTGTACTTTCGTTGTAAACCATTCTCGTTTAAGACTAGTGTCCTTTATGGCTATGCCAGCGACTCATTGTTCATATAGATAAGTCATCCTCGCTTAGCGGCTATCCGCGTGCGAGTTATTACATCGCATCAAGAAACAACTGAATACCTAAACGATCATGTTATAATGACCCTCGTGTTTGCATATGCTATGCCTCTTGAATGGTTATACTTGCTCGTGCTTGAATTGTTAATGTTTGCCTTGGACAGGGAAGGACAAATGGTAAGTTGGTAAGTCTCGTCGTGTTTCCTCTCATGTTGCACGACTCACTGCCATACGAAATAGGCTATTCAATATTTGCATGAAACTGATCCTAAGGCAACTAGAAAGACAACTTAATAGTTGTGCACAGAACTTATATTACGTGTTTGGATTTGTCGAGCGGGAGAGTAGCTTCCCCACCAGTGCATTCAATGTACTGATAATCCACCAGTTTGTATGCAGGGTGCGGAAGAACCTCGTTCGGTGCGGATGCTCCTTCGTGCGTGCTAAGGTGTGAAGATCACTCCGAAGCATCGCTGCGTCCGGAACTGAAGCACTTATACAAGACATAATATTGTGAACATTGCCTGATCACCGCCTGTACAATTATTCCACAATTGTAGCCAATTGGCACGCTTTTACTGTTTCAGAGAGAGAGGCTTGAGCGACTTGTAATCTTGGCTATACGCCGCTTGTAACACTTGTTTATATCAATAAAGAGTTGCTTTACTTCAACTTGTGTTATTCAATGCTTCCGCTATATTGTCGACTCAGTGAACCTGTTACCAAATCGCTATGCGTTTATGATTCCGCTGCACTCGAATAATCTGTGCGACTCTGTGGCTTAGAAATCTTACCGCCAGCCAATGAACCACGGCCTTGCACGGGCATGGCTCACATTCGTGCGGCATCACGCCCGGATAGTTTAAAGCGATCGTTCCGCGGGAGCGCTGGCGCGGTGATTCTCGCCTAGCGGGAATGGCCGATTTGCCTGCGGGAGATCGGGTCGTAACATAGTGGTATCAGAGCCTGGCTTCTACGCCTTTGGACTTCAATTCGATTATCTCAGTTTCGAAAGCTCGTTCATGGGTTATGTGCACGCTCTCTCAATGCCTCGATGGGATGTTCCAACAATAAGTTTAAATACTTTCAAAATGCGTTTTGAATGATATGATTGCTTGTATGATATTATGCTGCGAGTGGCCTTTGTGCCAACCTGTGCGAACCCTTGAGAGTATCGCTAGTAGCTTGTCCGATTTTACTATCCCTAAGTTTGGTTGAATGTATATGTTTGAGGGACGCCTTGAACTTATGCACCATCCAAGACTTAAGAAAAGGTGAAACTCGAGTGCTAAGACTTCGCTATCACTAAGCTGGTTGACGTGCTCACGCTAGAAGTGCACTTCGAAAGTGCGCACGATCCAGACTAAATGATATGCTGAACTCGAACGCTTGTGCAAGTGAATATCCAAATAAAACAAGTACAACGACTTGTGTAGGTTTGCCTCAGCCTTGTATCGTTAAATCAAAATTAATTGAAACGTACTGCTTGTCCTCAGTAAGTCTCGAGGATGAAACTTTTTCTGAGTTGGGTAGGATGTAACACCCCGTTTCGTTCAAGCGGACTGTCGATTCAAATAGCAAAAGTGCAACTGTCCCAACCCGCTTTGCCTCAAACGAGTAGCAAAGGATATCCAGACTTGTCCCTACAGGAATCTGGCTTAGGCTTTCAGAGGCTCGCTTGACGTATCGTTCTACCGAGGCAAATCATCGCTAAGGTGGGTGGCTATTGTGCACTTGTCTTTGCTTAGCCAGCACACATAAAATTTGGAATGATACATGCTAGTCGCTAGGTTAATCACCCCTGCATGCTAATAAGAATCCAACGCACCTAGTTAAGGAAATAATCCCAACTTGTATTGCTTATGCTAGAACATGGAAATGAAACATTGCTTATATATATGTTCAGACCTTCGCATGCTACCGTAGAACGTGTCGCTCGGGAAGTTACCTAACGGCTTCACCTCTCGGCTTACCTCCGGGCCCGAGTTAACGTGAATACTTGTGTTTAATACAAAAGCATGCTTGTCTGCTTGTATATTGCCATGTTTTCATTCAAACCCCGGGAGACTACTAAGTAGTCGTTCCGTGCATGGAAGAACCTGAAAGTGTACGGGACCATTGGGTCACCAAGGCAATTTTCGAACCAGGGAATTTGCACCTTAAATGATTAAATCACTGAATCACAGCTCGTGGAGCAAACTACTGAATCAATTGGCCTGGCAATCTATATACTACTGTAAATGAACCCTGTCTCAACAAGTTCTGTATATATACTACCTCGAACTCGTTCCATACCTGACTTGTTCAATATATACACATACTGCCTCGAACTTGTTCATGTACCAGACCAGAGACCGAAAGTTTACAGACTTGCATGTCGCGGACAACTCAAAAATGAGGTATAGTTCCACGGACGGTCACCGGGGCACTAGGGCCGATCCGATCCGGATGAAACTCTATTGTTCAGCCTACTGTACTGGACGAGATAGTGTGCAGCGCCCACTGTTCTTTCGCTGCATACCATCCTCTCAACGGCTGAACTCTACTGTATAGTCTACTGTACTGAACGAGATGGCTTGTAGTGCCCACTGTACTTTCGTTGCAAACCATTCTCGTTTAAGACTAGTGTCCTTTATGGCTATGCCAGCGGCTCATTGTCCATATAGATAAGTCATCCTCGCTTAGCGGCTATCCGCGTGCGAGTCATTGCATCGCATCAAGAAACAACTGAACACCTAAACAATCATGTTATAATGACCCTCGTGTTTGCATATGCTATGCGTCTTGAATGGTTATACTTGCCCGTGCTTGAATTGTTAATGTTTGCCTTGGACAGGGAAGGACAAATGGTAAGTTGGTAAGTCTCGCCGTGTTTTCTCTCGTGTTGCACGGCACACTGCCACATAAAATATGCTATTCAATGTTTGCATGAAACTGATCCTAAGGCAACTAGAAAGACAACTTAATAGTTGTGCACGGAACTTATATTACGTGTTTGGATTTTTTGAGCGGGCGAGTAGCTTCCCCACCAGTGCATTCAATGTACTGATAATCCATCAGTTTGTATGCAGGGTGCGGGAGAACCTCGTTCGGTGCAGATGCTCCTTCGTGCGTGCTAAGGCATGGAGATCACTCCGAAGCATCGCTGCATCCGAAACTGAAGCACATATATAAGACATAATATTGTGAACATTGCCTGATCACCGCCTGTATAATTATTCTACAATTATAGCCACTTGGCACGCTTTTACTGTTTCAGAGAGAGAGGCTTGAGCGACTTATAATCTCGGCTATACGCTGCCTGTAACACTTGTTTATATCAGTAAAAAGTTACTTTACTTCAACTTGTGTTATTCAATGCTTCCGCTATATTGTCGACTCAGTGAACCTGTTACCAAATCGCTATGCGTTTATGATTCCGCTGCACTTGTAACGCCCCGCTCTGCGCCGGCGTTATGTATCAAGGTGAGTGGGCAGAACTTCGTTCTCTGATTCTTGTACGCCTTAATAATAACCTGAGTTTTTGCTTGCAATATTTTCTTAAGAGAATGATAGAACCTGCCTTGCATGTTAATGAACGAACTCACCTAGCTTGTCTTTGAAACAATGCCTGCTTAACGAGAATCCTGAATCGCCTGCTTAGAGTGCATGAATATGTTCACTATCGTCTATGCTTCGAGAGAACCATACTGTGCCTGAACGTGTTCAAGTGATAAGTCGGATTGCTCCGCAACAATGAGTGTATTCTGATGGTTCGTCTCGTCTGCATACTAGAGTTTATTTGATAGTGTTCCATGCATTCGCACGCGGTCGGACAATGGCTATTGGTGGAGAGCTGAACTGCATGTATCACGGCTGCTACCATGATAGTGCAAAGCAACCATGAGTCACAGCTGCCTCTAGCATCAGATAAAGAGTCATTGGTATGCTGTTCCACCAGCTGCCGATCCTGAGATACTCGGGGACCGCCCTGCATATAGCTAAGTCATTGTGTTGGCTTGGATAGTGACTGCCCCTAAGATTGTGCATCATGTGTCTAGCTTTGCATCAGACCCTGGAGTCGCACGAGACACGTTGCGCACACCCTGAAACATGAACGGTTTGCTTGCTTGCATATTCAATATGAAACTCTGTTTCCAAACATGTTTCTAAACAAGTAAATCGACTCTGCTAGAACTGCATGAAACGAACCTAGGTAAAACTAGAAAGATCACTAGTAATGTAATGTTTTATAACATGATTACTTAGTGCCTGTTTGAGTGAATGCTTGTTTCTGTTCAGTTGATTTATCTCACCAGTACTTGTATAAAGTGCTGACCCACCAACAGTTTACTTGTTCGCAGGTACTGGATCGTTCGAGGGAGCGATAGGCGTGCCACAGTCCCGAAGACCCGGAATCCTGGTTTCGATTGTTGCCCCGAGAATGCTATCGTATAAGGGGGCATAATGTATGGAACGAACGTGTGCCTTTGCTAAAGGAAACCCAAGTTGCCTCGATTGTCCCTAACACTCAGTTGGCTAATGCATTGCATTGCAACAAGTCCCTTTCCGCTGCTTACTCGATTGATGCGATGATAGCCAACTATCAACTTAAACGATTGGCCTTGTACGGGCGCAACCCCAGGCCCGTGGGCATCACGTCCCCCGAAAGCTCGAACGGGCCATTCGCTTGGCTCCCTTCCTCCCTCGCACCCGCGGGACGGGCGCGGTGATTCGCGTCCGGCGCACCGAGGCACGGTGATACGTGTCCGGTTCATTAAATCTCGGCCGTACGGGGTGGGGCAGGGCGGAGCGACGGCCCGGGCGGGGCCGGGGCATGACAGAATGGTATCAGAGCGGAATCGATTCTCTGGCCCAAACCGTTGCTATGACTCTGAGATACGATATGGTTTTGCAAAGAGCGTTCCATACAATAAGTCCTTAGATATTCTCAAAGTACAAAATGTTTTCTGAACTTGAATTGCTTGATTGTTTCGATTGAGTACGGCGAGGGACGGCACTATCGCTACTCGGGATATCGAGAAGTTTATCCTTGAAGTTTCGAGGACGAAACTTTTTGTTGGTTGGTAAGTATGTAACGCCCCGCTCCGCGCCGGTGTTATGTATCAAGGTGAGTGGGCAGAACTTCGTTCTCTGATTCTTGCACGCCTTAATAATAACCTGAGTTTTTTGCTTGCAATGTTTTCTTAAGAGAATGATAGAACCTGCCTTGCATGTTAATGAACGAACTCACCTAGCTTATCTTTGAAACAATGCCTGCCTAACGAGAATCCTGAATCGCCTGCTTAGAGTGCATAAATATGTTCACTATCGTCTATGCTTCGAGAGAACCATACTGTGCCTGAACGTGTTCAAGTGATAAGTCGGATTGCCCCGCAACAATGAGTGTATTCTGATGGTTCATCTCGTCTGCATACTAGAGTTTATTTGATAGTGTTCCATGCATTCGCACGCGGTCGGACAATGGCTATTAGTGGAGAGCTGAACTGCATGTGTCACGGCTGCTACCATGATAGTGCAAAGCAACCATGAGTCACAGCTGCCTCTAGCATCAGATAAAGAGTCATTGGTATGCTGTTCCACCAGCTGCCGATCCTGAGATACTCGGGGATCGCCCTGCATATAGCTAAGTCATTGTGTTGGCTTGGATAGTGACTGCCCCTAAGATTGTGCATCGTGTGTCTAGCTTTGCATCAGACCCTGGAGTCGCACGAGACACGTTGCGCATACCCTGAAACATGAACGGTTTGCTTGCTTGCATATTCAATATGAAACTCTGTTTCCAAACATGTTTCTAAACAAGTAAATCGACTCTGCTAGAACTGCATGAAACGAACCTAGATAAAACTAAAAAGATCACTAGTAATGTAATATTTTATAACATGATTACTTAGTGCCTGTTTGAGTGAATGCTTGTTTCTGTTCAGTTGATTTATCTCACCAGTACTTGTATAAAGTGCTGACCCACCAACAGTTTACTTGTTCGCAGGTACTGGATCGTCCGAGGGAGCGATAGGCGTGCCACAGTCTCGAAGACCCGGAATCCTGGTTTCGATTGTTGCCCCGAGAATGCTATCGTATAAGAGGGCATAATGTATGGAACGAACGTGTGCCTTTGCTAAAGGAAACCCAAGTTGCCTCGATTATCCCTAACACTCAGTTGGCTAATGCATTGCATTGCAACAAGTCCCTTTTCGCTGCTTACTCGATTGATGCGATGATAGCCAACTATCAACTTAAACGATTGGCCTTGCACGGGCGCAACCCCAGGCCCGTGCGGCATCACGTCCCCCGAAAGCTCGAACGGGCCATTCGCTTGGCTCCCTTCCTCCCTCGCACCCGCGGGACGGGCGCGATGATTCGCGTCCGGCGCGCCGAGGCACGGTGATACGTGTCCGGTTCGTTAAATCTCGGCCGTACGGGGCGGGGCAGGGCGGAGCGGCGGCCCGTGCGGGGCCGGGGCGTGACAGCACTCGGACAATCTGTGCAACTCTGTGGCTTAGAAATCTTACCGCCAGCCAATGAACCATGGCCTTGCACGGGCGTGGCTCACGCTCGTGCGGTATCATGCCCAGATGGGTTAAAGCGATCGTTCCGCGGGAGCGCTGGCACTGTGATTCTCGCCTAGCGGGAAATGCCGATTTGCCTGCGGGAGATCGGGGCATGACAGCATGTACCTCCTTAACTGTGATATATGGAAGATATCATGAAATCCTTCTAATGTCTGTGGCAACGCTAATCTTTAGGCAACCTGTCTGATGCGATCCAACATATCGAAGGGTCCGATGTATCTCAGACTCAGCTTTCCTCTGCCTCCAAACTTGTTGGTTCCTCGGATAGGCGAGATTTTCAGAAATACATGATCTCCAACCTGGAACTCTAGGGGTCGTCGATGCGCGTTTGCCCAATACTTCTGTCTGTCCTGTGCTGCTCGCAGGTGCCCTTGGATCTTCTTTACATTCTCCACTGTATGAACAACCAACTCTGGCCCAAGAATCTGTCTCTCGTCCACATCGCTCCAACACACTGGGGAACAATACTTCCTGTCATACAACGCTTCATAGGGAGCCATCTGAATGCTCGCTTGATAGCTATTGTTGTAGGAAAATTTGACCAAATATAAATGGTCCTCCCATGATCTACTGAAATCAAGCATGCACGCCCTCAACATATCTTCCAGCGTCTGAATGGTGCGCTCGGACTGGCCATTTGTCTGCGGGTGATACGATATGCTAAACTTTAGGCGGGTACGAGACACTCTTGCATACTCCGCCAAAAGTAAGATGTTAACCTCGTATCCTTGTCATACACTATACTGACTGGCACTCCATGCAGTCGCACAATCTCCCTCATATACATATCTGTTAAGACCTCTGTAGACTGCCCAACTCTGAAGGGCAAAAAATGAGCAGACTTAGTGAGTCTATCCACGATTACCCATACTACATTGAAACCACTAGGACTCCTCGGAAATCCCGTAACGAAGTCCATAGTGACATGCTCCCATTTTCACTCAGGTATCGGGAGCGGTTGAAGTAAACCTGCAAACCTCTTATGCTCTGTCTTGACCTGCTGACACACCAGGCACTTTGCCACAAAGCGGGCTATCTTCCTCTTTATTCCATGCCACCAATAGTACTGCCTCAAGTCTCTGTACATCTTCGTACCTCCTGGATGAATAGAGTATGTTGAACTGTGTGCCTCCGATATTAGCTCCTGACGAAGTTCTCCATTCGGAACATAGAGACGATCTTCATATCTCAAAGTCCCATCCTCGTGTATGCACAATCATGTCTGTATCCCGGCCTCTGTCCTCTGTCGAAGTCTCTGGAATCTGGCATCTGTTGACAATGCAGCCTTGATTCTCTCAACCAATATCGGTTGCAACTTAAAACTCGACAACTGGCCGTCTACTCCGGGCATAATGACCTTTATACCCAACTGCACCAGATCTCTTAACAGGTGTTGCTGGGTAGTCAAAAAGAATGCCATGGATCTCCTGCTCAATGCATCAGCTACCACATTGGCCTTTCTCGGATGGTATGTAGCTCAATCTCAAAGTCTGTCATTACCTCGAGCCAACGTCTTTGTCTCTGGTTCAGGTCCTTTTGAGTATAGACGTACTTCAGGCTTTTGTGATCTGTGAATATCTTCACTCGTTCTCTGTATAGGTAGTGCCTCCACTGCTTCAAGGCAAAGATCACTGCGGCAAGCTCCAAGTCGTGAGTGGGATAGTTCTTCTCATGGGTCCTCAGCTGCCTAGAGGCATAGGCCATAACTTTCTCATGCTGCATCAAGACGCATCCTAATCCTTTCCCAGACGCATCGCTATAGATCATGAATCCTCCGGGTCCGGAAGGTATAGTCAAGATAGGTGTCGTGGTCAGACGCTTCTTCAGCACATCGAATGCCTTCTGACACTCTTCTGTCCAGGTGAACTCCTGCTCCTTGCGGGTCAAGCGGGTCATCGGCTCTGCGATCCTTGCAAAGTTCTTTACGAACCTCCGGTAATATCCGACAAGTCCTAGAAAACTTCTCACCTCCGAGACGTTGGTAGGGGTCGGCCACGTCTCTACTGACGAAATCTTCGCTGGATCTACTGAAATACCATCTCCTGAGATAATGGGTCCGAGAAAAGCGACACGATCTAGGAGGAACTCATACTTGCTCAACTTGGCATAGAGACTCTCTCGTCTCAGCTTTTCCAACACTAATCTCAAGTGCTCTTCATGCTCCTCGTGGCTTTTTGAATACACCAAGATGTCGTCGATGAAGACTACCAAGTACTGGTCCAAATACTGGTGAAGACTCTGTTCATCAGGTTCATAAATACTATAGGTACATTCGTCAATCCAAAAGGCATCACCAAGAACTCGTAGTGACCATAACGAGTCCTGAATGCCGTCTTTGGAATGTCTTCTCTCCGCACCTTTACCTGATGATATCCCGATCTTAAGTCAATCTTCGTGAACACCACTGATCATGTCAGTTGGTAGAACAAATCATCAATCCGCGGCAGGGGGTACTTGTTCTTGATAGTCAAAGCATTAAGGGCTCTGTAATCAATGCACTTACGAACTGTCCCATCCTTCTTTGATACAAGCAATACTGGTGCTCCCTAGGGTGATGCACTAGGATGGATAAATCCTTTGATCTGTAACTCCTATAACTGTAGCTTCAGCTCATCCAATTCTTTCTTCGCCAATCGGTACACATTTAAAGATACCGGCGCTGCTCCGGGTACTAACTCAATAGTAAACTCTACGTCTCTATCTGGCGGTAATCTTGGCAACTCCTCCGTAAAAACATCCTCGAACTCTGCAACTATTGGTGGGGGTGCCGTCTCCATAGCCATGTAAGCTCCAGTTGTCTGTCCTACTCCTCGCTCGATGGTCCCTCATATGTACTCGAACTCCGGGTGATCTGGCAGTCTAAAATGATGCTACCTATCCGGCAATCCAGTATGGCATTGTACTGGCTTAACCAGTCCATGCCTAACACAACGTCAAAGTTTGGTATCGAAAATACCAAAAATTGTGCTCTCATCTCCCTACCACACACGACTACCGAGCACGTTATAATAATGCTGGTAACCGGTACGATGCCTCCTCCGGTAAGAATCTTCCAACTCTTAGGTAAGGGGAAAGTAGCTACTCTATGCATAGCTATGAAACTTCTAGATATGAAAGATAGTGTAGCACCAGAATCAAACAACGCAGTTGCAGGTAATGATGCAACTAAAATGGTATTTGTGATAGCTTTCCCTTCTGGTTCCTCCTCAGTCGCTGCTAGTACAAAGGCCTGCCCGTGCCTCTGCCCTCCGGCCTGCTGTCTGGCTCGATCAAACTGTGCCTACTGTGGGGCCAAGGGTGGTCCCCACTGAAATCCTCCAGGTGCTAGTAGAAGTTGACCTCCCGACGGAGGTAATATCCTCAGGGCTGGTGCTGCTGGACTCTTTCATGTTTGTGGTGCTGCATCTCTGCGCTGTGGGCAGTCTCGGGCTTGGTACTAGCTCGCTCCACAAATCATGCATGTCTCCAGTCTCTTTCGACAGTCCTTCTGGAAATGCCCTCTCTTACCACAGTAGTGGCAAGTCGGTAGCTCCTTTTGCTAGTGTGGCACCTATCCTCTGCTATGTCTGTGCTCCTGGACGACGAATCGGTCCTCCTGCTCCGGGCTGAGCTTTGGCTGGTACGATTACGCTGGAATATCTCGCTCCTCTTCTAAGGGCCTCCTGGATCCTCGTCTCTGACAGAACCTCCTCATAAGAAATTTTTGCCTGGGTGGTGGTGTACCTCTGCAGCTCGAAAGTCAGGCCGTGGTGGAATCTCCTGGCCTTCTCCAGATCGTTGGGTATCAAGGCGGCACCAAATATGCTAAGTCGGCTAAAATCTGCATTGTATGCATCTACGGTCATATTCCCTTGCTCCAGGTGCAGGAACTGGGAGTATAGGGCATTTTTAACTATAGCCGAGAAATACTTCGCATTGAAGTACTCTAAGAACTGCTTCCATGTCTGTGTCTTGCCTACGATGCGCTCTATGGAGTTCCACCAGTGATGGGCGTTGCCTTTCAGTCGGGCCCTCACTACGGTCATCCAAAGGTTTGGATGTAGCTGAGAAACCTCTAGTAGCATCTCCGCGCTGGCGAACCAATCAGAGATCTCCTCTGTAGTCTCGTTGCCCTAAAAAGTATCCGGGCCCATCTGACAAAATTCTTGTACAGTACCAGCTGGCTGAACTGGTGTAGGTGCTAGTACGGGTGCTGGGGCAGGTGTCCTCTCCAGAACTGCCATCAATCTCTGTCTCAACGTCTCGGTCTGATGCCACTGCGCCTGCATCATAGTCTGGAAGAACTGTAACATCTGCGACTGTCCCTCCGGATACGGCATTTGAGATAGAAAGGGTGGAGGTGGTGGCAGCGGAACCTCCGGCTGGGTTGTAGGTGTCTCCTCATATGTCGGCCTCTCGGTTTGTGGCATCGGTGTAGCCCCCGAAGTCTGGCCCTCGAAATGTTGTGTCAGGATTGTCTGTGAAGTCTGTCCCTCGTGCTGCTGCGTCGGATCACCCTGAGAAGTCTCGCGCCAATGTATCAGCGGGGCCTGTGGGATCACCTGGGCCTGTGGTGGTGGCTACTCTCCGGGTGGTCCATGGGATGTCTCCTCCCTCTGCGTGGTGGAGGTGGGCACTACGGCACCGTATGTCCCGTGTCCGTTGCGCAAGTTAATCTCGCTGCAAGAGATAGAACCTCATTAAAAAGTACGAAAACAAGAAAACAGGATGCAATTATTTAAAAATAATATGAAGGAGGTTCAAGGATGAAATCAAAGTGGATGAGATCTAGTAATTTCTATCTTATTGCAGGCTCACTGGGCATGTCACCATACCACAAGCGATAAACTAGACTTGCATGGGCCACCACTAAAACCATGTCGTGCCCCAGTCCCAAAACTACACGGGACCAGGCCACGTGGCAATGGCCAGCTAATACGTCTCCGAGGGAATACCCAATTTAATTAATGGATCCAAAAAAATGTACTACGCTGTCCTAAAATACTAACAAGTCCAATTTCTCATACAACAGGTAATGTCTAATCTCATCCACAATATAAACAAGAAGTACTGAAATAAATACTGAAAAATAAGTACAAGTCTGAAATGTCATAGTATAATCCAAAATATGTCTGATGGGAACAAATCCACTACCATGACGAAATAAGAGTACTGAAAGACAGATAAAAGAGTAGTGACTAGAGCAGCGACTAACTAGATAAAGATGCTCCAGTCCTAGGCGGAAGGCATACTAGTGATCAAGGAAACTCTGATGGTAGCACCTCTAGCTCCTTCTCGGATGCGTACCTCATCTCCTGTCCAGGTCCGTACACAGTAGGATAATATGCCTCGTCCAAATCTGGAAGGGAACCAGGTTCTCAGATAGACGTAATAAGATACAAAAATACACGCCATATATAAATATTAAATAAAATAAAGGGGTGTGATAACCATCTAAGTGAATGCAATGTGAGAAAAACCTTGTTTCGTATTGGTAGGTGTAGGCATAACGTCCGTACTCCGAAGAGCATGGCATTTGTAGATGTAACGTCCATCATTCCGGAGAACATGAAATCTGAATAAAGGAAGTCATTGGATCCGTGGCTCCTCTGGATACTACGAGTGGGCGAGAGACAGATTCTGTTTTCTTGTTTTCGTATGAATGTTGTATAATAACTACCATACGACTACCAGTTGTTCCATATGAAGGAGGTATAATGAAATCTGTAGATGTGTGTATCCCATACGACTACCAGTTGTCCTTCCCGCCCAATGTAGATATACAAGTCGAATACACGACGTGCATACCTTGTAACTATATGCCAAGTCTCAACTAATTTATATAACCTTACTTACGCACTAACCGTGATGCATATTACACATACCGATAGCTAGTCGGGTACGCAAAACCGTATCCCAACATGAGTTTGTCATAGTGATGCGTGTAATAGTGTCGGGTCTAGGAAGATATCAGAATATCCTCACAATGGTAGGTGAGTCTGCTAGTGACTAAGTCAATTACACTACACATCGATGTACTCGTCGACTGCACCCGGGTCAATCTCGGACGCGCACAGTCATGTGAAATAATGCAACAAGATATCATACAACATTGCATAATTTAAATTAAACATTATATATGGCAAGGTATACTTGCCTGGATCCTCAAGCTGCGAGTGCCAATAACATGCTCCTGAAGTATCGCCTGAATGGTCCAGCGACCCTATACATATAATATAATATAATAATACGATCATCAGTCACTACAATAGTACGCACAACTAACAGGGTCGTGTGTGCACGTAGCTAAGACGTACACGTGTCGTATCCTCAGTTACCGTGTACATCAAGACAACAAAATACCAAACTACATTACAAACTAATTCACGTATGGTACAGAAATACCAGCCCTAGTTTTATGTTAGTGTGCACCAGGTCAATGTCTAGACTTTTAGGTCAATCACAGTGTTCACATTAACAAGTCATTTTTATTTGAGTAATTACTTAACATTAATACCGATTCTAATAAATTAACAATTAAACACAAACACAAGGGTTCACATACGTGTCCATACAATAATACGTCGGCGTATACGTACAAGACGAATAATGGGAATATACCTGGTCGATGTTCATGTCCGGGGTGGGAACTGTAGTATCGGCGGCCTGTCTCTGGTGAGGGAGGCTGGAGCTCCGCCAGTCACAGCGTGAAACAGCAGCAGTAGCAGCTCCGGCAGTAACTGCAGCGACAGGCGACGACAGTAGTGGCAGCAGCTATTGGCGGATTGCTGGCGGTAGGGCTGGTCGTAGGGAGATGGCGGTCAGGGTGGTGGTGAAGAGGGCGACGGTGGTCGGGACATGGAGGATACGGGTGGTGGGGATGAAGGAGTTGGTGATGGTGATCGGGATGTGGATGGAGATGATGGTGTTGGGGATTATTGATGGTGGTGCTGGGGCGGTGGAGATGGTGACGGGGTCGACGGTGATGATGTCGGCGGTGGAGGTGGCTAAGGTGGAGTGGATGAGCGGGGATGATGACTGGGCAGTCGGGTTAAGGTGGAGTCGGGGAAGATTATGATGATGGTGATGATGATGATAAACGGAGGCAGAGGAGAAGATGATGGCTGCTGAGTTGACATCGACGGGGAGGTGGTTAGGCGGTGCTGGGTGGCTGAGACGGTGGCAGGCGGCCTGGATGTGATCGGGGAAGGAGGGTAGCCGGTTGGGAAAAGCTAGGGTTTTGAGTAGGGTTGGTTTTTAGGGTTTGGAGAGAGAGTGTTATATATATATAGGAGAGAGAAATGGGGTCCTCCTCGGGAATTGGGCCGGCTAGGGTTTCTTGGGGTGGGGAACATGTTCACATGAAGGAATGAGGGTGTAGATGGGCTAGGTTGGGTCTAGTTTTGGGTGATGTTGGGTCCTCATACTGATTTAAATAAAAATTAGTACAAGTGATGCTTTTTAATTAATTGAAATTATATGGGGTTAAAATTTGGTGGAACACAGTCGTTGTGGACATAGCAGACTCAGAATTGAATAATGTCAGAATTTGGGTTGTATGAAATATGTTGAGGTTGTGTCTCCAATTTTAATTGGAACGGACAAATATGCAAAGTTAGATTTATTGGGATTTAAAACTGGACGTTTGTAACGAATATTGCGCGACTAAAATGAAGCACAAGAGAGAGTATTTATAAGTTACACAAGGGTCAGAATGGAAGGCTGGATGGTCTAGAAAAAGTATGTAAATTTTGTTTGAAGGTAAATGCTAATATAGTGCTCCTAATATCAAAGCAACGGTAATGTGCTCTAAGTGATATAATTATTGCACAATAAATATAAAATACTGTGTTCTAATTCTAATTGTCTTCAAATTAACCCTAGTCTCTCTATCCAATCTAATTAGGCCTAAATTTGGTCGAGGGGGTTTACACAGGTCCTCAGGGGACATAACAAGGTACAAGAATAACTCAAGCCAAATAAAATGCAGTATATAAAAATAGATCCTCAGGGCAAGCTATATAACCCGCTATGTGATATGCAAATGATAGCATCACTAGTACTCAGGCTGAGACAACTACAAGCTCTGTGTCGGGGAGCCGGTAGCAGAAATATCACGTAATGGGCCAAGCTCTGGAACAGAGACTAAAGCACCACAATAATAAATATATATGTATGTAATCAGCCTGTAGCCTGTGTGTCTCTCCCCACCCAATGTAATCACACATCTCATGTCCACGATATCTCTTGTACATAACACGCAAGATCATGACCTCTAGCTAGTACAACGAGTCATAATGATATCTATGTATATACAAGTCTTATGTCACGAATCCTGTAAGCCTATACAAAATTACCATGAATAACTCAGGAAAGATTTTGTCTCATGAATAGTATCAAGTGTCCTATGGTATGACGTACTTGGTAAAGCAAGCACGAAAAATATAGGATCGTGGTATCAACTCTCTAATTGATGTTACACGACTCCGCGTACAGCGTCGACACCCGAATCTTGTTCGGATGCTAAGTAACGTCTCACGGTCCTAGGTTGAGCAGGTACATCACAAAAATAACTCAAGCAAATAATATTAAAGAAACTACTGCAAGTTTGGTAAGGTACACTTGTTTGAGTTCTGAACTCCTTTAGTTGCTCCTGTAAAAGTGAAATCTCCAGGTACGTCTCCGGATGCTAAAAAAATATTATCATCACTCTCAGAATATATAAAATAACTAGGATTGACTACCCATAAGTCTAATTTGGACACATGGGAAGAATTGACAGTTTTTGGTCAAAGCCAGGTCCACATGTGGCCCACTTCGTACCAAAAAATATGCCAGAGATAAAGTTCTCCAAATTCGTCAAACTTAGTGTCTACAAGTCCAGAACAATAATACAGACCCAACGGAATGTCCAGAACTGGATTCCGATGAGCCAATCACAAAATCGCCCGTCAAGCGAAACCGTAGGGCCCACGAAAACGGGATTTCGTCAACGTTCTCAGAATTGAACCAAACTTGGGTCACAGGACCAGTGTAATGCTACAAATTCGATGGTGCAAGTTTTGTTATAAAACGACAAGCACATACAAAATTATAACTAGTGTCAAAATAGGTCGATATGGGGCTTTTTGAAGGATACGCGTTGATTTTGGTGTGCACGCACATCCAAATCAACTTCCGCAAAATTTTACATGTCTGTGTTGACGATATGCGCCTTTCGATGCAATTTGCACATGATAAAGTTGCCTCGTTTAGCAAAATGCACCCCGTTTTGGAAAATTTTGGGTTTATAAAACCAAGTTTTTGGTCAACTTCAACCTCGAATAAAATACCGCATACAACCAATTAAAATAAACTATTTAAAGGGATTAAAACTTGTTTATGTTGTTTAAATTACTGTTTAAGTGAAATTTAAAAATATTAACTAGGATGGAGAAAAATGGACATGAACATGGGTGTTTGGGACAGTTTTCTGAACTATAAATTGTGTCATTTTTTTCTGTTTTGCGTCGCGAATTGCGACCAACACAGGACATGATACCCCAAACTAATTCCACAGGGTTCAAGAGGGTCATGTGGTCTTCGCATAGGATTCGATAGATTGATATTTGGATAACTGTGCAAAGAGATACGAAGATGGGAAGTAGCATACCTCGTTACCACTTTTAGCTCGGAATTGGGCGACTGTGTGGTGGCTACTTTGCAACGGTGATGCGCGACGGTTCGGCGTCGTCGTCGTTGGTGGCTCATCGAAAATGGAAGAGGGTTTGATGGTGAATGAGGGGGTTGGTCTGTTGGTTTTTTAGGAGGTCGGAATAGAAGGTTATGGGGAGGGGAAGAGGGGTGGTCGCCCGCCGTTCTTGGAAGAGGAAGTGTTCGGTTACTACGGTTTTCAGAGTTGAAGGGGGCGGCCCGGGTTCAGGTCTACGGGTTCGGGTTTGGGTAGAATTCGGATCCGATTAAGGTTAGGTTGGTCTAGGATGGTTTGGTTTTGTTTAATTTTGTTTGGTTTGGTTTGGTTGGTTTAGGTTGGTTTATTATATATAGCTCATAAAAAATAGTTTTTGAGCCCAATAAATTCCAGAAAAATTACACAATATCCTATTATTAATTATACACTCAAAAATATAATTTTTTTAATATTTTAATAATTAATTTAATACACAAAAATATAATTCTATGAACGAATATTTATTATAATTAATTAAAAATTACAAAAAAATCTCCAAAAACTCAAAAATTCATAATTAAAATTTTAAAATTAAATTTTAAATGTTTACAATCTACCCACCTTAAAAGAATTGTGTCATCACAATTAAAAAAATAAAACGTTACTGGTTAAGAAAATATTTGTTCCAGAAGAGATGACACGGTTGCCAAACATGTTTGTTGAAGCATTACACAAAGGATAAAGAACCATGAACAAGAAAAAATCGAGAGAAAGGGTGAGGGTTTTGTTCAAGCAGAAGAAATAAAAACTATAAGAACAGATCAACATGTAGGAAAGAAATGAAAACGCTTCCCCTAGGCAATGAGAGATAAGTAACTCAAGAGTAAAGGAGCCTGGTTAGAACGAAGATCAACTACAACTTATGAAAACTTGGGTACCACTGACATATTACTAATCTAGACTAACAAGTTCATGCTAACATAATACTAGGTATAGGCTAGGGAATGGAACTAACAGGCACATGCTAAAGTATTACTAGGTTTATTCGCTACTATAGCTAGCTATGATAAAACTAAATCTTACTCATATTCGCTACTACTCGAGTCTGTGCCTCCTCCACGGTCATCGCAAAAGCCTATCCACGTCCCTGTGGTGGTGCCCTTTGCTGTTGCTGGGCTTGCTGGAAGAGTGCTGCCTGTGGTGCCAAGGGTGGCCTCGACTGATATCCATCCGGTGCTGGTAAAGCTTGTCGGTTTACCATTGGTGCTCCCTCTCGACGCTCAGGGCAATCCTTGTCTGAATTTTGGTTGGATCAGCAAATCAAGCATAATCCTAACTTGCATCTGCACTCGCTCTTATAATGACCTCGCTTGCCACAATATTGACATGTAGGCAGTGCCTGCGGAGATGCTCTGGGTGGCTGGTGCATGTTTAGTCTCTTTGCAGCTTCTCTCTGTGGTGCTCTTGCTGGTACTGATGTGAACAACCATTTCTCGCTGGACTCTCTCCTGGTGACGTGCTCCATGCATCGGGCTGCAGCAAGGACGTTCGTATAAGAAGTAGGTGCAATGGAGCAGATTAATCTCTGTAGCTCAAAGCTATGTCCGTCAAAGAACTTCTCCACTTTCTCCTCTTCTGTCGTAATCAGAGTAGGGGCAAAGCGACTCAAACGGATGAACTTTGTATTGTACTCTTCTACCGTCATGTTGCCTTGAGTGAGGCAATTCAACTTATCCCGAAGTTCCGATCGAGCAATAGATGGAATGTACATCTCCTGAAAGAGTCTAGAGAACTCCTCCCAAGTGACTCGGTCTGGTCCGATCCGTCTCTCCTCAGATAGCCACCAGTAATGTGCATTGCCCGTCAACTGCATTCTGACGGCAGTCATCTAACGCTCCCTCGGAAGCTCAGCTACTTCTAATTGGTGTTGAATGGTTGTGAGCCACTCATGAACTTCAGTGGGCTCCTCCTTTCCTGAAAAGGTACGGAGCTTCAATTGGCGGAAATCCGTGATAGATCCCGTCGATGGTCGCCTAGCTGGTGGGTTTGCCTGCTCCAGTGTGGTTACTAGGCTGTTCCTCAAGTTCTCTACCTCGTGACGTTGAGCCTCTTGATGAACCTGATGTTGGGCTTGCATCATTGCATAGAATATTTGGAACATCTGTTGTCCGTCCATAGGCTGTCCTGGTGGAAAAATAGATATTGGTAGAGTAAATTATGGTGGTGGTGGAATGTCATCTCGTCGGAACCTTGAGGCGCGCTGATCTGTTTGATTACTTTGTTGAGTGGAGGGATCTCCACCCAATGGTGTCACTCATCGTCGTAGGTGACCACAACACCTTGTGGTGTACCTACGGGAGTCTCGTCGCTAGCTCGTGGATCCATTACTCTGCATCCAAAGTAAACTATGAGAGGCGTACAGAGGAATAAAGGCTGGATGCAAGTCAAAAAATTATTTTGAAGTCGATATAGAGGTCAAGAACATATCAACAAGTGGATGGGTTCCTATAATTCATCCTAATCGCAGGCTTGCTCGATTCCTTAGTTGAAACCGAAAAAATATAGTCGTAGACCTGCATGGGCCACCACAAAAACTATGTCACGTCCAAGTCCCAAAATATCGAGGCACTAGCCACGTGGCAATGGCCAGCAGCACAACTCCAATGGGCAAACCCAATTTAATGGACCCGTTAGTGTGTACTTAAGCTGTAAAACAAATATAATGGTCTAAGATACATGTCGCAGTCTAATTCTAATCTCATCCACAGAAAGTAAACACAATTCAATATGATAGACTAATCAATATAAAGAAATATAGTCTATCAACAAATCTCAATAAAAAGTGTCTCGGGGAGCAACCCGATAATAAGTTAATACAATAATCCAAGAGTCAAGATATAGAATAACTGGAAGCAGAAATAACTGAGTATATAACAAAATACTCAGGAGAAATCATCTAGCACAACCTCGTCCTCTGGTGCCAGTACTTCTCCAGCGTCAGCTCATGTCCCGTAAACCTCGGGGTATTCCTCTTTTGTTGTACCTGGGGACATAATCCGGATCCAGGTTCTCAGGGGACATAGTAAGGTACAAGAATAACTCAAGCCAAATAAAATGCAGTATATAAAAATAGATCCTCAGGACAAGCTATGTAACTAACTATGTGATATGCAAATGAGAGCATCACTAGTATTCAGGCTGAGACCACTACAAGCTCTGTGTCGGGGAGCCGGTAGTAGTAATATCACGTAATGGGCCAAGCTCTAGAATAAAGACTAAAGCACCGCAATAATAAATATATATGTATGTAATCAGCCTGTAGCATTTGTGTCTCTCCCCACTCAATGTAATCACATACCTCATGTCCACGACGTCTTATGTACATAACACGCAAGATCATGACCTCTAGCTAGTACAGTAGGTCATAATGATATCTATGTATATGCAAGTCTTATGTCACGAATCCTGTAAGCCTATACAAAATCGCCATGAATAACTCATGAAAGATTCTGTCTCATGAATAGTGTCAAGTGTCCTAAGGTATGACGTACTTGGTAAAACAAGCACGAAAAATATAGGATCGTGGTATCAACTCTCTAATTGACGTTACACGACTCCGTATACATCGTCGACACCCGAATCTTGTTCGGATGCTAAGCAACATCTCACAGCCCTAGGTTGAGCAGGAACATCACGAAAATAACTCAAGCAAATAATATTAAAGAAACTACTGCAAGTTTGGCAAAGTACACTTGCTTGGGTTCTGAACTCCTTCAGTTGCTCCTGTAAAAGTAAAATCTCCAAGTAAGCCTCCGGATGCGGAAACAAACATTACCATCGCTCTCAGAATATATAAAATAGCTAGGATTGACTATCCATAAGTCTAATTTGGACACAGGGGCAGAATTGACAGTTTCTGGTCAAAGCGGGGTCCACATGTGGCCTACTTCGCACCAAAAAATATGCCAGAGACAGTTTTTCAATTCGTCAAATTTAGTGTCTACAATTCCAGAACGATGATACGAACCCAACGGATGTCCAGAACTGGATTCCGATAAGACGATCATAAAATCGTCCGTCAAGTGGAACCGTATGGCCCACGAAAATGAGGTTTTGTCAACGTTCTCAGAATTGAACCAAACTTGGGTCATAGGACCAAAGTAACGGTACGAATCCGATGGCGCAAGTTTCGTTGCGAAATGACAAGCACATACGAAATTATGACGAGTGTCAGAATATGCCAATACGGAACTTTTCGACGGATACACGTTGATTCCGGTGTACACGCACATCCAAATTAACTTTCATGAAATCCCACACGTCCGTGTTAACGATACGCACCTTTCGATATAATTTGCACACGACAAAGTTGCCTCGTTTACTAGCAAAATCAAAACTACTAGGTTAAGGCTAAGGTCACGAACCAATAGGCACGAGCTAAAGCAATACTAGAAATAACTATAAAAACTAATGCGCATTAGCTACTCCAAGAGTCTGCGCGTCCTCCATGGTCATTGCAAAAGCCTGTCCGCATCCTTGAGGTGGTGCCCTCTGCTGTTGATGGGCCTGCTGGAAGAGTGCTGCTCGAGGTGCCAACGGTGGCCTCGGTTCGGGTGCTGGTAGAGCTTGTTGGTTTACCATTGGTGCTCCTTCTCTACGCTCCGGGCATTCCCTCACTAAATGCTGACTGGATCAACAAGCTAAACATAGTCCCCTTTTGCGTCTACACTCATTCTCAATATGGCCTCGCTTCCGACAATATTGACATATTGGTAGGAATAAGGCTCTTGGTGCTGCTTCCTGTGGTGGATTCTTCTGGGATCGCTTTGCAACTCTTTCCTGCTATGCTTGGTCTGGTGCATGCGGCCGCTTCTGGCTGGACTCTATCCTGGTGATGCACTCCATGGCCCGTGCTGCAGCAAGAACGTCCGTTGCAACGGAGCTGATGAACTTCCGTAGCTCAAAGCTAAGTTTGTAAATGAACTCTTTCGTTTGGTTTTGCTGAACCTTCTGATAGGCTTGCATCATCGTATAGTACATTTGAAAAATCTGTTGCCCATCCATTGCTTGCCCTTGTGGGAATACGGTCATTGGTGGAGTGAACTGCGGCGACGTATCATCTTGCTGGATTCTCGAGGTATGCTGATTTGCTTGACTGTGTTGTTGAGCTGATTGACCTTCTCCTACTGGTGTTACTTCCTCTTCGTTGGTTACCACAACATCTCATGGTGATCTTGCAGGAGTCTCATCGTTTGCTCGTGGATCCATAACTCTGCATCCAAAATAAATAATATGAGGCGCACATGAATCAAGGTAGGATGCAAGTCAAGGAATTAATTCGAATCCGATATAGATGTCAAGAACGATTCAAGAAAGTGGATGAGATTCTAAAAACTTATCATAATCTTATTGCAGGCTTGCTCGGTCCCTAAGTTGAAACCGAAGCAATTTAGTCGTAGACCTGCATAGGCCACCACAAAAACTATGTCATGCCCCATTTCCAAAATATCGAGGGACTAGACACGTGGCAATGGCCAACAGCACACACCGATGGGCAAACCCAATTTAATGGACCCATCAGGATATACTTAAGCTGTAGTACAACAATAAGGGACTAAATATACTAATCTCATCCACAGAAATGAATACAAAAATATCAGAATCATAAAGCAAGATCAATCTCAATAAAACATAAACTCGAAAAACAACCCGATAATGAGTCTGATACAATAGTCAAGATACATGAATAAAGATAACAACAGCAAATACTGAGTATGGATAAAGCATATACTCAGAAGATATCCTCGGTGATCACTCGTCTACTGGATCTGGTACTGCTCCAATGTCTGCTCTTGCTAATGCTCATGTTTCGTATACCTCGGGGTAGATCTCGTCTGCTAATCCTGGGGACATAATCCGGATCTAGGTCCTCAGAGGACATAGCAAGGTATAAAATAACTCAAGTCAAAATAAATGCAGTGCAGCAATAAATGAAACAATATGGTAAACTATATAACCAGCTAAGTGATATGCAAGATGAGAGCATCACTAGAACACAGGCTACGACCACTACAAGCTCGGTGTCGGGGAGCCGGTAGCAGAGATATCACTAGTAGAGTGCCTAGCTCTGATGTAGAGTCTGAGGCCTCACAATAAATATATATATATAAATCAGCCTGTAGCCTGTGTGTCTCTCCCCACCCAATGTAATCACACGTCTAATGTCCATGACACGCAAGATCATATCTAATGCAGCAAGTCATAATAAGATCTAAGCATGCAATATCTATGTCATGAATCATGTAACCTATACAGAATCACCATGAATATCTCAGGAATATTCTGTCTCATGAATAGTGTCAGGTGTCCTGAGGTATGTCGTACTTGATAAGGCAAGCACGAGAATATATAGGGTCTCGATATACATGTCTAGGTGACATTACACAACTCTGCGTACATTGTTGACACCCGAATATTATTCGGACGCTAAGTAATGTCACACGGTCCTAGGTTAAGCATGTACAACATATAAATAAATCAGAATAACAATATGAAGCAGGTACTGCAAGTTTTGGCAAGGTACACTTGCCTGGGGTTCTGACTCCAACTATAGCTCTGGTATTAGTGGGATTTGCAGGTATTCCTCCGGTTGCTGAAATAAATATCACCATCAGGTTCAGAAAATATCAAATAGCTAGAAATGCCTGTCCTTGAGTCCAATTTGGACACGGGGCAAAAGTGACAGTTTTTGGTCAAAGTGGGGTCCATATGTGGCCCACTCCACACCAAAAAATGTATCAGAGACAATATTCTCCAAATTCGTCAAACTTAGTGTCAACAAGTCCAGAATGATGATATGAACCCATCAGAATGTCCAGAACTAGATTTCGATGAGCCGATCACAAAATTGCCCGTCAAGTGGATGTCAACGTTCTCAGAATCGAACCAAACTTGGGTCACAGGACCAACGTATTAATACGAGTCCGATGACTTAAGTTTTATTTCGATCCGACTTGTGTACACAAAGTTACAACGAGTTCTGGAACATGGCCGATACGGGACGTTGTCGACGGATACGCGTTGATTCCGGTGTGTACGCACATCCAAATCAACTTTCACGAAATCACATATGTCCGTATCAACGGCGCGCACCTTTCGATGAATTCCGCACACGACTAAGTCGTCCCATTTGGCGGGGCGCACTCAGTTCAGGTGACAACCAGGGTGTTAATTTTTTTGTTTTTGGATCACAGTTCGCGATTGCCACAGGACGCGACACACCGAGCTGGTTGCATGGATATCGTGAGGGTCACGCAGGGTTCGCGTCACAACAGAAAAAACGAAAAACAGGGCAGCAAGGAGAGAGAAAATGTTACCTGAACAGGGCTCCGCAGAACTAGGATTCCTCGTGTCCGCGAGGCGACACGACACTACACGACACGACTAGGGCACTGTTGCGGCTGGGGCGCCGGGGCTTCGCCGGAAGAGGGGCGACTTGGGCGGAGGCGGCCGGGGACGGCTCAGGCGGGGCTGGCCGGGGCTCCGCTGGAGGCGGCCAGGGCTGTACTGGCGGGCCGATGCTGCTGCTGCTGCTGGCGGCGAGGTCGGCCGAAGCTCTCGGGTCGTCGAGGGTGGCGGAGATAAGGGATCGAGGGTTACGGCGGAGGGGAGATCGGCGGCGAGGGTCTAGGTCTGGAGGAGGCGCCGGAGGATGGCTGGGTCGGGGTGGCTGAGGCGCTGCGGGGTGGTCGAGGACGACGGTGGCAGCGGTCGGCGGCGGAGACGACATGCCTATATATAGGAGGAGCGGGCGGCGGTTACGGTAGGCGGAGCGACTGGGGGAGGCGATACGGCGGGCGGCAGAGCGTCGGCAGTTACGCAGCGGCCGGAGACGAGCGGGCGGCTGACGGTTACGGCGGAGGAAAATCATCGGGGGTTAGGGATTTGGTTTTTGGGTTGGGTCCGGGTCCGGGTCGGGCGGATGGGATCCGACCCGATCCATTAGGCAAGGGTGCGGGTTCGGGTTTGGGGTTTCGGGTCGAGTTTAGATTCGACCCGACCCGCTAGGGTTAGGGTTGGTTCAGCTAGACCGGGTCTGGTCTGATTCGGGTTGGTTCAATTAGGAAATAAACTGGGTTTATTTGGGTTTTAATTAAAACTTAGTTTTTAGGTCTTTAAAAATATTTTTGTGGTCCAATAAATTCCTGGAAAATTACCCTATGTCTAATTTTTCATTTTACACCTAAAAATATTATTTTTATAATATTTTAATATTGATTAACAGCATCTAAAATTATTTAATTCTAAATTACTTTGATTTTAATTAGTTAAAAATTACAGAAAATTTCAGAAAATTGTGAAATTTGATTTTTAGAATTCCTGCAAAATTAGGGGGTTTACAAACTCCCTCTCAACACACATGCACCACGACACACGAGCGCGCACACACACACACACACACACACTTATATATATATATATATATATATATATATATATATATATATATATATATATATATATATATATATATATACAAACATATATATATATATATACACACACAACCACATATATATATATATATATATATATATATATATATATATATATATATATATATATATATATACACACACTTACACACACACACACACACACACATATATATATATATATATATATATATATATATATATATATATATATATATATATATATATATATATATATATATGTACACACACACACACACACACACACACACACATATATATATATATATATATATATATATATATATATATATATAACCACCCATATGTATATATATACACACTCTCATACATATACATACAAACACACACACACACACACACACACACACACACACACACACACATATATATATATATATATATATATATATATATATATATACTCATACATATATACAAACACACACATATATATAGACACACACTCATACATATATATACAAACACACACACACACACACACACACACACACACACACATATATATATATATATAGACTCATATACATATATACATACACACACTAAAACACAACACACACAACACCCCACCAACACAAGCACAACCACCCAAACACCTATAAATACCTATAAATATATAAAATATAACTCGTGAACTCTAATACACACTTCCCGAAGCCAAATCAACCTGCGCACAAGTCCGAAACCTAGAAACCAAGTCGAAATGGTCATTCGGTCATTTCGACGAACACGTGGAGTACGGTTCGCGATACCTCGTGAAACACACACCAAACCTACTCGGAATCGACCCAAAATTTACCCACGAGTTCTAATCGATGTCTAGACCTAGAAAAAAATGCTAACTCTCCGATTCTAGGTCCGTGACAAAAAACCGCACGCATGGAACCTACGGCGACAAAAAAACCCCAAATTGCCCGAAACGCCCAAATCTCCGCGACACGACCTCACGTGTCTGAACGGGGACACGTACTTACCCTCAAGACACCCAAGCACATCTACCTAGGTCCGTCTAACCTAGGACATCACCCAAAATTGGGCCAATATCGGATTTTACCCAAAATTGACACAAAACCTAATGTCAAAGTCTCCAAACACAACCAAAGAAGTTCTAAATTTCTCCCATGGGTAGCCTTAAGGTCTAGGAAGGTTATAAACTACTAATTACACTATATTAGAGTAATCACTAAGAGAAAAGTTAGGGTTTACCTCTTGGGAGTTGGAATCTCAAGGCCAAAGTATCCAAAACCCTTGAAATCACCACCCTCAAGCCTCCAAGCCTCCAAATCAAGTCTCTACACTAAATCTAGGCTCTACACACCTAGGTTAGGAAAAAGTAAAGGGTTAGATTTTACATAAATGGAAAAAATAGAAGAAGAAAGAGAAGAGGGATGAAATACTTACTTGAAATTGAGAAATTGGAAGAAGGAGGAAGAAGAAAAGAGTGGAGAGTGGAGAAGAAGAAGAAGAAGAAGAAGAAGAAGAAGAAGAATGGAATTAAGGAAGAAGTGGGGTTTGGTCATGTGTAGGAATTAGGTTTAGGGGCCGGCCAAGTATATAAAGTAGGGTTTTCTTATAGCACATTGACTAAATTGTCCTCCAAATAAGTCATGCTAAAGCAAGGGTTAGGTTTAGGGTTCACTAAATGCACTCTAACTAATTCAAAACTCCCCAACTAACTAAATAAAAATATAATAACTATTCTAAACCCATAAATAAGTCTGACAAGGGTGTTAGTTGGGTCTGACATGGGCCCACTAGGGTCAGACACGGTTCCAGACTAACCAAAACCCTAAAACAACCAATAGAAAAATAATACAATCAACTATTAAATATAAATACAATTATTTATGATCAATACACAATTTACCAAAAATAAAAATAAAAGAAAATCCTATTTTTCTAGAGTTGGGTAGTGACATGTATAAATGTCATACATCCACTCAAAATTTTCTTCCTTTTATCCACTGAAGTAAAATGCATAAATGTTGGCATGGAGTTGTACAGATATGTCAACGCAGATGCTCCCCATGCATGATGGGTAAGTTCTGACAAATCTTGCAGAAAAGGGGAAAAAACATAAATTTTTCCTAGCTCATGAGTTTGGAAACAAAATTTTGTTGATTAGACCTAGTAAGTAGGCTCTGGTGCAAACAGTAATCTGAATAGATAATAAAAAATGATATCAGCTAAACTAAATTAAAAAATATATTACATAAATAATAACATTAAATGTTATACTTATTCGATTCTCATCCACTAAGATTTCTTTCTCCACGCCTAAGTACTCCCTAATCACAGTTTTGCCGCAAAATGACTCATCATCATCAAATATTATATGTTCACCTATAAAAGGTAATCCTAAGATATTTGCCACATCTACTAGCAAAATGGTCAGTTTGTCGAATGATAACTGAAAGGTATTTCTTTCGGGCCACCACCGCTCAACTAAACTGAAGATTAAGTCTCTGTCGTGATGTAGAAAATGTATCTGGTCAATATAGTCAAAACCAAATAAGAGCACCAATGCCGATTGTTCTTCAGTCAACATCCAGTACCCAATGCCGTCCACATAACGCCATGAGACATGCTCTCGTGCTCGTATAGTTTCAGTATAATCTTATTGCTATATATGATATATATAAACGATGTTATTATTAGACATATAAAAAAATATAAACTATATTGACTAAACACTACAAGAAATTTGGGTTTTCGTGACAAGTAATTAGTGACAAGTATAAAACTTGTCACTGAAAGTGATATTTCTGTGACAAGTAATTCTTATTGTCACTCATAATTTGATTCTGTGACAATAATTGTTTCTCGTCACACAGTTAAATCATTTAATAACTATGTTTTTATTGGTCGTCACTCAATGGTGTCACTGAAATAAAATTTAAATTTTAGACTATATGTCAAAGGCAAGTTATGTACGACTCACATTGCTGGATAAATTTTAAAATAATTTATTTTTAATATACCTTTCTAGAAAATACTAAACTAGAAATGTGCGACTCACATTGCTGGATAATCATATTTGTGGTAGGTCCTCCCGGAATACGTCCATCGTTTTGGATATCCATCTGTAAAATGTTAGTTATGATTTATATTCGAAAAGCAATACTAACAGTAACATTAACTACTAACAATAAGACTAACACTAATTATTTCACTAACAATAACACTAACATAATAATAATTCTAACAGTAACATTAACTAGTAACACTAACACTAACTACTTAGTAACACTAACACTAATTATTTTATAATAGAGTTAGGTTAACGTATTTATATTTCATAAACAGTAATTACGTAGTAACACTAACACTAACTACATACTAACACTAACTACATACTAGTACTAACACTATTTTATAATGGTTTTTCTTCCATCATACTAAAATTAATTAAGAATATTAACTATTAAAACTAAAATGATTAAGTACAGCTATTTAAAAAAATGATTAACATGCTAAAATTAATTAAAAATATTAACTATCAAAACTTAACCTACATATCTGAATATATTTCTCCTGGCTTCTTCCTTCTTTCTTCTTGTTGTTATTACATAAATAATAACACTATATTTTATACTAAATTAAAAAATATATTACATAAATAATAACATTATAACAATTATAAGAATGACTAACACTATATTTTTTGATTTTTGTAAAATTATTTTTTTCGTCATGCTAAAATTAAGAATGTTTTTTAAAACTATTTTCAATTTTTCTAATATATTTAAAAATACTATGGTTAAAATGGTTATGGTTAAAATGAGTATGGCTACTAGGATGATGATTATAATTATACTTATGGCTGGAATTAGAATTAGAATTAGATTCTACCTAATAAAACCAAAAAAAATTACTTAAAAAAGTAAAAATAAAAATATTACAAAATAAACCTCTCTTCTAATTATCCTTCTCTTCTTGCATCTACAAATTTGATTATACTCCTGCTTGTCTACTTCCTCCTCCACTCCACTCCACTCCAATACGAAATTACTCTTCTGTGGGTTCACTACTTCCTCCTCCTCCTCCTCCTTCCTTCCTCCCTCCTTATACAACCCACACTGTCACGACCCGCACCCGGGGTAAGGGTACTAGTCGGAAACAACGCCCAGCCTACGCCGCAGAATCGGCGGTAGAATGCTGTCTAGAAAGTCCATCTAATATAATGAACCACCAAAAGATAGTGTACTCAATCACAGAACTAAGATAGAATGAACACGAATCAGATAAGAATAGAATAGTCACCATACAACTCATGAGTTTAAAATGATACATCAATGAGTCTGAAGAGTAACAAAAATAAGCTGGAGACAAATCCAGTACAAAAGAATACTATCATACTACAAGCTACACTCCAGGGTCAACTGTCTCAGTTGGGATAAGTCCCTCTTGAGCCAGGGTCTCCGAATCTAAATCCACAACATCCTGGGGTCCATAATAGGTAGGGTACTCCTCAGTGTCATCTGGAAAAATATATCCAGTCAGGAAAGGAGCAGAGTACATCTCTAACAGCAGTTCTAATCCATGATAAAAACTATGTAACAGTAAATAGCTGTGGATAAACAAGATGCACAAAATAGATACAAGAGATATATAGACAATAAGGAAATACTGGAAAGAAATACAATAATGAACAATATGCCAATGAAACAATAATACTAATGACTAAGTGTGTGAGTACTAGCTTAACATGTGATCGGCTTGGGCAAGATACAATGCGGCCTGGCTAATCATACGTGCGGTGCATGATCAACACTATTCGCTTACCAATACTTTATTCAATAGGGATTTGATCACATATCTATACTAATACTCCCCACCCCCAACTGGTATAATAGATCCAACCACGGTATGCTATGGCACTAGATTCCCCAAGAAGATAGCTAGTCTCCCCGAGAATCGGTGTCTGTACATGTACAAGATAACCAATAAAATAATACTTGTACCATATACACCATATACCAAGGAATAATATCTCATGACGAGATCCGGATATACCAATCCGTGTAACCATAGTGTCGAGAGAAACATGTAAATCTACACTAGATACAACGAACATAGAGGATATCATAAATGAGAAACTATCAGAGAATGTACTCGCCTGAAGTCCAATGAATAGTCTCACAGATGTCTGACTCGGTGCCTCAAAAACCTAGATATGGAATACCACATTAATACAAGGTCCCGGAAAGAGAACAAGTCAAACTAGTCAACTTCTAGGTCAATAAATCAATTCTAAGTTAAAAGTCAACTATGGTCAACTCTAAAGTCAACTAAAGTCAAACATGGTCAACCTCACAAAACATCTATATAAATAATATAGAATAAAAATACAACAATTAGGAATCAAGGTTTGATCCCCATTGGTACCCCCACAAAGTATACTATTAATATACACTCTAACGTAATGTATATACAAACCAAGATTTATACAAATAAAATAATATATTACTACTAGTATTATACCTCACAAAAGCACATATATATATACATATATATATATATATACAATAATAATATATAATATATAATATATAAATTAAATCTGCCCAATTGTCACTAAAAACAGTGAACAAAAACAAAGATTAAATAAAACAGGCTTATAGTGACAGTCTTGACTGTCACAGAAAATCTGTCGCAGAATCCGCTGTGCAACTGTACTGCTGACTCGGATTGCTGACAGTTAAACTGTCGCAGAAACTATCGCTGAAACCTCTGCTTAAATACCCGTCCACTGTTATTTAATGACAGATTTGTCATTAAATACACAGAGCTTCAGCGGCTGCTGTAACAGACCAAATAATGACAGTTTTCCACTGTCATAGAAACCACTGTCACCAAAACAAATAAAAATATATATATATATATATATATATATATATATATATATATATATATATATATGCAATAATAATCACAATACATATATATAAATAAATAATTATATACTTATATATATATGCACATATAAACTTATAATTAAATACCAATAGTTACAACACATGCACATATTAATGTTCATATTTTACATGGCTAGAAGCACACCTAAAATATATACATTAATATACAAATAATTACATAATAATTATAAATAATATAATTACACAATTAAACACATAAATATATTTTATAAAATATTTGTGTATAATTTATACTATTAACATAAGTACATATATAATTACATGCAAGAAAGCTACATATTATATTTGTACATCATATTAGCACACACAAAAATATATAGATCTATGCTACAATAATTACTATAATAAATACACAAAATAAATATATAATATCTATATATATTTACTAATTATAATTGAAGAATTTAAACCATACATAATTAGATCTATTCAAAAATTCACACAATTGGAGAGTATCACACCGTATCCCACTAGATCTAGGATACGCATGTGACACGAGTCCAACACACAACCAATTGTACCCCGAAGGATACAAACAAATCACAAATAATATTTATGAATAAATTAAAGTGTCAAAAGTAGATCTATGTGTCCGTGTCAAAATACGACATGTTCAAAGCCCCGTGTCGGAGGAAAAACCCCCAAAATGACACGTATCACCAAATAGTTGGGATACGAACCACATGTACCAATTTATGGACACGACACTAGCCCCAAACACATAAGCTCATGTCTAATTGATCTATAGGATCAATTGATACACACAACAAAATATAAATTCGGAATTCCAACAAAATTAACACAAAAAGCACCATAACTTTCTCCATGGGTCTCCTATGAACACAAAACAAAGTCCTATGGGTAGTACATACATATAGGTTGATTTTACATGATTAAATCTCAGATTTAGAAGCTATTTAAATGAGAAAATCTGAATTATACCTATTGGGAGATGGATTCCCAATGAAACCTCCAATTGAGAAGAACTTGCTTCCAAATTGTAGATCCTTGCTCCTCTTTGTAGATCCTTGCTTCCTCCTTCTAGATCCTTGCTTCTCAACTTTCTAATGGTGAATTGGAAAGAATTTGGGATAAATTTGGTGGAGAATTGGAATGGGAATGGAGGAAATTTGGGAGTGGGAAATTCTAGATCTAGATTGGAATGAAATGAGAGGAAAGAGAAATTTCCCCGCTCTTTTAATAGGCCGGCCATGCCCCCCTCCCCAAGTAATTATGAAATGTCCAATGTACCCCTTGGGGCCTCTCATGAAGAAATAATTAAGGAAGGAAGCTTCTAGTCTAATTACTTAATTAATTTAATCCATCTCCTTAACAATGGGCTTTCTAAATGGGCCAAGTCTAACTAATTAATTCATGTTGGTCCATGGGTCCAAACTAAACTAGTTGGGTCCACTAAAATAAGTCCAAAATAATTAATTAACATCTAACAATAATTAAATAATACAAAAATTAATTATTTATCATGCACAATATTTATTTAAATAGGAAATTACTAAAATATCCTCTTTCCTAAAATGTGGTAGTGACACACACATCAACCAACATTAAGTCTCCCTCTCACCCACCCTACTAAATCACCTACCCTATTAAACCATGGTCAAACCGTATTAAACCTCCCTCACCCACAACATTAAACCGCCCATCCGCGTTAACCCGGAGTTGCCAAATTTTTGTCAATTCGGTTGGCGAAATATGACATGTTGGTTTTAAAATATTATATGCTGACTTTTCGCCATCACAGTTGGCGAAAGGTTTCGTGATTTCAATTTTTTTTAAATAGTTTCTTTTTAGGTAATTTATTTAAAAATATTTTATGTACAACAAATTTTCTGTTATAAATATTGTGAATCAAACTCAAGCAACCAAGAAAAATATTCTCACCTTAACCACTTTAGTTAGAATTGTGTAGTTAAAAATAAATAATATTATTTAGTTAAATAATTAGTTATTTTTAAAAAATAGTTAGTGAAGTATTTACATATGACTTAGACGGTTCAATTTTTAGCAGTTCCAAGCCTCATTATAAGAGTACTAGTAGATTCGTGTGCGTTGCACGTAAAATAATTTTTTGCTTCTGATACTAATATAAAATTATTTAAATTTAATTTAGATTTTATTATATATTTTAGTATATGTTAATTAGAATTTGTTATATACTTGATTATATTCTAATTATAATTAGTTATGGATATATTTTTACTTTTCATAAAGAGTCTTGAAAACGGTTAGCTACGTAATATTATCTAATTATAAACAAAAATTACTTGTAACTCATGTTGTTAAGGTGGATGTATTCTTCTTGATTGACTGAGTTCGAAACCCTGTAGTATTACTTATAACATATTTAAATTTTTTTCAATAATTTTTTATGTAATATTAATTTTTTTTAAATAATTAATTGATGATATATATATATATATATATATATATATATATATATATATATATATATATATATATATATACACGACTTAGACGACTCACTTTTGAACCGTTTTGCGACTCAATATATATATATATATATATATATATATATATATATATATATATATATTCTAATTTTTCTTAATTATTATACTTAAAATATATGCCCTAATCCCAAATTGTTCCTCGTTAATCCCTAATCACCCCTACCTTGCACATACATACAATTTACGTAGGAAAGGGAGTATTTTGTACATTGAGAACTAACTTTTATTTTCAAAGTTTATATCAAAGTAAAATGTTGAATGGTCATAGGGACCTACAAAAGAAACAACTTTCAAACAGGGTAATTAAACCAAAAAGAATGTGCATCTTACTGCGAGAGGGATAGCATATTGGAAATATTACTCTTGAGAACTGGGTAATTTCAATTGAGAAATCAATGAAATCTTCGTTGACATAGTTTGAATGAAAACGAATTTAAATTTTAATGTAAAAATATAAATAAGCCATTTAATTTGACAAGTTTTACAAAATGTAAAGTCTAATTTGGTGACTGTGAGAATTTTTTTTTAGCAACATACCTCTTTTCTGATGTTTGATTTTGTTGTTAATGTGTAGTTCCGTAATTCATTTGACGTTTGGGGGCTAATTTGACAAGTTATGCGGATACATACCACTCACATGAAAGTGTAAAAGTGTTATTTTCACACTCGCATGACCATTGCACATAACATGTAGTCTTTGTCTTGAGACTGAGTTGCAACAAACTTGTTTGGAGAGGAAATGTTGTCCGTGGATTGTTTGGATACAAATTTGACTGATACAACTTATGCACAATTTTGCCTTCAGTCATATGATTGATGTTTTGAGTCAATTTCAGATCCTTCGTATTGATTATTAGTTTTAACAATTTTGAGAGGTTTAAGAAAGTTTTGGTTGTCTCACGAGCATAAGATATATTTTGCTGATGAACAATGCCATGTCTGATTTGCTTTTGTTGTTGTAGAGCACAATTTTTTAATTTTAAATAATAGTATATATGAACATGTTTGTACGTATTTTATATTAGACTTAATTATAATTTGATATCCTCAACTATCCAAAATATTTAAATTGATACCCTCAACTTTGATAAGTGCTAACTTAATATCTTAAAAAAAGGTACCAAAATGTCCCCTCTCTCTCTCTCTCTCTCTCTCTCTCTCTCTCCGGCGAACCCCTCCCCCCCCCCTACTCTCCGGCGTTGACGTCCGGAGGGGGGGGGGGGTGAGGGGGAGTCACAACAGCAAGCAGCAGCAGCCGTCGGAGGCCGCGGGGTGGTGTGCGGCTCGGGCGGGCGTGCGGGTAGGGGGGATCGCCCGGGCGGAGGGGAGTAGTCGTCGGAGACGGAAAGGGGTTGTCGCCGGGGGGGTGGGTGGCTGCCAGAGCAGCAGCCGGCGGTGGGGTGTGGGGGAGTGTGTGTGGTGGAAGGGTAGTGTAGGAATAAACAAAATTTTTGGTATCAAGTTAAAATTATTAGTTGAGATAGAGTATTAAGTTAATACCTATCAAAGTTAAGGGTGTCAATTTGAACATTTTGATTAGTTGAAGATATTAAGTTGGAATTAAGCCTTTATATTATTTGAGAATAGCAAACAATATTTTTTCTTTTTTTACTACTTGAGAGGAGCAAAACTCATTAATTTTTTACATCTTGGGATGAGCAAACAACAATTTCCTTTATTTATTTTTGGGCTAATTAGAGTTTAGATCCTGTATTTTGTACCAGCATAGAGTTTAGGCCCTAAAATGTCCAATTAAAGAGTTTAGGTCCTGATTTTTTATTTTTTGTTTCATTTTTTTAATTTTATCCTCCCTAGTCTTTATAGGAAGATTTGATTGTTAAGCATGGGAGGAAGGGTATAATAGGAAAATAAATCAAATAATAAAAATTCAGGGTCAAAACTCTCCAATTGGACAAGTCATGGCTCAAACTCTAAGCTGGTATCCAGGGTCAAAACTCTAATTGGCCTTTATTTTTTCACGTAATTACCAAACTATTCATGTTAAATTTAATGAATAATTTTAAGTAGTAAACATAGATAAGGGTATTTTAGGAACACAAACTTTCACAGTGAAGCCCCATTTTTCTTATTATATAGTAGTATAGATTTTACTGGATCAATTTGTTGGTTTTTATTATGAATGATTTTCCTGGAACAAAAACTTTCACGGTGAATCCTCACTTTCCTTATATAATATATATACCCTGCCAAAGCCCCCCCCCCCTCGCGCGTCGGATCGGGGGGCCCGCAGGGCCCCTCTCGATTCAACGGTTGGGGAGATCGGGGCTTCGACGGGACTCCCGATCCCATATATATATATATATATATATATAAACAACAGTCAAGATTATATGACTTTAAGCACCATCCAACGAACTACAGTGACAGAGTTTTTTGGGAATTTATAAAAGAGGCTCTTGATCCGGATCCCCCCCCCCCCCCCACATATATATATATATATATATATATATATATATATATATATATATATATATATATATCATATTTCAGGGTACTGGAGTACTCTGGTATACGTAACTAGCTTTGTCAGTCCCCGCTCTCCAGTATTCTGGGTCCGGGGGGTTAATGCTACAAACCATCAGTCAACCTAGATCAAGCAATCATAGTGTCTCAATCACAAGCAGGAAATCATAATGTACAAGAAAATATGTGTCACGTCCCAGTCCCAAAATACCAAGGGACTAGACACGTGGCAATGGCCAGCAACACACTCTGATGAGCAAACCCAATTTAATGGACCCATCAAGGTGTACTTAAGCTGTAACACAATAATAAAGTCTAATAAACATGTCACAATCTAATCTCATCCATGGAAGATAAATATGATCAATATCAGCAAAATGAAATATAACCATCATCAAGTCTCAATAAAGTAAATCGGGGAACAACCCGATAATATGTCTGATACAATGGTTCATTAAACCATAAATAAAAGAATCTAATATTAGAAAATACTGAGTATAGATAACAGATACTCAGGATTATCCTCGGCCATCACCTCGCCCTCGGGAATCGGTTCATCTCCAGGGTCTGCTCCTGCTTCAGCTCCTGCCCCGTATACCTAGGGATATGACTCCTCTGCTATACCTGGGGACATAATCCGGATCCAGGTCCTCAGGGGACATTGCAAGGTATAAGAATAACTCAAGCCAAAATAAATACAATGTAATAATAAATGAATCAATAGGGTAAACTATATAACCAGCTAAGTGATATGCAATTTGAGAGCATGAATCATACTTAGGCTGAGACTACTATAGGCTCTATGTCGGGGAAAGCCATAGTAGTATTCTCTCGAAGGGCCAGTAATGTGCCAAAGCTCTGTGTCAGAGTCTAATGCACCTCCAGTAATGTAATATATATATAATCAGCCTTTTGTATGGTAAATCTTTTTCCACCCAATGTAATCACACGTCTCATGTTCACGATGTCTTATGTCCATGTCACGCAAGATCATATCTAATGTAGCAAGTCATAATGATAGCCAGGTATATGTATAAAGTATATGTCACGAAACTTGTATCATATAAAGAATCACCATGAATATCTCAAAAAGATTCTGTCTCATGAATAGTGTCAGATGTCCTGTGGTATAACTTACTTGATGATGCATGCACGAAAAATGTATAGGGTCTCGATATCCATCTCTAGGTGACGTTACACAACTCCGCGTACGACGTTGACACCCGAATATTATTCGGACGTTAAGTAATGTCACACGGTCCTGGGTTGAACATATTTATCATATAATTAAATCAAGGGAATAACATGTAGCAAATACTGCAAGATTGGCAAGGTACACTTGCCTGAGGTTCGGACTCCAACTGCTGTTCTGGTATCAGCGGGATCTGCAGGTACTCCTCCGGTTGCTGAAATAAATATTACCATTAGGTTCAGAAGATATCAAATAGCTAGAATTGCTTTTCCATAAGTCCAATTTGGACACAGGGGCAAAAAGTGACAGTTTTTGGTCAAAGTGGGGTCCACATGTGGCCCACTTCGCACCGAAAAATGTGCCAGAGACAATATTCTCCAAATTCGTCAAACTTAGTGTCTACAAATTCAGAACGATGATACAAATCCAACAGAATATCCAGAACTGGATTCCGATGAGCCGATCACAAAATTGCCCGTCAAGTGGAACCGTGGGGCCCACGATACGGGATTTTGTCAACGTTCTAATAATCGAACCAAACTTGGGTCACAGGACCAGCGTATTGCTATGAGTCCGATGGCGCAAGTTTTGTTTTGATACGACGAGCGTACACGAAGATACAACGAGTTTCAGAACATGGCCGATATAGGGCGTTGTCGACGGATACGCGTTGATTTCGGTGTGTAGGCACATCCAAATCAACTTCCGAGAAATCTCACACGTCCGTATTGATAGTGCGCACCTTTCGGTGAAGTTCGCACACTACCAAGTCGCCTCGTTTAGCGGGACGCACCCAGTTCTGAGAAATTTGGATTTTTAAATAACCAATATTTTGGTCATTTTCACCCTCGAAAATATTACAAACTACAGCTCAATAAATTAAACTAAAAATAGGGTTAAAAACTTGGTCATATAGTCTAAATTACTTTTCAAGCCAATTTTGAAAATATTTAACTGGTTGGTCGCAAAATGATCGCGAACTGGGAAGTTTGAGACATTTTCTGAATTTTCAGAAATGGGGATTATTTTCCTAACTTTGCGTCGCAGTTTACGATCGCCACATGACGCGATACCCCGAACGAGTTGCACGGGGTTCGAGAGGGTCACAAGGTCTACACGCACGATTCGACAGAATGGAATACGAGGCAGCGAGGAGAGAGAAAAACTCACCGGAACGATGGCTCGGAATTACCTAAAATTCGCGTACTCGCGGGGAGGCGCGTCGCGGCTACGGCGGAGCTCGGTAGTGGCTGTTGTGGCTGATGTGCTTGCTGACAGCGGAGCTCGAAGGCTGATGGGGTCGGCGGCGACGTCGTCAACGGGTGCTCGGGCTCCCGGAGGCAGAGGTGGCGGTGGAGATGGGTGTCGACAGTGGCTGTGGTGGGGATGGCAGTGAGGAAATGGGGGGTTTTAATAGGGGAATGCCGGGGTAGAGGAGGTGGACGGTCGGGAGAGGGAGAGGCGCGGGGAGCGAGGGAGGCGAAATCGCCGCAGGGGCGGGGCGTAACCGCCGGCGGTGGCGGAGTCGATCGGTCGTGGGGCTGTTGGGATTTGGGAATTACTGTGCAGAGGGATTGGGTTCGAGTTTCGGGTCGGGTTTGGGTATGGGTTCGACCCGACCCGCTAAGGTTGGTTTAGGGTTCGATTAAATTGGGTTTGGTTTAGGTTGGTTCAGAATTAAACCGGTTTGTTTTGGTTTAATTAAAACATTAATTTTTTTAGGTCTTTAAAAATAGTTTCGGGGTCCAATAAATTCTAGAAAAATTGTTGTAAGTCTAATATTTTATTTTACACCAAAAAATATTATTTTTATAATATTTTAATATTTAATAAAATTACAAAAATTATTTAATACCAGAAAACATTGATTTTATATTAGTTAAAAATCACAGAAAATCCCGAAAATTTGTTTTTAAATTCCTGAAAAAATCTGGGGGTTTACAATCTACCCCCCTTAAGAGAATTGCGTCCTCACAATCAAAGAATAACGAAATATAACCGGTCAGAAGAGATGACACGGTTGCAAAATATGTTCGAAGCATGACACAACAAAAATCATGATCAAAGAGAAATCGAAGGATGAGAGTTAAGTAAAACACCTAGGGAAGGAATAAAGTATTTTCCTAGACAATAAAAGTTAGGTAAATTCAAGAGTGAAGGAAATCTGGTTAGAGCAAAGAAAACTACAGCTTAGAAAACTAGGTTATCAATTATTAACAAGTTCAAAATACTAGTTTTGAGGCTAGAAAATAAACTAACAGGCACGTGCTAAGGCATTACTAGAAATAGATAACTATGAAAAACTTATGCGCATTTGCTACTCCACGAGTCTGTGCGTCCTCCAAGGTCATCGCAAAAGCTTGTTCGCGTCCTTGTGGTGGTGCCCTCTGTTGTTGTTGGGCCTGCTGGAAGAGTGCTGCTCGAGGTGCCAAGGATGGCCTCGGTTGATATCCTCCTGGTGCTGGTAGAGCTTGTTGGTTTACCATTGGTGCTCCTTCTCGACGCCCAGGGCATTCCCTTACTGAATGCTGACTGGATCCGCAAGCTAAACATAATCTGAATTTACGTCTACACAGCTTCTCAACTTGGCCTACCTTGCCACAGTAGTGACAAGTAGGAAGGGTTAGGGATTTGGATCCAGCTCTATGTGGTGCTTGATGCAGGTGAGATTTCTTTGAAGCTTCTCCATGCGGTGCTCTGGCTGGTGCTGATGTGAAAGGCCGCTTCAGATTGGACTCTCTCCTGGTGACGCGCTCCATACGTCGAGCTGCAGCAAGGACGTCCGTGTATGAAGTAGGTACAACGGATCCGATCATTCTCTGTAGCTCAAAGTTAAGTCCGTCGAAGAACTTCTCAGCCTTCTCCTCTTTTTATCGGGATCAAGGTAGGGGCAAAACAACTCAGACGAATGAACTCTGCGTTGTACTCTTCCACTGTCATACTGTCTTGAGTGAGGTGATTGAACTTGTCCCGAAGTTCTGATCAAGCAATAGATGGAATGTAAATCTCCTGAAAGTTTCTGGAGAACTCCTTCCAAGTGACTCGGTCCGGTCCGAGCCGTCTCTCTTCGGATAGCCACCAATGGTGAGCATTGCCCGTCAACTGCATCCTGGCGGCAGTCATCCAATGCTCTCTTGGAGGCTCAGCTGCTTCTAATTGATGTTGAGTGTTTGTGAGCCACTTATGAACTTCAGTGGGCTCCTTCTTGTCTGAAAATGTGCGAGACTTCAGCTGGCAAAAATAGGTGATAGATCCCGTCGATGATCGTCGAGCTGGCAGGTTCGCCTGCTCCAGTACGATCACTATATTGCTTCGCACAGCCTCTTGTTGAATATGTTGTTGAGCTTGCATCATTGCGTAGATCATTTGAAATATTTGTTGCCCGTCCATGGATTGACCTGGTGGAAAAACAGGCATTGGTGGAGTGAACTGCGGCGAAGGTGGGATGTCATCACGCCGGAACCTTGAAGTATGCTGGCCCGCTTGATTGCTTTGAGCTGATTGTCCTCTATCTTCTGGTGTCACTCCCTCATCATAGGTAACCATAGCATCGTGTGGTGTACCTAAGGGATTCTCGTCACCGGTTCTCGGATCCATTACTCTGCATTGAAAGAAAACTATGAGAACGCACATAGGAATCAAGACAGGATGCAATTTCAAAAAATTAATTTGAATCCGATATAGAGATCAAGAACGATTCAATCAAGTAGATGAGATCCTAAAAACTTATCATATCCTTATTGCAGGCTTGCTTGATTCCTAAGTTAAAACCAAAGCAATTTAGTCGTAGACCTGCATGGGATACCACAAAAACTATGTCACTCTCCAGTCCCAAAATACCAAGGGACTAGATACTTGGCAATGGCCAGCAACACACTATAATGGGCAAACCCAATTTAATGGACCCATCAAGGTGTACTTAAGTTGTAGCACAATAATAAAGTCTACTAAACATGTCACAATCTAATCTCATCCATGTAAGATAAATATGATCAATATCAGCAAAATAAAATATAACCATCATCAAGTCTCAATAAAGTAAATCGGGGAATAACCCGATAATATGTCTGATATAATGGTTCATTAAACCATAAATGAAAGAGTTTAATAATAGCAAATACTGAGTATAGATAACAGATACTCAAGAGAAATCCTCGGCCATCACCTCGTCCTCGGGAATCGGTTCAGCTCCAGGGTCTCCTCCTGCTTCATCTTCTGTCCCGTATTCCTTGGGATAGGACTCCTCTGCTATACCTGGGGACATAATCTGGATCCAGGTCCTCAGGGGACATAGCAAGGTACAAGAATAACTCAAGCCAAAATAAATGCAGTGCAATAATAAATGAATCAATAGGGTAAACTATATAACCAGCTAAGTGATATACAATTTGAGAGCATGAATCATACTCAGGCTGAGACTACTATAGGCTCTGTGTCGGAAAACCCATAGCAGTATTCTCTCGAAGGTCCAGTAATGTGCCAAAGCTCTGTGTCAGGATCATATGCACCTACAGTAATGTAATATATATATAATAAACCTTTTGTATGGTAAATCTTTCCCTACCCAATGTAATCACACGTCTCATGTTCACGATGTCTCATGTCCATGTCACGCAAGATCATATCTAATGTAGCAAGTCATAATGATAGCCAGGTATATGTATACAGTATATGTCACGAAACCTGTATCCTATACAGAATCAACATGAATATCTCAGGAAGATTTTGTCTCATGAATAGTGTCAGATGTCCTGTGGTATAATGTACTTGATGATGCAAGCACGAAAAATGTATAGGGTCTCGATATCCATCTCTAGGTGACGTTACACAACTCCGCGTACGACGTTGACACCTGAATATTATTCGGACGTTAAGTAATGTCACACAGTCCTGGGTTGAACATATTTATCATATAATTAAATCAAGGGAATAATATGTAGCAAATACTGCAAGATTGGCAAGGTACACTTGCCTGAGGTTCGGACTCCAACTGCTGCTCTGGTATCAGCAGGATCTGTAGGTACTCCTCTGGTTGCTGAAATAAATGTTACCATCAGTTTCAGAAGATATCAAATAGCTAGAACCTGTCCATAAGTCCAATTTGGACACATGGGCAAAAAGTGACAGTTTCTGGTCAAAATAGGGTCCACATGTGGCCCACTTCGCACCGAAAAATGTGCCAGAGACAATATTCTCCAAATTTGTCAAACTTAGTGTCTACAAGTCCAAAACGATGATACAAACCCAACAGAATGTCTAAAACTAGATTCTGATGAGCCGATCATAAAATCGTCCGTCAAGTGGAGCCATGGGGTCCACGATACGGGATTTTGTCAACGTTCTCTAAATCGAACCAAACTTGGGTCACAGGACCAGCGTATTGCTACGAGTCCGATGGCGCAAGTTTCGTTTCGATACGACAAGCGTACACGAAGTTACAACGAGTTTCAGAACATAGCCGATACGGGGCGTTGTCGACGGATACGCGTTGATTCCGGTGTGCACGTACATCCAAATCAACTTCCGCGAAATCCCACACGTCCGTATTGACAGTGCACATCTTTTGGTGAAGTCCACACATGACCAAGTTGCCTCGTTTAGCGGGACACACCCAATTCCGAGAAATTTGGATTTTTAAATAACCAATATTTTGGTCATTTTCACCCTCGAAAATATTACAAACTACAGCTCAATAAATTGAACTAAAAATAGGGTTAAAAACTTGGTCATATAGTCTAAATTACTGTTCAAGCCAATTTTGAAAACATTAAACTGGTCGCAAAACGGTCGTGAACTGGGAAGTTTGGGACATTTTCTGAATATTCAGAAAAGGGGATTATTTTCCTGATTTTGCGTCGCAGTTTGCGATCGCCACAGGACGCGATACCCCGAACGAGTTGTATGGGGTTCGAGAGGGTCATGAGGTCTACGCGCACGATTCGACAGAACGAAAAATGAGGCAGCGAGGAGAGAAAAAAACTCACCGGAACGATGGTTCGGAATCGACTAAAATTTGCGTACTCGCGGGGAAGCGCGTCGCGGCTACGGCAGAGCTCGGTGGTGGCTGCTGTGGATGCTGTGCTTGCTGAAAGCGAAGCTCGATGGCCGCTGGAGTCGGCAGCGACGTCGTCAACGGGTGCTCGGACTCGCGGAGGCGCAGGTGGCGGTGGAGATGGGTGTCGGCGGTGGCTATGGTGGGGATGGCAGCGGGGAAATGGGGGGATTTAAATAGGGGGATGCCGGGGTAGAGGAGGTGGACTATCGAGAGAGGGAGAGGGAGAGGCGCGGGGAGCGGGGGAGGCGAAACCGCCGCGGGGGCGGGGCATAACCGCTGGCGGTGGCGGAGTCGATCGGTCGCGGGACGGTTAGGATTTGGGAATTACTGTACAGAGGGATTGGGTTCGGGTTTCGGGTCGGGTTCGGGTATGGGTTCGACCCGACCCGCTAAGGTTGGTTAGAGTTCAGTTAAATTGGGTTTGGTTTGGTTTAGAATTAAACCGGTTTATTTTGGTTTAATTAAAACATTAATTTTTTAGGTCTTTAAAAATAGTTCCGGGGTCCAATAAATTCCAGAAAATTGCTGTAAGTCTAATATTTTATTTTACACCCAAAAATATTATATTCATAATATTTTAATATTTATTAAAATTACAAAAAATATTTAATACCAGAAAACATTGATTTTTTATTAGTTAAAAATCACAGAAAATTTCAAAAATTTGTTTTTAAATTTCTGAAAAAATCTGAGGGCTTACAATATGATCATCAAAATCAAAATAGTAAAGCGTCTCAAACCATATATACATAGTTGATCATGAAGCTAGTAATACAAAATGAAGAACTAGGAAGAGTGTAAGTCATATATAATCAACTCTAGCTATAGTCTAGAATATGTTAATCATTTCATACCCAGTAGGCGATATAACAAGTCCAAAATACGAGCTAACAGGTACTCGGGGCTAAACGTCACAAAAAATATGTAAAATAAGTGTGAGACCACGATAGGAACCTACTCAATCGGTCTAGTGCTCTATGTGGTCATCATCCTCGGGAATAGACGGAAGATCCTCTGGCTCTGCTATCGGATCTGGCCAAGCAAAACCTTTAGGACCAGACCCCAAATAGCAAGTGCCATAAAGGAGTCCAAACTAATGAACCAGAACCAGCAATACAACAAAGAGCTATAATATCCTAAACAACATGTAACTACCAGGTAATATATAAAGTGCACCGAAAAACTAGAAAATAAACGAAAAACATGTAAAAAAAAATTGGACGGATGACATGTACGGGATCATGCAAGGTGAACATATACGAGATCATGCAAGTTGAACATATTCATATAAGTAAACTGGTACATGTAGCATATAAAGTAACTAGGCGAGAAAAGTGACGAGAACATAGCTAGTACAGTGCCGGGATCATGGCAAGAAAAACATGCAAGGAACAGTGCATATATAAGGTAAAATGGCATACAAGACAATAGACCGGAGTACACCACGACGGATCAATGTCAGGCAAGCAAAACAATATAAGACAAGACAACACATGGACTCCATCCATAAATCACAGCCAAGCAAGAAGTACGGCTTGCTACGTTAGCTAACTAGGGTTGTCACAAGTCCTAATTACTAACAAATACAATTTAAGATTTTTCATACAGTCGCATGCCCTGCAGACTGTCCAAGCTACCCAAACGTCGGATGACAGTAAAGTAAATAATAGTGGATACACCACCCCCAGGAAATATGTGTACCTAAATCCAAGTCACACAGGTGAACTTGAGTAAGTCAGTTCAGTATGCCCCATATGACGGTGAGCTGGAAATGTGCCCTACTCAATGGCATGCTACAAGTCCATCTATCAGTAAAATATTGTCGGGGCACGAGACTGCATGCAACCAGAAGATCATCCCCCAATGCTCTAATCATTTAAGCTAGTTATTAACCTTAGCAGTTTGATTCAGGATTTCGGGTTTGGCATTCCCCAGAATCCATCCTAAACATGATGCTCCCCGCAGGGATGAATAAGACAAGACAATGTTTTGGCAAGTACAAGCACAAGACTATACGAGAATACAACCAAACGGTTATAGGCATGACGAACGTGCACTATAACAAGCCACAACAAGTAATATACGAGACGGGTGTATAATGGATAGAAGGACAAAACTATACAGGGACTTGTCAAGACAGATGTATAATGGGTAGGTATCCCCAAAGCTATACACAACAGGTGTATAATGGGTAAGTGACCCCAAAACTATACATGATGTCAAGTCAAGACTGGTACAAGCAATGCACAAGAGTGCACCACGACGGATCACTATCAAGAATGTACATGTCAGAGTATAATGGATATGTGTCCAAACTATACATAAAGTCGGGAGTGGTGTATAATGAGTATGTGTCCCAAACTATACTGGGACGGGTGTATAATGGGTAGGTATCCTAAACTATATCGGAACGGGTGTATAATTGGTAGTGGCCCCAAAGCTATACATAAAGTCGGGACTGGTGTATAATGGGTACGTGTCCCAAACTATACCGGGACGAGTGTATAATGGGTAGTATCTCAAACTATACATAAAGCCGGAACTGGTATATAATGGGTAGGTGTCACAAACTATACCGGGACTGATATAAAATGGGTAGGTGTCCCAAACTATACTGAGACTGGTGTATAATGGGTCGGTGTCCCCAAAGCTATACATAAAGCCGAGCTAAGAAAGTATCATAGTCAAATGGAATATCAGAAAAAGTCAAGATAGACAAAATCATGGTCATTCAGATTATTCGTCGGATCTCCTAGGATCACCGTCGGATCATCCGATCTGTCACAACAAGTAAATGGGCCACAAAACGGATTATCCGTCGGACTGCCACGGATCACCGTCAGATCATACGATTGGTCACAACAAGTTTGTGGGCCAAAATTCGAATCATCTGCCGGACTGCCGCGGATCACCGTCGGATATCCGATTGGTAACAGAAACCCGGACTTGGAATATTTTCGTGACTTGTTCGGGTCGTAAAAACCCCGTTCTAACTCAGAATTTGTATTTTCAAAGGTCAAAATTGTATAGAATCAAATTTCCAACAACCTGCGCCATTCGATTTCACCAACTTTGAGATTTGATAGATCAATTCCGAGAAATACTGTACAAGTGATTTACGAAAAAAATTAAAACTTGTCCGGATCCACAAAACTCAAAACTACCAGAACAAAAACTAGATACGGGTCCCAAGTAGCATATAAAATGTCTCATGACAATCACTCCGGTTATCGTTTCCAACACCGAGTTTTCTAATGGATAATTATATGAGTTTCTACAAGAAAAAGTCAAAATCAAACCTAAACCATTTTTTAAAATATGCACAAGGTTGAAAATCACTAGAGAAATATTTTTAACAAAACAAGTTTCATGAAATTCTAAGAATAAAATTTCAAGAAAAACGAAAACTGCAATAAAATAATGTCGTTCGGTATATTAGCAAGATATACTTGTCTAAAGCCAAGCTCCTAGCCTAAACCTTTAACTCCACCACCAAGAGGGGTTCAGAAATCACACTCTTAGGCCTCAAGACCAAACTCCTAGTTCCCGCGAGAAAATGAAGAAGTGAAGAAAGAAAGAAAAGAGACATGAAAGAGAAAATGATTTCATATATATAAAATAGGTGATTTAATCGTGACCGTCCGATCTGCCACGTCAGCGATCCAAGTCACGAGATTAAATCAATATCGACCGTACAATGAAAAACTAAGAAACCAATAGATAATAGAAAGTATCGAACACTATTCACGAAAGTATCTAAAAGAAAATATCTCGAAATATCTCAAAAGGGAAGAATATGTGCCGGACGGATTTTTCGTCCGTATGCCGATGGTAATCCGGTCAGGGAGAAAAGTTTCAGTTCTGAGAGAAATTCAAAATTCCATGAGACCCAATAAAATACAGTATAAATATAATATAAAATACGTATCCATATACCAATACAGATACTATATATATATATATATATATATATATATATATATATATATATATATATATATATATATATATATATATATATATATATATATATTGTTGGACCTTTTTTTTCAAATTTAAATTAACAAACTAACAACAACATTGGTGTATATTGATTTTGTAGAAATTGAAAATCAAATCAAGCTTCAAATTCGATTGCACAGCATAAATTATGATCCAATTAATTTGATCTGATATATATAATTATTTTATTATTTATAAATTATAATTATAGTGAATAAATATAAATATGTAAAATTAGTACTAGATAATAATAAAAAAATAATTAAAATATAACATAACTTGTAGTCTTGATCACAAAAAATATATAAAGACATAAAAATAATTACGACTAACTAAGTTCCTAGTACTAATAACTAAATAAATAAAAATAGGTATTTCATCGATATGCAAGTCTTATTCAAAACTCAAAAGGGTATATTCTAAATACAAACGATCTAGATGCATAGATAGCTGGGTACCCATTTTATTCGAGTGTTATATTTTATGCATTCAACATGAGTTACACCTCTGACTAGTGTAATATTTTTCTATTAAATTTTGCTAAATTAGTATTGCTAAATATTGGTAGGGCTGCGACAATGAGGCCCTCATTCTTTTATGTGCCCTAGTACATGCAATTGGACGAACCTTGTGGTTGTGTTCATTATATATGGTCTTAGATAGTGAATACTAGAAGTCTATAACTAGAGTCTAGCGGTGAAGTAAATTAGATATGTAAGAACATTTAGAGTTGTGAAATTATGATCGAAATAAATAAAGTAAATATTTTTATAGAAGTTTAGAGGATTAAAATGACCAAAACAATGTAGTCGTTTATCGTTATTGTGATATTTTGATCATTTTCAATGAAATAATCGGATTTTAAAAATAAAAAAAATCATATGGAATGTTATTGTTTGCTTTGAGTTCGATCATTCTTACTGCTAGAATAAGTTTGATTTGACTTTTTAGTTGTACTAGAATCATTCTATAAATGCTATTTTGATTTACTATTCTTCGGTTATTGGAAAAACTATATAGAGCATTCTTTCAACTAAATTTTTTTTTTTTGGCAATTTTGGGTTCTTGGTTTGATTGTATTCCTAAATAAAATTTGCAGTTCTTATAAATGCTTGCTTTAGACTTACGCTAGGGATGTATTTGCAAAATAAATAGAAATAAGGGTGGAAGCTGTCAAAGATTAGGGTTGCAATCAGGTGGGTCGGGTCAAATTTGGGCTAATCCGATTATGCCCAAACTTAAATCTTGGCCCATTTAGGATAAATTCAAACTCCACCCGCGAAAGTTCGGATCAACCGACCCAAACATTTTTAGTTCACGGACCAGCTGGGCTGGGTTAAAAATTGACAGTATGAAAAAGCAATAGAATAAGCCCACATTTTCTAATCATCATCATCATAACACTTTTCCATCTTACCCTTATCTCTACTCATTATAAAGATACTTGAAAACGGCTAAGTTATCTAAGTCACATGTATATCCTCACGTAATTAAAAAATAAAAAATAAATAAATTCTAACTAAATATCTAATATTATCTAACTCAAACACTTCTAACTCATGTGGTTAAGGTATGAGACATTATCCTTGGTTGAGTATGTTCGATTCCATAAGATAGCGGTATCTATAACAAATTTTAATTAAAAAAATTTCAACAGAATTTTTACGTACGTGCAATGCACGTTACTAATTTTAATAAGAGGAGGAAGAAGATTACAAGTAGATATGCAAGAAGAAAAGAAATTATAAAGTTCATGGATTCTTTTGGAGAACAATAAATTAAAAAGCCAAGGTTGTCATTATCTTACGATACACGATACGTATCATATAATGTGTACCGTACGATGCATATTGTACTTAAGGGCTTTCAATACGCATCAGACAGCCGTATCGAACTTGGCATGTAACGTACGATACAATTAGTGTATTGTATGCATCGCACGTAACGTCTGATACATACGTTCAACCTTAAATTATACAATTAAAATTACAAAAGAAAGGCCTTGAAAGGCAATCGAAAGATCATTCACAATCTTTCTATTGATCTTGAGGCGCTTAACACTACTATATAGTGATGTGGGCCAGGATTTTGATGGAGATCTTTTACTATATAGTGATGTGGATGCTAGGATTTTGATGAACATCTTTTCGAAATGTTTAAGTTTTTTATTTTAAAATATTGCAAATGCAATGACTAATAGTGTCAATGCTTTGAATTATCCATATTCTGAAATATTTCATACAATTATACAAATTTATATTTGCATACTATCCCTTGCACGTATAGTATATACAATTTCTATAGGAAAGTATCATACAATCATAGGGACCTAAGTAAAATTGTTTTCAAACAGGGACTTGGAAGCAAGAAAAGCACTCTCATTTTTACAGTACAGAGACTTCATGAGAGTTGAATGCTCATAAACTCATAGAGACTTCATGAGAGTTGACACAGGAAATTAAACCGAAATTTATGTGATTTATAATTTTCATGGAGCACGTGATTTGCAAAATTTACTCATGCCATTTTCGTTACTTTCAATTGGAGTTCCATGAAATGTTAATGTCCAATTTTCAATTAATTAGAACTTGAAAATTTTAAGATTGACAAATTGGATCTTCATTGGTGTTCAAGTACTTACCAACTTGATGCTTTTTGCGGGTTGTTAGCTATACCACCGTTCACTAACAAATCGCTATCATGAATTTCTAATCCAAAAAAATAAAATAAAATAACATAGTAAAAGTTTATACATAGTATCCGGAGATATCCTTTTCCTTTAAAATAAAAGTTTTTTTTTTTTTTTTTTTTTACAATTTACAATTTACGCAACCAAAAGAATTTCTACTCCGAATTTTGTAGACCTACAATATTTAGCTAGCACAAAATTTTGGATTGAAAAATTATCAAATGTTTTATATCTTTCGCCTTCCCTGTTAATAAAAACAAAAGAAATAGAAAAAAGAAAAAAAACTAAATAATTAAAACCTAACTAATAAAAACCACCTAATACTAAACCCAAACCTAAAGCCTTAACTAAACACCTAAAACACTAACCAATATAAAACCTAATTCCTAAGCAAAACCACCCCCCAGCAACTTTCAACCCCACTTCAGCGTCAGCCCCCGATCCCCACTCTCCCTCTCCCTTATATATACATCACATATAAATATACATATCCTAATTCAAAACCCAAACCCCAACTAAACTAAACCCAATTCCTAAACCCTAACCCTAGCTCCGGTCATACCCCTCCGGGGACCACCTCCGGCGACCTCCGGTCGACCCCCCGCCGACCCGCGCCGCCATGCGGTGCCGCCGCCGCCGCAGTCGCCGCCCGCGCCGTCCGCGCCCTCGTGTGCGCGCGCAGTACACAGTCCGAGTACCCATCTTCAAGTTAATGTAACTCTCTCATCTCTCGTCCTTTTTACGTGCGGTTTATTTGTATACGCTCACAACGTGACTCTCTAGGATTTTCGTTCAAGCGGCACGAGTTTTTGTGTCCCGGATTGGTCGAAAGATTGACCGGAAAATGACCGGAAAACTGACCAAAACAGTTCAGAATTTTGAATCCAAAATTCCATGTTCACACCCAATTTACCATCAACCTACTTACTATTTTCGAAAACAAATTAAAGGATTTTTCTTCTCCATATAACCGAGAATTTTTCTGTTCTTTTAGTTTTTGTTAATCTGTTCTATGTGATTAATTATTCAACCTCCAAATTGACCAAAAACTTGACTTTTAAAATATTAAAAATTGTGATACGGAATGCGTCCCGCCAAACGGGACCGTCTCATCGCGAACCAGTTGCACTGAAAGGCGCGTATGGTATGTCTAGACGTGTAGGCTTTCGCGGAAACTGATTTGGACGCGTGTGCGCGTCGGAATCAACCCGTATCCACGAAAAGTCCCTATATCGCAACTTTTGTAAAACATCACACCATTTAGGGTACGCTCGTCAGAACGCGACAAAACTTGCACCATTGGATTCGTGGTATCACGCTGGTCCTATGACCCAAGTTTCACGCAATTCTGAGATAGTTGACCAAGTCGCCTATTTGCGGGCCCCACGGTTAACTTTTTGGACGAATTCGTGTTCGGCTCACCGGAATCCAAAATTGGACATACCGTTGAGTTCGTATTGACGTTTAGTATTGTTTTGACCTATAATTTGTCTCATTTAGAGACCTTTACCCCTGTCACGCTTTTCGGTGCAAAGTGGGCCATATGTGGACCCCGCTTTGACCCGAAATTACCGTTTTGCCCCTGTGTCCAAATTGGACGAAAGGATAGTGTTTTCTAGCTATCTCGCTTATTCTGGGAACACTGGTGATATTTATTTTAGCATCCGGAGACGTTCATTCTGAGGCCGTAGTTTCTGATCCTTGGTGCTTGATATCTGGACGTTACACTTTGCAGCTATCTTGCCAGGCAAGATACCTTGCCAAATTGCTTACAGTACTTTGCATGCTTATTATATTTCTATATATATTCATTGCATGTGTGTTTTCTTTCATTCATAAGTATATGCTACATATACATATATATATATATATATATGTTGACACACACTTGACACATAGTATCATGGGAGGGGAGGGCAATCAGTAGGCGTATGGGCTATAACCACTCTGGTAAACCATAGTAACTAGCACGCACTATGGTAGTCGTGTCCGATGGTCGCTACCCCCGCGGTATGTCGGCTGATGATGTTCCCGACGTGTGTGTGAGTTGTGAGATTAGATAGAGTAGCCTACCCATGCCCATACGTCAAAAAGTTGTCTTCATTATGCATTCATATAGATTATCTTGTACAGCGTACTTACATATTTTCTACCTATTATGCATGTTTACTGTATTCAAATTGGCATGCTTCTATGTATCTTGTTACGTTCCTCTGAGGACCTGGTCTCTTTTCAGGTGTAGACGATCTTGACTATTCGCAGGAGCACGGTTCAGGACTTACTACTTATCTCTTCCGAGGAGGTCTTACCTTTTGAGCATCTTTGATTATCTCTAGCGATGGATCGCTTCGCTGATACCTTATATCATCATCTTATTTTATATTAGAGATTAGCCTTCTCCCTCATTTTAGTATTGATATAGTCATTGTTAGTGGATTTGTCTCCACCCGACTATTATTTTGGATTATTCAGACTCATTATTCTAGTTTAGTTATTTCTTTTCTATGACTTGTTGTGTGGATGAGATTAGTATTTCTGTGACTTGTGACTATATATATACCACATGTGAGTTAATATTCATATTACAGTGTACGTGTGTATTATGGTATCCATATATTGGAGTTACCATATATATACGACTGGCATGCTTACGTGTTCCTAGTCCTACGTATTTTGGGACTGGGGCGTGACAAGAACATTCATATTTTCTTTGATAACACTAGTACCATTAATCTCACTAAAAATCCAGTATGCCACTCACGTACTAAGCACATAAATATCCGTCATCATTTTTTAAGGGATCATCAATCACACGAAGATATTTTTTTAGAGTATGTTAAACCTTTAGCTGAAGATTGATTCAACTTTATCCGTCGAGAATTAGGTCTTTTGGATTCTGATAAAATATAAGAATCATAAGATGCTTTACTCATTTTTTGTCACATTTTTCAAAGTTTTAAAAATTTTGGATACAAGCCGAAAGGGCCATTCTGTCAAAAAGGTGTAAATAACCTTAAGCGACACGGTATTTAAGTGTCTTCGAACCACCGCTAGCTGGAATCCGGCCTCTACAGCTACTCCGAGATGATTTAAACTCTTAAAACGATGATTTAAGTTCAGTACTTATTATTCTGTATTCATATCAAGTCAAGAAAGGCATAATATCGGTTAAAGTTATATTGAGATTCTGGAAATAAATGTCAACATAATTCGGACCGAACTCGGGCCGAGCTCGGATCGAACTCGGTTAGTTTAATTCCATAATATGCTATGTCATTTAAATCTCTTTCTAATTTGGATTTTTGCTACTCTATATATTGATTATTTCGCTGCTCATTGATTCAAACCAACAAAAATCTTTCTCCTCCACAAATAACCTTATTATTTCCTCCTACATCCTCTCCCAATGGCCCCTAAAAGGAAACAAGATTTGTTTTTCGACTCTCTTTTCTGTCCCATTATGCCAAACATAGGTGAATTCGACGGTTTCACTTTTCGAAGCCTCAAAATTTTAAATGATTGGTTTAATGATTTCTCCAAAAGACACATCTATTTTGGCCATCCTATTAATTTTACTTCTCAACACAAAGACTATCTACCAACTTTTAAGAAACTTCAACTTGAAGAATTTGTTCTAACTCGTACCAACATTTACACCAATGGGATTCAAATATTCTATTGTAACTTAACATATGAACATGACATTATTTTATCTAGAGTTTATGGCATTCCAATTGAATTCAATGCAGATGACTTGGGTAAAATTATGTGGATTCCCGCTGATGGACAACCCTTAGTCAACATCACGCAAGTTCAATTCAATCATGACTTAACCCTAGATTCTTTCAAGAATATCCTTTGTCACCCTCTTCACCCTCTTGAATGTCCACTGGTAAATTTTACTAGATATTTGAATAATCACTTCTTTGAAATGCATCACATTATCTTTTTAACTTTTCTACCTATGAAGGCTTACTTTGATGAGGTCTCTTATCTAGAAATATCGGCTTTATATTATTTGTATTTCGGCATTAACTTCAATGTTCCACAGACCATCTTATCTCAAATGGTTCAATGTAGCAAGAAAGGGCGTCCACTACTATACGCTATGTACTTGCCAACCATTTTTAGCTATTTCGATATTCCTTTGGATACTTGTCCAAATCTTGAGGAACCTTTATACCTCAATCGAATTCGGAGAATTGAGCCAACTATGCTATTACCTTATAACTCATCATCAAACTCCGACACTCATCATGTTGATTTTGTCCCTCCTGCTGATGAACAACTGCAAACCTTAGAGTCTATTTTCACTATTTTGCGTGATCGCTTCCACTAAGAAGATCTACGCAATCGTGCTACTATCATCGCCAAACTCTTCAGACTCAGGCTCTTGGCAACACTTTGATAGACATTCAGTACACCCTATCGAAGCACCCAGTCGGACCTTTTCTGATTCTCTGGAATCCAAATCAACAAGTATTTCGTATTGATTATCCATATGTTCAGCGATATTTGGATCCAGTTGTTGCTTTCTTTGATCCAAACAGAATACTTGAACCAGATGATGAAGATGAAGAAAATGACAACTAGTTACTCAATTGATTTGAATGTTAAAAAGTTTACTTTGAGATATTCTACTATGATGTTTCCATTACACATCTGATTTTGTATGCTTTTTTATTTTTCAAATGAATAAAAGTTTAAATACAAATTTTCTTTTGTCATTATATATTATCCTGTATACACTTTACTCTCTTATTTTTCTTGTCATCTCACCAATTTCGGGGGAGGATGTCATTTCTATCAAATGACAATGGAGGAGAAAGAATACATGATACTAGCATATAAGACGATATTTGAAATATGTTCTCTTCAGCATATCAACTGCTCCACAGTTACGGGGGAGCCTTGCATATCAAAGACTTGCAGTATCATTCATAGTTTGTCAATTATCAAAATGGGGGAGATTGTTGGCTCACCCGGTCTCAGTCAACTTAATTTTGACAGTTGATTAAACCATGCATTGATATGTCGCATCTGAAACCTCAACACTGCTATTGTATGTCGTCTATATTGCGTCTATTCAAATATAATCTTTCATTTATTTGAGTCTAGGGCTGATGTACGCTGAGTTGCACTGGCAAAACCAAAAACCTATAAACCAGATACCTAATCCACTCAAATAAACCAAAGAACCTATCCACCAAATCAGGCTATATTCATTTACAAAGTCTACCATATTAGGAGAACGAACTCGTACCGAACTCGGTTAACCTTTTGGTATAAAATCAACCAGTTCAATAGCTCATGATTTCTTGGCCCAATGGTTAAAAATTTGAATTAAACCCTGACTGAATTCTGGCCGAATTTTGTTTGCCTATAACCAATAAATAGGATTGGAATTCTCATTCTTACTCACTCAACTATTCTTAAGTCTTCTATCCTATTGTGAGCAAACCTCTAAACCTTAACTTTTTCATCTCAAAGAGCAACTCCCTAGCCTTCCTAGTGCCAAGTACGATCTCGGTCTAGAAGTCTTCTGATTTGTAAAGAGCTTTGTTCGATCAGTTACTCTCTCTCTCTCTCTCTAAGCTGTAAAGTTGCGAGACTTCGGATCAAAACTCGTGGTGTAAAGAAGTGGCAAGCCTTCAGATTAAAGCTTGTGATTCACTATTGGTGATTATAGTGGATAAACTCCAAGCTTGACTTTTCGGGACTGGACTAGTCCTCTCAGAGGAAAACTAGTATACATCTTGGTGTTTGCGTTTGCTTTCTCTCTCTACTTTACTACTTTATTATAATTTCTCTATATACATTATTAGTTAGCAATTGCCTTTATTTCGTTAATCTAAAATTGGGTAGATTATTCCGCTGTACTCTATTCACCCCCTCTAGAGTTTCTCACGGTCCTTCATTATGGACTTACGTTACTAATGGTTACAAAAGAGTTGACAAAGCAAATAATGAATATACCGAAGATGAAAAAAAGTAGCAAGCGATGATGCAAAGGTGTCACCCTCACATTTTCATCCAAGGATAGTTTAGTAATTGTCAATAGGTATTAATTATTTTAGGATTTTTATAATTAATATTTGTGCATTGCATGATTTAATTATTATTGTATTATTGTTTTTGCTAGTGTAGATTTAATTTGGACTTATGTAGTGGGCCTAACCATTTATTTAGAAAGCATGAACCAAACATTTAGACTAGTCTAAATTGAGCCCATAAATTAGGCCCATGGATTATGAGGCTTAATTAATTAGTGAAACCATTAGACTAGAACCTTTCCTCCTTAATTAATTTCTTCATGAGAGGCCCCAAGGGATATTTGTGTTATTTTACATTGCATAGAGGGTGTATATAGGCTGGCCCCCTCTTAGAGGAGAGAGAAATCATTTCATTCCAAATTCTAATTCTAGGTCTACAATTTCTCTCTCTAAATTCCCTCCATTCCCTCATCAATTCTTCACTAATTCTTTACCAAACTCTTTCTAAATTTATCATTGAGGTTTCTACACCAAGTATCTACAAGAAGAAGCAAGGAGCAAGGAGGAGGAGGCCAAGATCTACTGGGAGAGGAGCTACTTGGCAATTGGAGACTTTTTATTGGGAATTCATCTCATAATAGGTACAATTCAATTTTTCCTCTTCTAATAGACTCTAGATCTGAGATTTTACCATGAGAAACCAACCACATGCATAGGCTACCCATAGGATTTTGTTTTGGGTCAATTGGAGACCTACGGTAGAAGTTATGACCAATTTGGGGCCAATTTTGGGAGAATTCCGATATTGGCACATGTACTGCTTGTCAATTGATCTAATAGATCTAACTGACACTTGATTGTTTGTTTATGACTAGTGTCGTGTCCACAATTGGATATGTGTAGTCTGTATCTCGTCAATTTGACGAAACGGGTTAATTTTGGGGGATTTTCTCCGACACGGGGCCTTGTGCATATCACATAGTGACACAGACACGTAGACACTCTAATAACTATATGTATTGTTTATAATTTATGTATTAGACTTGTACGTGTCCTTCGGGATGCGTTTGATTGTGTGTTGGAGCCGTATCGCAAGCGTATCATAGAGAAAGTGTGATACTGGTGCGATGCGCTCCATGTGTTTGTTGTTTGGCTTATTTTACTATACGTACATATGTAATTATATATGTATATTGTAAAGCCCCTAATTTTTAAAACCGTATAAATTATTTAATTAATTATTTAATTTATTTATAGAATTTATTAGTTAATTAGGAAATATAATTTATTAAAATTTAATTATTAGGTAAATATGTATTTAGAAATTTATGGAGAAAAACTATTACTTTATCTTATTTTATTTTAGGTAGTATATATATATATATATATATATATATATAGAATAAAGAAAATAAAAAGAAATAGAAAAGAAACAAAAATAATAACTAAACCACTGAAGCCAGCAACCCCAGCCTAAAACCTCACCCGCCTAAGCCTAACCCCCCAGCTGCTGTAGACCCGACCCCCCGCGGAATACATCTGCTCTCTCCCTCTACTCCTCTATATATATATATATATATAACTCTTAATCCCTAAACCCTAACCTTAATCTATCTCCACCCTCCTCCACGACCTGCGCCGCCGCCGACCTCCAGCCCAGACCGCGCCGCCGACCGGAGCAACCGCAGCCGCCGCGTCAACGTCCGCGTCACCCGTGCGAGCGCCGTGTCAGAATTTGACCGCGATGTACCTTACTTCCCGTGCTGTTTCCCGCTTCATCTCGCGACCAAATTCTAATTCGTCTTCACTGGTATGTTCACGACCTATCCCCCTTCCAACTTTGTAACTTAGTTTCCATCGAACAACGTTAAACCCTAGGTAAAAATCGAGACGAAGTTGGAGAAAAACCACAACTTTTACACTACAGAAAACTGTTGCGATGGCCCATGTTTAGAGACCAATATCTTCCACCACAGGAATCCAAACCTAATTTTTATTTTTGCTATGTGAAGACCATATAACCGAGATTTTTTTCTGTTAATTAGATTATTTTATTTGGTGTTATATACAGAATTAAATAGGGTTAAAAATCAGAAAAAATGTGTTTCTAAAACTTCAAAATTTGTGATACAGAGCGCGCCCCGTCAAACAGGACCGCCCCATCGCATACCAATTATACCAAAAGGCGCGTATGGTATGTCCTGACATGTGGGCTTTCGCGAAAACTGATTTGGATGTGTGTGTGCGTCAGAATCAACCCGTATCTGTAAAAAGTTTTCGTATCGTGACTTTTGCAAAATATCGCACTATTTAGTGTATGCTCGTCGAAATGCGACGAAACTTGTGCCATTGGACTTGTGGTATCGCGCTGGTCCTGTGACCCAAGTTTCATGCGATTCCGAGACAGTTGACCAAGTCACCTATTTGTGGGCCCCACGGTTGACTTTTAGGGCAATTTTGTGTTCGGCTCACCGGAATCTAAAATTGGACATACCGTTGAGTTCGTACTAACGTTTAGAATTTTTTTGACCTATAATTTGTCCCATTTAGAGACCTTTATCCCTGGCACACATTTTAGTGCAAAGTGGGCCACATGAGGACCCTGTCGTGATCCAAAATTATCGTTTTGCCCCTGTGTCCAAATTGGACGAAATGTTAGTATTTTTTAGCTATCTCGCTGATTCCGAGAATGTTGGTGATATTGATTTCAGCATCCGGAGACGTTTATTCGGAGGCCTTAGTTCTTGATCATGTGTACTTGACCTCGGGACGCTTACACTACACATATTGCTTGTCAGGCAAGAATACCTTGTCATTGTACTGTGATTTACATTCTATATGATGCATGTATGTTATTTCTGTCTATTTAGTTCATATATTTTAAACTGCTATATAAACTGTGCGTCCAAGGATAATTTGGGTACAACGACGGTAATGTCGTATTCTGTTTTTATTATATATATGCATGTTGACCTAGCTTATGAGACCACCCCATTATCATGAGGCATTTATGTTTCATTGGCCATGACACAGTTATTACACGAGTGTAAGTCTCATGTAGGACACAGACTTGCGTACTCGGCTGGCCACTGGTACGTATAGGTCGTGCGACGAATAGGGATAACTGCCGATAGAAACTTTACATGTTAGAAGACCTGGCAGTTATTTAGAGGTATCATCATGTCATGGATGTGCCATGCTTAGAGAATGGGGTGGGAAGAACAATAAATAAGGCGTTTGGGCTCCTTTGCACTTTCCTTGTGTAACCCGTACGCTCCGCCGGAGATGCACGGTCATGATGACCACCATATATTATATATTATCAGGCGGCCTCTGGCATTCAAAAGACGACATGCTTTGTAGGCCCCTGACTCTCCAAGAGAATTATGCCAATCCTATTTTAGCCAGATAGTCCACTTGTTGGAAAGTTGTTCTCAAACTGCATTCACATAGATGGTTAGACGACCCATTTGATGTTTATTTTCAGTACTTTATTGGCATGCTTCTATGTATCTTGTTATGTCCCTCTGAGGACATGGTCCCTTTCCAGATATAGACGGACAGGAATATCCACAAGAGTACGGACCCAGACCTGACGCTTCATACCAGACTGAGGAGGTCTTATCTTCAGAGTACCTTTGATTCACCACAGCTGATGGATTTTCTAGTTATTATTTTTTGTGGACTTTTATCTTATATTAGAGTTTGATCTATTCTCTCATTTGGTAGTTTTAGTATAGTCGATTTGTAGTAGATTTATTTTCATCCGACTATCATACTTTGAGACTTCATATTTGATATTCAGTTATTTATTCCTATTTCCCTATTTGTGTTGTGGATGAGATATAGATTGCGTGTGACTTGTTGACAATATATTACCACTTGTGGATTTGATATTCATTATACAGCGTATGTGTGTGTATGGTTTCCATATATTAGAGTTCGTATACATACGGCTGGCATGTTATGTATTCCTAGTCCTACGTATTTTGGGACTGGTGCGTGACATATTTTTGTGGTGGCCCATGCAGGTCCTGAATATATTGTCTCGGTTACGTTGCTGTACCGAACAAGCCTGCGTATAGGAATAGATTAGAGGATCTCATCCACGCTTGACTGAAACTCATCTTCCCTTTCAACTATCCTATTTAAATGCTTATATCTTGTTTGATTCCTATACTTCTTCTAATCATTTCATCCACCTCTTGCAGAGAGATGGATTCGCGTAGTGGATGTACTACTGCCGGAGGTGACACACCTTCAGGAGTCAACGGCCAAACTCAAGGAGAGGCCTCAACGATTACTAGACTTCCGGGGCCGGATGGACAGACTCACAATCCAGTCCCACCTGACCTTTCCACATCACCTAATGGGACCCTTCCAGCTTCATCGACATCCTAGGATGGCCAGACACAGCTGTTCCAATTCTTCCAAATGATGATGCAGGAACAGAGACAATAGGCAGCCGTACTAGCTGCAGAGTAGAGGCAGCAAGAGGTAGAGCAGAGGCAAGAATTTCTGACAGTACTTGAGAGGATGGATGTACAAGCTTCTGTACCAGCCCAGGCACTAGTTCCAGTACCGCGAGCTAGAGTTGGTTCATTCAAGGACTTTATACAGATGAGTCCCAAGCCGTATAAAGGCACTAAGAGCCTAAAGGAGACTACAAACTGGATACCCACACCAAGAAGTTATTAGAAGCATCACAGCTACCTACAGATCTATGGATGACAGGCATAAGGACGCTGCTAGATGGTAACGCTCATCACTGGTGGGAATCAATGGAGCGCCAGTTGGGTACGTACCAGACTTGGGAGCAATTCTTGGAGTGCTTTGAGAGGAAGTACTTTTCGGACACTGTAAGGGATGCATTGTATGATCAGTTTCTTTATTTGGAGCAGGGAAACAAGACAGTTGACGAGTATGATGCAGAGTTTAGTCGCCTTAGTAAATATGGTGCTGCCCTGATACCGAATGACTTGGAGAAGGCTAAGAGGTTTCACCGCGGACTGACTCAGGAGCTCCAATACTACACTAGCTCACAGTCCCGAATCTCTTATGTTAAATTATTGACAGAAGCTAAACTACAAGAGACCATCAGCAAGGGAAAAGTAGGTCAATTGAAGACACAGCAGGGACCAACAAGGACACAGCAAGGAGGGACTATCCGATATCCTGTGGCACAGCAACAACATTATCATCACAGAGCAGGGCCGTACCAGATTTTGGAGAAGCCCCACTACAATTATTGTGGGAAACGCGGGCATATTTTGAGAGACTGTCGGACTCGTTTAGGATAATGTATGAGGTATGGTTTTGGACAGCATATGGCGAGAGACTATCCAATGCAGCAAACAATAACACTTCCACCGCCAATTCAGAGGCAAGCACTTCCCGCACCGAAGCCAGTTCAGCAGATGACTAGACCATGAGCACCTCGACCCCCAGCTGCCGGAGGATTTAAGCGAGGACCACCCCTACCTACTCAGGAGGATCAGTACATGAGGGCCAGTCATGGACTACCACCGAGAGATGGATGAGCTTTTGCACTAGAAGTGGATTATATGGAACAGGAGATTGATGTCATAGCAGGTATTACTCTTGCTTTTACTTTTCCTGCTGTGATATTATTTGATACGGGAGCCACCCACTCGTTCATATCTTCTAGTTTTATTGCCAAACACAATATTGCCACTACACCTTTACCTAGTTGTGTTAGAATTCTCACCGGATAAGGAGTTGTACCTGTTAGTCGGATTTGTAGATCGTGTCCTGTAGTGATTCGTGACAGAGAGATGAATGCCCGACTCTTAGTCCTTCCTATGCCAACTTTTGATATTGTGCTTGGAATGGACTGGCTAAGCAAGTACCACACTTTCTTCGACTGTTTTGTAGGAAGCATTCTTTTTAAGGTACCAGGCTAGCCTGAACTTGAGTTTGCACGAGGATCCACAGAAGCCCTTGATGGCGTTCAACTTACAATGGACGACGTTATCTATCACCCCATCATTTCAGAATTCCAAGACGTCTTTCTAAAGGAATTGCCAGGACTACCCCTTGACAGAGACGTAGAATTCTTAATTTAATTGACACCAGGAGCAGCACCCATAGTGTCGCATATTTATAGATTAGCGAAGAAGGAGATGAATGAGCTGAAGGCATAGTTGAAAGAATTAGAGGAGAAATATTTCATCCGACCAAGTGCATCACCCTGAGGAGCACCAGTGTTGTTCGTACCAAAGAAGGATGGGTCTGTGCGTATGTACATTGACTACAGAGCCTTAAATGCAGTGATCGTGAAGAATAAACATCCATTGCCATGCATTGATCACTTATTTGATCAGCTTAGTGGAGCCAAGGTATTTTCGAAGATAGACTTGAGATCGGGATATCACCAGGTGAAGGTACGGAAGCAGGACATCCCGAAGACTGTATTCAGAACAAGATATGGACACTACGAGTTTTTGGTCATGCCATTTGGGTTGACCAATGCTCCAGCTATCTTTATGGATTTAATGAATCGAGTATTCCATCAGTATTTGGATTAGTTCATGGTCGTCTTCATAGATGATATACTTGTCTATTCGAAGAGCTATGAGGAGCATGAGAAGCACCTGCGGATCGTCCTAGCGACCTTGAGGAGAGAGCAGTTATATACGAAGCTCAGTAAATATGAGTTTTTCTTGGACAGAGTCTCGTTTCTTGGGCATAGCGTTACGGAAGATGGTGTTGACCCAGAGAATATCTCGGCAGTCGAGACATGGCCCGTTCCTAAATCGGCGTCGGAGGTGAGGAGTTTCATTGGACTTGTAGGATATTATCGACGGTTCGTGGAGAACTTCTCAAGGATAGAAGCACCTATGACTCGGTTGACGTGCAAGGATGAGAGAGTCCAAGTGGGAGAGATGCAATATGGGTAATAGTGAATCGACTCACCAAGTCCGTATATTTCTTACCTTTTAGAGTTGGCCAGTCTACAGAAGCTTTGGCTGACTTATACATGAGGCAAATCATGAGATTGTACGGCATTCCGGTCAGCATCGTGTCAGACAGGGATTCGCGTTTTATATCTCACTTTTTGAGAAGCATGCAGGAGAGTCTTGGGACTCGTCTGAATTTTAGTACATCTTATCACCCGCAGACAGATGGACAGTTCGAACGTACTATTCAGACACTAGAGGATATGTTGAGGGCTTGTATGTTAGACTTTAGAGGATCATGGGGGGATCACCTACATATTGTGGAGTTTTCTTACAACAATAGCTATCAAACGAGTATCCAGATGGCTCCATTTGAAGCATTGTATGAAAGAAGTATAGGTCTTCCGTTTATTGGAGTGACGTGGGAGAACGTCAGATTCTAGGCCCAGAGTTGGTAGTCAACACCGTAGAGACAGTGAAGAAGATTCAAGGGCACTTGCGAGCAGTGCAAGACAGGCAGAAGCAGTGGACAGACCTTCATCGTTGTCCCTTGGAGTTCAAAGAGGGCGATCATATCTTCTTGAGGATATCACCTACCAGAGGCACTATTTGATTCGGAGGGCGAGGCAAGTTGAGCCCAAGGTATATTGGACCATTTGACGTGCTAGAGAGAGTGGGAGAAGTGGCGTATCGACTTGCACTACCATCTTCACTTGAGAGAGTACATGATGTATTCTACGTATCGCAACTTAGGCGATATGTAGCAGACATCAGTCATGTTCTCGACCACTCGGAGATCACCATTGGGCCGAGCTTGTCATACCAAGAGCAACCCGCGGGATCCTTAATCGCCGAGAGAAAGTGTTGAGGAACCAGTCTATTCCCTTGGTCCGCGTGGCATGAAAGCATGGCGCACCAGGAGAATCCACTTGGGAGCACGAGGACGACATGCGCAAACATTTTTCGTACCTATTCATAGACCAAGGTATGAATTTACTTTGTTCAATTCTACCTTATACCATCTTTGATTATTCTATCGTGGCTTAGTTTTAATTTCGAGGACGAAATTTTTATAAGTTGGGTAGAATATAAAGCCCCTAATTTTTAAAACCGTATAAATTATTTAATTAATCATTTAATTTATTTATAGTATTTATTAGTTAATTAGGAAATATAATTTATTGAAATTTAATTATTAGGTAAATATGCATTTAGAAATTTATGGAGGAAAACTATTACTTTATCTTATTTTATTTTAGGTAGAAAAAAAAATTGTTGTAGAAGGATGAAAGATTATTTTTATGTACAAATATATTTTTCTGGAATTTTTATACCATAAAAACATATATATATATATATATATATATATATATATATATATATATATATATATATATATAGTAATAAATAGAATAAAAAAATAAAAAGAAATAGAAAAGAAACAAAAATAATAACTAAACCACTGAAGCCAGTAACCCCTGCCTAAAACCTCACCCGCCTAAGCTTAAACCCCCCAGCCGATGTAGACCCGACCCCCCGCGGAATACATCCGTTCTCTCCCTCTACTCCTCTATATATATATATAACTCTTAATCCCCAAACCCTAACCCTAATCTATCTCCACCCTCCTCCATGACCTGCACCGCCGCTGACCTCCAGCCCAGACTGTGCCGCTGATCGGAGCAACCGCAACCGCCGCGTTAATGTCCACGTCACCCGTGCGAGCGCCGTGTCAAAATTTGACCGCGACGTACCTTACTTCCCGTGCTGTTTTTCGCTTCATCTCGCGACCGAATTCTAATTCGTCTTTACCGGTATGTTCACGACCTATCCCCTTCCAACTTTGTAACTTAGTTTCCATTGAACAGCGTTAAACCCTAGGTAAAAATCGAGACCAAGTTGGAGAAAAACCATAACTTTTACACTACAGAAAACTGTTGCGATGACCCATATTTAGAGACTAATATCTTCCACCACAGGCATCCAAACTTAATTTTTATTTTTGCTATGTGAAGACCATATAACCAAAAATTCTTCCTGTTAATTAAATTATTTTATTTGGTATTATATGCAGAATTAAATAGGATTAAAAATCAAGAAAAAATGTCACGACCCGTACCCAAAAAATCGGGCATGAGTCGTAGGTACGTCCAGCCTACGCCGCAGAATCGGCGCTAGAACGCTGTAAAGGTCCGTTCTAGGTCAACAATCTATTTATATAACTCACAAAAAATCTGTCAATAACCTCTCCAAAAGGAGGACAACCACGCAATATATATATGAATAATCCTCTCCAAAAGGAGGGCAACCACGCAATATATATAAACTCTCAATCACAATAACTAAGGGAAGAATAAAAGCACGATATGATATGAACAGAGAAACAGAACCAAAGAGAGCAAGACAATATCCAAAATACAGTCCAAGTCTATAATAGTTATAACATCTCACAGCATCAAAAGAATAAGTACAATCATCCAAATAACAACTGGGAACAACCCAGGAAACCCACCTAGCTAACTAGGGCGCTAACGGCGTCTCCTCGGCACACTCCTCCTCAGTCTCGGGGTCACAACCCTCGTCGACACCCGGCCCATAGAAAGTCGGGCAGAAATCCTCAGGATCCTCTAGAAAAAATATGCTCAGTCAGGACAGGAGCGAAGTACATAACTCTGAAAACAACTCCAAATACATAGTAAGGTGTATATGACGAGCAATTAAAAAGTATACAAGATGCACAGGAAATAAATACATGCTAGAGCAGATAAAGTAGCTGCAATGTAAACTGGAGAACAATACAAGTAGAGAAGTAACTGCATGTAAGAAAATATGAATACTAGCTAAGTGCCTTGAGCATAAGTTCGTTATGTGATCGGCTTAGGTTGCACATAAAAAGTACTACGATAACTCCGTTATGCGTGAGTTGCATAACCAACATACACATGAATACTGTTTGACTTTGATCACATAACCAACTCCTACTCCCCTCCCCCACTAATACTCTTGGATCCAACCACGGCACGCTACATACATGATAATAGCTCACGCACACGAAGGCGAGAGCACAAGAAGCACATGATAGCACATGAGAATCAATACCCGAAGCACATGATGAAATACACGTGATAGAGTACCCGCTGAACACGGTAAGGGGGATAGCATCTCATGACGGGATCCACTAGTACCAGCTCATGTAACAATGTGTCAGAATCAAGTATTACAGTTCTAGAATAGGTGATATAAATGCTATCATGAAATAGAAACTATCAGAGGTAGGTACTCGCCTGATGTCCTGAGCAACTGATGCGGATCGAGATCCGGACCGGTGTCGCAAGAACCTAATACGAAAAGTAGAATTAAACAGGGTTCTAAGGATTTAAACTGATATAAAATAATTAAAAACAGGCTTCTAGGACTATTCTTGGTCGAACGGGTCAAACCGATAAAATACGGATCAAAAAGTTAACCCGGGGTCCAAAAAGTCAACTCTAGGTCAAAATAAGGTCAAATGTTGACTTTTACGGTCAACGGGGACAATTATGATCAAAGCTAGGTCAAACTAGGGTGCCCCTGAAATTTTAGGTCAAACTGAGCTCATTAAGCTAGTAAACTCTCAAACTCGCCTCCTCGAGATACCGGGATACCCTCGGTATCCGATACCTCGTCCTAGGCCACGCACCCCGCCTAAACCCGCTAAAACCTATGCTAGCACGCGTAAATATATATATATATATATATATATATATATATATAAATTACTCCAATACTATTCCTAGGCTATTGCTTAACAACCCCGCTCGAAACTCAATACCTTGGATATCTCAAGGTATTGAGATACCTTGATATCTCAAGGTATTGAGATACCTCTCTAATACCCCTCTAACTAGCTATTTGCAAATAGATATATATGCTCCTAGTTAATAATCTAGGCTAGAAAATATATATCTATCATATATATACATATCTAAGTATCTATATGCATATATATATAGATATCCACAACACACATACATATATATCCATACCTTACACCCACTCTCAATATGTATATACATATCTATCTAGATATCTAACTATCTATCTAGCTATACGTATATATATCTATGCATATAGATATAGATATCTAACTATATCTAACTATCTATCTATCCATCTATCTATATAACTATTTATCTATCTATCTAGTTATCTATATATCTACATCTATCTAGTTATCTATCTAACTAATTATCTATCTATCTAGTTACTTATCTATCTATCAATCTATCTATTTAACTATCTATCTATCTATATATATATATATACCCTCTCTCCCTCGCTAAGCCACCTCGCTGCCGCTGCATGCTAACCCTGCTGTTGCTGCCTTAAGATGTTGCTGCTGCTGCTGTGCAGCTGCTGTGCTGCACCTGCTGCTGCCTCCCCCCCTTCGCATCACTCACTCACAAACACAATCACACACACACACACACATATATATATATATATATATATATATATATATATATATATATATATATATACCATCATACATATAAATATATATACAACTATATATATATATATAGACACACACTAATACATATATATTTACACACACACACTTATAAATATATACGCACATAGCTATATATATATATATAAACACACCTATTTATATATATATATGCACACACAGATATACACACACACACACACACACACACACACACACTCAAATATATATATACACATACACATTGATATATACATATACACACACACGCACACTTATACACACACACACACATATATATATATATATACACAAACACCTAGACATATACATACACAAGCATATATATATAAATACACACACATATATAGATATACAAACACATATACATATATATATATATATATATATATATATATATATATATATATATATATATATATATATATATATATATATATATATATATATATATATTTAAACACTCAACAACACACAACAACGCTCACAACGCCCACCAACGCGCGCCCAACGACCCACACGCACACGAACACCTATAAATATATAAAATATAACCCGAGAATTCTAGCACACACTCTCCGAAGCTAACCCAACGCGCGCACAAGCCCGAAACTAGGAAACCAAGTCGAAATGGCAGTTCGGTCATTTCGACGAACACGTGGTGTGCGGTTCGGAAAACCTTCTGAAACGCACACCAAACCAACTCGAAATCGGCCCAAAATTTACCCACGGTTTCTAAACGATGTCTAGATCCTAGAAAAAATGCTACCCCGTCGATTCTAGGCCCGTGGCGAAAATGTACACGCACTTAGAACCGGCGATGACGAAAACCCCAAATTCGCCCGAAACGCCCGTTTCTCCGCGAAACGACTTCACGTGTCCGAACGGAGACACGCACTCACCCTCAAGACACCCGACAACGTCTATCTAGGTCCGTCTAACCTAGGACATCACCCAAAATTGGACCAATTTCGGATTCCACCCGAAATTGACACAAAACCTAGTGTCAAAGTCTCCAAACTCAACCAAACTAGTTCCAACTTCCTCCCACGGGTAGGCTTAGGGTCTAGGAAGGTTCTAAACCACTAATTATAGTACATAAGAGTAATTAGCAAGAGAAAAGTTAGGTTTTACCTCTTGGAGTTGGAATCCCAAGGCTAAAGTCTCCAATCCACTAGAAATCACCTCCCTCAAGCTCCAAGCCTCCAAATCTAGCCTCCACACCAAGTCTAGGCTCTACCCACCTAGGTTAGGGAAAAATCATAAGGTTAGGGTTCACACAAAAGTAAGAAATGGAAGAATGAAGACTTACTTGAAGTGGGAAGAAGAAAGGAAGAAGAAAGAGTGGAGAGGAAGAAGAAGTAGTGAAGAAAAAGTGAAGAAGAAGAAGAAATGGGGGGCTGGGGCTGCTGTGTGCACGGGTAAGGGCTGTGGGAACCGGCCACAAGCAAATAAAAGGGTTCTCTAATGTCCAAAATACCCAAAATACCCTCTCCTAACTTGGTTTTGGGTTCGGGATTCCAAAAGCACTCAAACTAACTCCAAATCTCTCCAACTAACCCACTAAAAATATAATAAATATTCTAAACCCAAAAATAGGTCTCACAAGGGTATGGGCTGGATCAGACATGGGTCCACTAGGGTCTGACATGGGTCCAGACTAGCCAAAACCCTAAAACAATCAAATAAAAAATAATACAATCACTAATTAAATATAAATATAATTAATAATACACAATTTACCAAATAAAAAAAACCCTATTTTCTAGAATCGGGTAGTGATAAGCCTACCCTCCTTAAAATAATTTCGTCCTCGAAATTAAAAGACGAAACTAGGACAGGAATGCAAAGAAAAGAACCATACCTCAGGGCTCGAAAAGATAGGGGTATCGCTCGCGCATTTTATCCTCCCTCTCCCAGGTCGACTCACCTGGAGAGTGATGCCTCCACGCGACGTGAACCAAGGGAATAGTCTAGTTTCTCAATACCTTCTCCCGCCGATCCAGAATCTCCACCGGCTGCTCTGGATAGCTAAGAGTAGGGCCCACCACGATCTCTGAGTGATCCAATACGTGACTGGGATCCGCCACGTACCGTCTCAACTGCGACACATGTAACACATCATGAACTCCCTCTAGCGTAGGAGGCAACTCGAGACTATACGCCACGGCATCGACCCTCTCAAGGATACGGAAGGGTCCGACGAAACGTGGGCTAAGCTTCCCACCTCCACCGAAGCGAATAGTGCCCCACGTCGGAGAGATCCTCAGGAACACCAGATCTCCAACCTAGCACAAACAAGGTCTCTGCACTTAGTCTAAAACAATCAATCACAAGCAAACACAAGAACAAAATCTAGATTCTAAGCTATACCTCAAACTCCAAAGGTCTCCGGTGGCTATCGGCCCAATGCCGCTGCCTGTCATGTGCCACCCGAAGTCTATCTCTAATAAGCTTGACCTTCTCCGCTGCATCAACCACCATCTCCGGGCCAAGCAAAGCTCTCTCGCCTATATCATCCCATGACAACGGAGTGTGACACCTCCGTCCATACAATGCCTCGAATGGTGACATCTCGATACTGGCTTGGTAGCTGTTGTTGTAAGCAAACTCTACCAAGTGCAAGTGATCCTTCCAAGAGCATCTGAAATCCAGAACACAAGTGCGAAGCATGTCCTCAAGTGTCTGGATGGTCCTCTCTGACTGACCATCTGTCTGCGGGTGATATGCACTACTAAACTTGAGCTGGGTGCCCAAGCTAGCCTGCAGACTCCTCAGAAATACGAAGTAAAGCGACTGTCCTGATCTGATACTATGCTCACAGGAACTCCATGCAGTTTGACTATCTGGCGCACATACATCTCTGCTAGTCTCTCTGTAGACGTATGTCACGACCCGCACCCAGAAATTCGGGCACGAGAGCGTGGGTACGTCCAGCCTACGCCGCAGAGTCGGCGGTAGTACGCTGTCTAGGTCAATTCCAGATTTACTAAACTAGCTCATTCATAATTAACATAGGCAAGATAATATTGAGAACAGAAACTTAAGATTGTAACTGAAATAAATACGACAACAGATTCAAATGTTTTAGTACAGAAATTTAAAATAAAATTGGGGACAAACCCGATTAAATAAGATAAGAAACAGAAATAAAAGGTAGCTACTGCTAGCTACTCAGCAGCAGGGGTTTCCTGGGTGGGATCTGGCTCCTCATAAGTATCATCTGTACCCTCATAGGGACCATAATAAGTAGGGGCAAGGTCCTCATCATCGCCTAAATTAACAGATCCAGTCAGGAAAGGAGCAAAGTACACAGTGCACAATAAGATTAAACTAAATATTTATGACAATTAAAATAAATATCATGTTGAGAAACTGCATAAAAGAACATCAATATCTCAGAGTTAATGCTGTAAACAGGAATATGAGAAAACAGAAATAAATAAGACAGGAAGTGAAACTACAACAGTCAGCAAGAAATATAACATAACCAGAAACTATCTGTGTGAACTTGTGTTTGTTTTTAGAATACATAGTTGGCATGTAGGGGTTTATAAGGCTAATCCATCCGTCACAACGGCTATTAAACAGGAGAAATTGAGATCCGGCTGAGGTACAGTCGTGTACCAACAGCTATTAAACATGGCAGGGGAAAGGGTAAACTACATGCCTTCTAGTATTCTCCCACCCGACATAAAAAATAAGACATGAACTCCAATATTCAAGACATAAAATCCAGCATTTCTAACACTAGGTGTAATCATCAAGGGTACTAGTAAAGCAGGAAATTAATTATCATAATATAAAGATTTAACTTGAAGTGCAGGTACTTGCCTGATGTTTGGATCTGATTATTTTGGTTCTTGGGGAAATTTTCCAGAGATGAGTCCAAAAGCTGAAATAGACATTACCATCACACTCAGAAGATATCAAATAGCTAGAAACACCTGTCCTTGGGTCCAATTTGGAGACAAGGGCAAAAACGATAGTTTCGGGTCAAAACGGGGTCCGCCGGTGGGCCCGCTTTGCACCGAAAAATGTGTCCAGGTCAAAGGTCTCCAAATTCACCAAATTTAGTGTCAACAGGTCAGGAACGCTGATACGAACCCAACGGTACTTCCAGAATTGGATTCCGATGAGCCGAACCCAAAATCGTTCGTCGAGCGGGGCCTGCGGGGCCCACGACACGCGATTTCGTCAACGTTCTCAGAATTGAACCAAACTTGACCCACAGGACCAGCGTATCGCTACGAGTCTGATGGCGCAAGTTTCGTCTCGATATGACGAGTGTACAAGAAGTTAGGGCGAATTACTGAAAAGTCGAATACGGGGCGATGTCCGCGGATACGCGTTGATTCCGGTGTGCACGCACACCCGAATCAGCTTTCGTGAAAACTCACACGTCCGTATCGACGACGCGCACATATCTGTGAAGACCGCATGCGACCAAGTCGTCCCGTTTGGCGGGACGCACTCAGTTCCGGGGTAAAACAGGGTCTGGTTTTTCCTGTTTTTGGATCGCGGTGTGCGATCACCACAGGACGCGATGCCCCGAACAGTTTATCCGGGCACCGAGAGGGTCATACAGGCTTTCCAACGCAATTTGCGAAATCAAAAATGGAGCTACGAGCAAAAAGTTATACGTACCTGAACCGGGCTCGAGAAATTGGGATTTCTCGTGTCCGTGTCGTGTCCGACACGACACAGGCTGTGTCCGACACGAAGAATTAGGATTAGGGTTTAGGTCCGCTGGAGCTTGGCCGGAGAAGGGTGGCGCAGCTGCGGGGGCCGCCGTCCGGGCTAGGGCAGCTCGGGGTCGGGGTTCTGGACGGTGACGGAGCGGAGGGCGGCCGGAGTCGGCTGACCGGAGTCGGGCGAGGGAAGAGGAGGAGAGGGGAAAAGAGGAGGAGGCTGGGCGGTTCTGTGGCGGTGGCGAGGTGCTGGAGGAGAGGAGGACGGCGGGGCTAGGCGGAGCAGAGCTGGGCACGGCGCTGGCGAGGGTAGCGGTGAGCGGCGGAGCGGCGGGTGGAGTTCTGGGGGAGGGATGGCCGGAGTCGAGGGGTTTAGGGGCCATTTATAGGGCGGAGAGGGGTCTGGGCGGCCGGAGATGGCGGAGGACGTGGCGTCGAGGCCGGGCGGAGCGGAAGAGGGGGGGTCGTGGGGGTCTGGCCGCCGGAGGCGGCGGAAAACGCGGCGCCGCTGCGGGGACCCGATCGTGGGGAGGAGACGGGTCAGCCGGGTCGGGCGGCGGCGGATCGGGTCTGGCTGACCCGATCCGACCCGGTAGGTCAGGCTGGGCCGCGGGGCTGGGCCCAATGGGCCAGGGTGCTGGGCCGAAAGAAAAAAATAAAATAAAAATAATATAAATAATAATAATAAATAATAATAAAAGAAATCAGTTAATTAAATAATTAATTAAAATTAGTTTTTAGGCATTTAAAAATAGGTCTGAGGCCCAGAAAAATCCAGAAAAATTACCCTAAGTCCAGTTTTTCATTTTACACCCAAAAATATTATTTTCATGATATTTTAATATTATTTATTAACAATTAAAAAATTATTTAATAATTAAGAATCTTGATTTTAATTTCAGAAAATTCCCAGAAAATTCCAGAAAATTGAGAAAAATCCAAGATTTAATAATTTAAAAATTCAGGGGGTTTACAACCTACCCAACTTACAAAAATTTTGTCCTCGAAATTTAAGAATAACAAGGCACGAAAGGAAAGGCCGAGAAATAAAATATACCTCAGGGTTCAAAAAGATAGGGGTATCGCTCTCTAATATCGTCTTCTCGCTCCCAGGTGGATTCGTCGGGAGAATGGTGCTTCCAAAATGTGGCCGAGGTCTAACACGTACTTTCTCAGCTGCGACACGTGGAAGACGTTATGGACTCCATCCAGAGAGGGTGGCAATGCCAGTCGGTATGCCACTTCTCCGATTTTCTCCTGTATGCCAAAAGGTCCAATAAATCTTGGACTGAGTTTTCTACTCCTTTCGAACCTAATGGTGCCACGTGTCGGGGAAATCTTTAAGAATACCAGCTCTCCAACCTCAAATTCCAAGGGCCTTCGGTGGCTATTTGCCCAATGTCGTTGCCGGTCTTGAGCCACTCGAAGTCTGTCCCTTATTTGCTTTACCTTCTCAGTTGAATCGATCACCATCTCTGGTCCCAGCAGAGCTCTTTCTCCAACGTTGTCCCATGATAGCGGGGTACGACATCTTCGTCCATACAGAGCTTCAAATGGAGTCATCTCAATACTTGCTTGGTAACTATTATTATAAGAGAACTCCACAAGATGTAGGTAGTCTTCCCAGGATCCTCCAAAATCTAGATCACATGTACGGAGCATATCTTCAAGTGTCTGGATTGTACGTTCCGATTGTCCATCGGTTTGGGGATGATAAGCTGTGCTGAATTTGAGTTGCGTCCCCAAGCTGGCTTGTAAACTCTTCCAGAAGTGAGAGGTGAATCTTGAATCTCGGTCGGAGACAATACTTACTGGAACTCCATGCAGCCTAACAATATGTCTGATATATAAATCTGCCAGCTTTTCTGTAGATAGCCCCACTTTGAAAGGTAGAAAATATGCAGACTTGGTCAGTCTATCTACTATCACCCAGATTGTATCCTTTCCACTAGGTGTCCTTGGAAGTCCAGAAACAAAATCCATTGTGATATGTTCCCACTTCCACTTCGGAATGGGTAGGGGTTGAAGCAATCCTCCAGGTCTTTGTCTTTCTGCCTTGACTTGCTGGCACACTAAACAACGAGATACGAACCTGGCTACTTCTCTTTTCATGCCATGCCACCAAATATGCGTCCTCAGGTCCTTGTACATCTTGTTGGCTCCTGGATGTATAGAGTATTGCGATCTGTGCGCCTCTTGCATAATTTTTTCTCTTATGTCTCCTTGCGGTACACATAATCTATCGCCATGCCTCAGTGATCCATCTTCATGAATTCTGAAATCTTCCACTAATTCAGCTTGTACTTGTCCTCGAAGGCTTCGCAGGCCTTCGTCTTGAAACTGAGTCTCCTTGATCTTGTCTATTAAAGTAGACTAAATCTGCAAGTTCATCATTTGGCCTTCTTTTCCTAGGATAATTACTTCAATACCTAAACTTTTCAAGTCCTCTAGCAGGTGTCTGTCCATAGTCAAGTACATCGCCATAGGATATCTGCTTAGAGCATCAGCAACTACATTGGCCTTCCCAGGATGATATTGAAGGGTGATATCAAAGTCTTTCATTAGTTTCAGCCACCTTCTTTGCCTCATGTTCAGCTCTTTCTGAGTGAAGATATATTTTAGACTTTTATGGTCCGTAAATATTTCCACCATTTCTCCATAAAGATAATGCTTCCATAGCTTAAGAGCAAAAATGACAGCTGCCAATTCTAAATCATGAGTTGGATAGTTCTTCTCATGAGGTCGAAGCTGTCTAGAGGCATATGCTATTACTTTCTTGTTCTGCTCCAATACACAACCTAGACCTTTTCTAGAAGCATCACTATAAATAGCGAAACCTCCGGTTCCAGAAGGTAAGGTCAGAATAGGGGCAGTAGTCAGCCTTTTCTTCAATTCCTCAAAAGCATGCTGACATTCATCAGTCCAGGTGAACTCTTTATCCTTCCTTGTTAATTTTGTCATGGGTTCAGCAATTCTTGCAAAGTCCTTCACAAACTTCCGATAGTAGCCAGCTAGTCCCAGGAAGCTTCTAATCTCTACTACCGAGTCTGGAGTGGGCCAGGATTCTACTGCCGCTATCTTCTTAGGATCTACTGCTATTCCATCTCCAGTCATAACATGTCCCAAGAATTCTACTTTGTCTAGGAAGAAAGCACATTTAGATAATTTTCCATAAAGTTTTTCCTTCCTCAAAGTCTCCAATGCTAACCTCAAATGTTCTTCATGTTCTTCGGGGGTCTTGGAGTAGATCAAAATATCATCAATAAAGACCACTACAAATTTGTCTAGATATTGCTGAAATACTTTGTTTATCAAGTTCATAAAAACTGCTGGTGCATTCGTCAACCCGAACGGCATTACTAAGAATTCGTAGTGTCCGTTCCGGGTATTGAAAGCAGTTTTAGGGATGTCTTCCTTTCTCACCCTTACTTGGTGGTATCCAGACCTCAAATCAATCTTTGAAAATACCCGAGCTCCACTCAACTGATCAAATAGGTCATCTATCCTGGGCAGGGGATACTTATTCTTAATTGTTAAGGCATTCAAGGCCCTATAGTCAATACACATTCGGGATGTTCCGTCCTTCTTGGGCACAAATAATATTGGAGCTCCCCAGGGTGAGACACTAGACCTAATAAAGCATTTGTCTTCTAGCTCTTTGATTTGCTCATTTAGTTCTATTATCTCCTTCTTGTTGATTCTGTAGGAATTTTGAGATACTGGTGCTGCTCCTGGCACTAAGTCAATAGAGAATTCAACTTCTCGGTCTGGGGGTAAGCCTGGGAGATCCTCAGGGAAGACATCAAGGTATTCAGAGATGATAGGTAGTGGCAATTCTTCTGTTATTAGGGCTCCACAAATTTTGTTATTACCCATTTCTCTAGAACCTCTAGCAAATTCAAATTCTGGCTTGTCAGGGGGCCTAAAGATTACACTACCTCTGTGGCAGTCTATAGTGGCATGATGTTGACTTAACCAATCCATACCCAGTATAATATCAAAACTGGAAACTGGCATTACAAGTAGCCTAGCATACAGTTCTCTTCCACACAATGTAATAGGACAATTGTTACAGGCATCACTAACCGGGATGATTCCTCCACCGGTAATGATCTTATAACAATTCCTAAGGGGTTTAGTGATTAAGCTATGCTTCATAAGGAAATCTACTGACATGAATGAATATGAAGCTCCAGAGTCAAATAAAGTAATAGCTGGCATTGAATTTATAAGCACAGAACCTGTGATCACGTCTGTTATGGCTTAAGCTTCTTCCAGAGTCATTGCATAAGCACGGCCTTGCTGCGGTGCACCCCTCTGTTGCTGCTGTTGGTGCTGAGCAAAGCGTTGTTGTTGTGTTGGAAGCGGGGGTCCCCTCTGTTGTGCTGCTGGGGCCCTGGCCTGGGCTGGAGCCTTGGGTGCAGCGGTGCGTCTTTGAGCAGCTGGACAGTCCCTCATTTGATGCGCTGCTGAGCCGCAGTAGAGGCAGGCACCTAGCCTCTTCCTGCAGACTTGCCAAGTATAACCTGGTTTTTGGCAAAAGTTACAAGCAGCAGCTTGTTGGTTCTGTCCTTGAGCCTAGTGTTGGGGTGCTGGAGCTCGAGGGAGAGGACGCTGAGTTTGCTGCGGGGCCCTCTGCTATTGTTGTTGTTGTTGAAAAGGGCGTTTGTTGGGTCCTGCATTTTCGGTATCTCTCTCTCGTTTCAGTTTATGCCCCATATCTCTCTCAACGCCTTGTGCCACGCTCAGGATTTCTTCATAGGTGCGAGCTCGGCTGGTGGTGACAGCAAGGCGAATATTCGGAGACAGCCCCTTCTTGAATCTACGGGCTCTGTCTTCCGGGGTACGAACCATGTACTCCACAAAGTGGCTTAACCTGCTAAATTCAGCAGTATATTCATCAACAGACAGGGTACCTTGTTCCAGTCTCTCGAATTGGCTTTCGAGAGCTTCCCGAGCAACTTCGGGGTAGAATTTCTCCTTGAATAGCCTCTTGAAGTCCTCCCAGGTGAGGTTAGGAGCAGATAGTTGGGGTTCATCTCTGAACCAGGTTCGAGCAATGTCAAATAGTTACAGGCTTGCGGACTCCACTTTGAGGTCATCAGGGACCCGAGCAGTCTTCAGGAGTCTCTCGACATTCTCTATCCACTCATCGGCATAGAGAATGCCCTCAGTTTCGTAGAATTCCAGGGGTCTAAGATTCTTGAAGTCTTTGGCACTCCCTGGCCTCTTGAGTGATAACTCCTGAGACTTAAGAGCTTCTGAGAGGCTGGTCCACAGAAGTGCAGTCTGTTCTTTCTGGGATTCCACCAATCCCTGGAATACTCCAAGTAGCTGTGCCCCATCTAGAGTAACTGCCGGAACAGATGGAGGCGGCGGGAGTGCAAGAGTCTCGGGCACATTCTGCTCAGCTGGTTCTGATGTGCCTCCTACTGTGTTCCTGGTCTGGACCATTCTGAAAGATTAAGGGATAGGAAGATCAGAATAGAATACTTGAAAATCAAAGGCGATAGGAAAATTGAGCAGCAATGATATCAAGAATTTGAAATAAGGACCCTATACTGTGAATGAGCTTTTCCTAGAATCCTCAATCTTATTCCATACCCTGTCCTAGGGTATTACCCTATTTTAGGATAGGACCTGCATGGGCCACCATAAAAACGTGTCACGACCCGCACCCGGAAATTCGGGCACGAGAGCGTGGGTACGTCCAGCCTACGCCGCAGAGTCGGCGGTAGTACGCTGTCTAGGTCAATTCCAGATTTACTAAACTAGCTCATTCACAATTAACATAGGCAAGATAATATTGAGAACAGAAACTTAAGATTGCAACTGAAATAAATACGACAACAGATTCAAATGTTTTAGTACAGAAATTCAAAATAAAATCGGGGACAAACCCGATTAAATAAGATAAGAAACAGAAATAAAAGGTAGCTACTGCTAGCTACTCAGCAGCAGGGGTTTCCTGGGTGGGATCTGGCTCCTCATAAGTATCATCTGTACCCTCATAGGGACCATAATAAGTAGGGGCAAGGTCCTCATCATCGCCTAAATCAACAGATCCAGTCAGGAAAGGAGCAAAGTACACAGTGCACAATAAGATTAAACTAAATATTTATGATAATTAAAATGAATATCATGTTGAGAAACTGCATAAAAGAACATCAATATCTCAGAGTTAATGCTGTAAACAGGAATATGAGAAAACAGAAATAAATAAGACAGGAAGTGAAACTACAACAGTCAGCAAGAAATATAACATAACCAGAAACTATCTGTGTGAACTTGTGTTTGTTTTTAGAATACATAGTTGGCATGTAGGGGTTTGTAAGGCTAATCCGGCCATCAAAACGGCCATTAAACAGGGGAAATCAAGATCCGGCTGAGGTACAGTCGTGTACCAACAGCTATTAAACATGGCAGGGAAAAGGGTAAACTACATGCCTTCTAGTATTCTCCCACCCGACATGAAAAACAAGACATGAACTCCAATATTCAAGACATGAAATCCAGCATTTCTAACACTAGGTGTAATCATCAAGGGTACTAGTAAAGCAGGGAATTAATTATCATAATATAAAGATTTAACTTGAAGTGCAGGTACTTGCCTGATGTTTGGATCTGATTATTTTGGTTCTTGGGGAAATTTTCCAGAGATGAGTCCAAAAGCTGAAATAGACATTACCATCACGCTCAGAAGATGTCAAATAGCTAGAAACACCTGTCCTTGGGTCCAATTTGGAGACAAGGGCAAAAATGGCAGTTTTGGGTCAAAACGGGGTCCGCCGGTGGGCCTGCTTTGCACCGAAAAACGTGTTCGGGTCAAAGGTCTCCAAATTCACCAAACTTAGTATCAACAGGTCAGGAACGCTGATACGAACCCAACGGGACTTCCAGAATTGGATTCCGATGAGCCGAACCCAAAATCGCCCGTCGAGCGGGGCCTACGGGGCCCACGACACGCGATTTCGTCAACGTTCTCAGAATCGAACCAAACTTGACCCACAGGACCAGCGTATCGCTACGAGTCCGATGGCATAAGTTTCGTCTCGATCTGACGAGTGTACAAGAAGTTAGGGCAAATTGCCGAAAAGTCGGATACGGGGCGATGTCCGCAGATATGCGTTGATTCCGGTGTGCACGCACACCCGAATCAGCTTTCGCGAAAACTCACACGTTCGTATCAACGAAGCGCACGTATCTGTGAAGACCGCACGCGACCAAGTCGTCCCGTTTGGCGGGGCACACTCAGTTCCGGGGTAAAACAGGGTCTGATTTTTCCTATTTTTGGATCGCGGTGTGCGATCACCACAGGACGCGATGCCCCGAATAGTTTATCCGGGGACCGAGAGGGTCATACAGGCTTCCCAACGTAATTTGCGGAATCGAAAATGGAGCTACGAGCAAAAAGTTACACGTACCTGAACCGGGCTCGAGAAATTGGGATTTCTCGTATCCGTGTCGTGTCCGACACGACACAGGCTGTGTCCGACACGAAGAATTAGGGTATGGGTTTAGGTCCGCTGAAGCTTGGCCGGAGAAGGGCGGCGCCGCTGCGGGGGCGGCCGTCCGGGCTAGGGCGGCTCGGGGTCGGGGTTCTGGACGGTGACGGAGCGGAGGGCGGCCGGAGTCGGCTGACCGGAGTCGGGCGAGGGAAGAGGAGGAGAGGGGAAAAGAGGAGGAGGCTGGGCGGTTCTGTGGCGGTGGCGAGGTGCTGGAGGAGAGGAGGACGGCGGGGCTAGGCGGAGTAGAGCTGGGCACGGCGCTGGCGAGGGTGGCGGTGAGCGGCGGAGCGGCGGGTGGAGTTCTGGGGTAGGGATGGCCGGAGTCGAGGGGTTTGGGGGCCATTTATAGGGCGGAGAGGGGTCTGGGCGGCCGGAGATGGCGGAGGACGTGGCGTCGAGGCCGGGCGAAGCGAAAGAGGGGAGGGTCGTGGGGGTCTGGCCGCCGGAGGCGGCGGAAAACGCGGCGCCGCTGCGGGGACCCGATCGTGGGGAGGAGACGGGTCAGCCGGGTCGGGCGGCGGCGGATCGGGTCTGGCTGACCCGATCTGACCCGGTAGGTCAGGCTGGGCCGCGGGGCTGGGCTGGGCCCAATGGGCCAGGGTGCTGGGCCGGAAGAAAAAAATAAAATAAAAATAATATAAATAATAATAAAAAATAATAATAAAAGAAATCAGTTAATTAAATAATTAATTAAAATTAGTTTTTAGGCATTTAAAAATAGGTCTGAGGCCCAGAAAAATCCAGAAAAATTATCCTAAGTCCAGTTTTTCATTTTACACCCAAAAATATTATTTTTATAATATTTTAATATTATTTATTAACAATTAAAAAATCATTTAATAATTAAGAATCATGATTTTAATTTCAGAAAATTTCCAAAAATTTCCAGAAAATTGGGAAAAATCCAAGATTTAATAATTTAAAAATTTAGGGGGTTTACAACGTATCCACTTTGAATGGTAGAAAGTGGGCCGATTTGGTCAACCTATCCACGATGACCCAAATCACATCCTTCCCGCCTGGAGAACGGGGAAGTCCAGAAACAAAATCCATGGTCACATGCTTCCATTTCCATTCCGGAATGGGTAACGGCTGGAGAAAACCTCCTGGCCTCTGCCTCTCCGCCTTCACCTGCTGGCACACTAAGCATCGGGATACGAAGCTTGCTACCTCTCGCTTCATCCCGTACCACCATACATGCTCTCTCAGATCTCTATACATCTTGTTGGCACCTGGATGCATAGAATACTGGGATCGATGCGCCTCCTGAAGAACCTCCTCGCGCAACGACCCACTCGGCACACACAACCTGGTACCGTGCCACAAAGAACCATCATCAGCAATGGTGAAGTCATCTGATAAACCCATCTGAACCTGCGCCCTGATGCTCCTCAGGCACTCATCCTCAAACTGTGTAGCCCTGATCTGGTCTACCAACTCTGACTGAATCTGCAGTCCCCACATCTGCATCTCAACTCCAGGCACTATCACCTCAATGCCCAAGCTCTCTAGATCTGCCAGAAGATAACGATCTGTAGTCAGGCACATAGCTACCGGATACCTGCTTAACGCATCCGCAACTACGTTCGCCTTCCCTGGATGGTACTGCAACAATATGTCAAAGTCTTTCATCAACTCCAACCATCTCCTCTGCCTCATGTTCAGCTCCTTTTGGGTAAACACATATTCAAGATCTTGTGGTCTGTGAAGATCTCCACACGCTCTTCGTATAAATAGTGTTTCCACAACTTTAGAGCAAAGATGACCGCTGCCAACTCCAAATCGTGGGTAGGGTAGTTCTTCTCATGAGGACGTAATTGCCTGGAAGCATAGGCAATTACCCTCCCATTCTGCTGCAACACACAACCCAGTCCCTTCCCCGATGCATCACTATAGATAGTGAATCCTCCAGAACCTGATGGCAATATCAACACTGGAGCTGTCGTCAACCTCCTCTTCAGCTCATCAAAGACGATCTGGTATTCCTCTGACCAAACAAACTCTACGTCCTTCCGAGTTAGCCTGGACAATGGCTCTGTAATCCGAATTTTTTTTGAACAAATCTCCTGTAGTAACCTGCCAGTCCCAGGAAACTCCTGACCTCGGCTGCTGAACTCGGAGCACTCCATGCCTCAACTGCCATGATCTTTCTCGAATCTACCGAGATACCCTCTCCAGTCACCACATAACCAAAGAATTCTACCTTGTCAAGGAAGAACTCATACTTTGAAAGCTTTCCATAAAGCTTCTCCTTCCTGAGAGTCTCCAACACTATCCTCAGATGCTCCTCATGCTCCTTTGGGGTCTTTGAATACACCAAGATATCATCTATAAATACCACCACAAACCTGTCCAGATACCGATGGAATACCTTGTTCATCAGATTCATGAACACTGTCGGGGCATTAGTCAACCCAAACGGCATCACCATGAACTCATATTGTCCATGTCTGGTCCGAAAAGCTGTCTTCGAAATATCCTCCTTCCTGACCTTCACCTGGTGGTAGCCTATCCTCAAATCAATCCTGGAAAACACCCTCGCTCCGCTCAACTGGTCAAAAAGATCATCAATACGCGGCAGCGGATACTTGTTCTTGATTATGAGGTTGTTCAGAGCCACGTAGTCGATACACATCCGTATCGACCCATCCTTCTTCAGCACAAAAAGTACCGGAGCACCCCACGGGGAAGAACTAGATCTGATAAATCCCTTGTCCTGAAGCTCATCCACCTGCTTCTTTAACTCTATTAGCTCACTGTTGCTGACTCTATAGACGTGCTGGGATATCGGCTTTGCGCCTGGCACCAAGTCTATAGAGAACTCAACATATCTGTCCAGAGGTAACCCTGGCAACTCCTCTGGAAAGATATCCATGTACTCCTCTATCAGTGGATATAGCAACCTCGGCTCTACCACCAGGGCTCCGCAGAAGACTCCCTCGGTTTGCTCCGATGCTCCTCTGGCAAACTGAAACTCTGGCTCACCCTGCGGACTAAACAACACTCTGTCTCCACGATAATCTATACTAGCACAATGCATACTCAACCAATCCATCCCGAGTACAATGTCCTAGCTCGAAAGTGGCATTATGAGTAGGCACACACTCAACTCCCGGCCTCCCAAGGTAACTCTCCGGTCTCTGCAGACATCACTGACTAGGATGATACCACCCCCGATCGTGATCTTGCAGAGTCTAGCTAAAGGTTCAGCAACAAGATGGTGTCTAACAGCAAAAGATACAGACACAAAGCTATGGGAAGTACCGAAATCAAATAAAGCAAATGCTGGAATGGAATCAAGAAGAACAGAACCTGAGATAACATCACCAACGGGCTCGACCTCGTCTACGGTCAGGGAAAAAGCTCACCCTTGCTGTCCTCCTCGGTGCTGCTGCTGGTGCTGAGCAAACCTCTGCTGCTGAGTCTGCAAAGGCTGTCCTCTCTGCTGTGCTACAGGTGCTCTGGCTGGTGCCCTCTGAGCGGCTCCTCCGTCCTGAGCTGTACGAGCAAGTACTGAAGGACAATCCTTCAGCTGGTGATCTGCTGCTCCACACAACAAACATCTGCCCAGCCTCTTTCTGCAGATGTCCCATCCGTGCCCTGGCTTTCTACAGAAAGGGCAAATGATGGGCTGCCTCTGGCCCTGCTGCTGTCCCTGCCTCTGCTGTTGGGGCGCCTGCCGGAAGGGCGCACGACCCTGACCGTGGTGCTGCTGGGTCTGCTGGAATGGCCTCTTGGCTGGGCCTGCACTGCTGCCTGCTCCTGAAGCATATCTTCTTCTCTTGGTCTTCAGCTCCAAGTCGTCCTCAGCCCTCTGAGCGTCGCTCACAATCTGCTCGAAGGTCGCCTCACGGTCACTCCTAGTCAAGGACTTGACCGCCATGACCAAACCCTTGCAGAACTTCCGCGCCTTCGCTGCCTCAGACAAACCCTCAACAAATCTGCCCAGACGGCAGAACTCTGCTGCATACTCGTCCACTAGCATGGTCCCCTGGACGAGCGCCTCAAACTGGCTCTCTAAAGCACTGAGAGCCACATCCGGGAAGAACTTCTCCTTGAAAAGCTTCTTGAAAGTCTCCCAAGTCAGTCCCGGTACTGCTATTCGCGTATCCGTGCAGTACCAATTAAGGGCAAGGTCGAACATCTGGCTGCCCGCTGCCTCGATCTGCATGCTGGCTGGGATCATCGCCAGCCTGAAGATGCCCTCGATATGCTCGATCCAGTCGTCCGCGTACAGGATCCCCTCTGTACCCCGGAACTCCTTGGGCCGCATCCTCTGAAAGTCGATAATAGTGCCAGGCCTAGGATGCTGAGCCTGCTCTGCCTGTGGCTGGATCTGAGCCACTCTGTCGACCGCTGTCATAGCCACCTGATGAGCATTCTCAATGCCCATCCTCATAACGTCCACCTGGCGGTGCTGTGCGTCCATTATCTCTCGGAAGAACGCGAACAACTGCGTGGCATCAACTGGTGCAGGCGGTGGTGAAGGAGGTACCACCGGAACAACTGGGGTGACTCTCGGATCGATGGGAGTGAGAGGATCTCCGAGAGAAGCAGACGCTCCCTCAACCGCAGGAGTGGCGAGTGGAGCGGTAGCGGCTGCCGAAAGTCGAGCAGGACGAGAGGTAGCAGACTTCTCGGTGGCAGCTGCTGGAACGGTGCGCTGAGACCGTGTCTTCGGAGGCATCCTGAACACAGATCAAAAGAAGTCAATACGGTGCAAGAAACGATATCATCAAAGAAGGACAATAATATTGCAAAAGAAAGTAATTTCAGGAAAATTAAAGATAGCAAAAGAAATCAGGAAGGGTCCTAGTTATGATTGAGCACACTCTCTCTCAGTCTATATCCTATATCCTATTACAGGTAAACCTAAAAACTAGACTTGCATGGGCCGCCACCAAAAATGTGTCACGACCCGCACCCGAAAAATCGTGCATGAGTCATGGGTACGTCCAGCCTACGCCGCAGAATCAGCGGTAGAACGCTGTAAAGATCCGTTCTAGGTCAACAATCTATCTATATAACTCATAAAAAAATCTGTCAATAACCTCTCCAAAAGGAGGGCAACCATGCAATATATATATATGAATAATCCTCTCCAAAAGGAGGGCAACCACGCAATATATATAAACTCTCAATCACAATAACTAGGGGAATAATAAAATCACGATATGATATGAAAAAAGAAACAGAACCAAAGAGAGCAAGACAATATCCAAAATACAGTCCAAGTCTATAATAGTCTACAACATCTCACAGCATCAAAAGAATAAGTACAATCATCCAAATAACAACTGGGAACAACCCAGGAAACCTACCTAGCTAACTAGGGCGCTAACGGCGTCTCCTCGGTGCACTCCTCCTCAGTCTCGGGGTCACAACCCTCATCGACACCCGGCCCGTAGAAAGTCGGGCAGAAATCCTCAGGATCCTCTAGAAAAAATATGCCCAGTCAGGACTGGAGCGAAGTACATAACTCTGAAAGCAACTCCTAATACATGGTAAGGTGTATATGACGAGCAATAGAAAAGTATACAAGATGCACATGAAATAAATATATGCTAGAGCAGATAAAGTAGCTGCAATATAAACTGGAGAACAATACAAGTAAAGAAGTAACTGCATATGAGAAAACATGAATACTAGCTAAGTGCCTTGAGCATAAGTTCGTTATGTGATCGGCTTAGGTTGCACATGAAAAATACTACGATAACTCCGTTATGCGTGAGTTGTATAACCGACATACACATGAATACTGTTTGGCTTTGATCACATAACCAACTTCTACTCTCCTCCCCCACTAATACTCTTGGATCCAACCACGGCATTCTACGTACATGATAATAGCTCGCACACACGAAGGCGAGAGCACATGATAGCACATGAGAATCAATATCCGAAGCACATGATGAAATACACGTGATAGAGTAACCGCTGAACACGGTAAGGGGGATAGCATCTCATGACGGAATCCACTAGTACCAGCTCGTGTAACAATATGTCAGAATTAAGTATTACAGTTCTAGAACAGGTGATATAAACGATATCATGAAATGGAAACTATCAGAGGTAGGTACTCGCCTGATGTCCTGAGCAACTGATGAGGATCGAGATCCGGACCGGTGTCGCAAGAACCTAATGTAAAAAACAGAATTAAACTGGGTTCTAAGGATTTAAACTGATATAAAATAATTAAAAATAGGCTTCTAGGGCTATTCTAGGTCGAACGGGTCAAACCGGTAAAATTCGGATCAAAAAGTCAACCGAGGGTCCAAAAAGTCAACTCTAGGTCAAAACTAGGTCAAACATTGACTTTTATGGTCAACAGGGACAATTATGGTCAAAGCTAGGTCAAATTAGGGTGCCCCTGAAATTCTAGGTCAAACTGAGCTCATTAAGCTAGTAAACTCTCAAACTCGCCTCCTCGAGATACCGGGATACCCTCGGTATCCGATACCTCGCCCTAGGCCACGCACCCCGCCTAAATCCGCTAAAACCTATGCTAGCACGCATAAATATATACATATATATATATAAATCACTCCAATACTATTCCTAGGCTATTGCTTAAAAACTCCGCTCGAAACTCAATACCTTGGATATCTCAAGGTATTGAGATACCTTGATATCTCAAGGTATTGAGATACCTCTCTAATACCCCTCTAACTAGCTATTTGCAAATAGATATATATGCTCCTAATTAATAATCTAGGCTAGAAAATATATATCTATCATATATATACATATCTAAGTATCTATATGCATATATATAGATATCCACAACACACATACATATATACCCATACCTTACACCCACTCTCAATATGTATATATATATCTATCTAGATATCTAACTATCTATCTAGCTATACGTATATATATCTATGCATATAGATATAGATATCTAACTATATCTAACTATCTATCTATCCATCTATCTATATAACTATTTATCTATCTATCTAGTTATCTATATATCTAACATCTATCTAGTTATCTATCTAACTAATTATCTATCTATCTAGTTACTTATCTATCTATCAATCTATCTATTTAACTAACTAACTAACTAACTAACTAACTATATATATATATATATATATATATATATATATATATATATATATATATATATATATATATATATATATATATATATATATATATATATACCCTCTCTCCCTCGCTAAGCCACCTCGCTGCCGCTGCATGCTAACCCTGCTGATGCTGTTGCATTTAACTGCTACTGCTGCTGTGCAGCTGCTGTGCACAGCACAACAGCTGCTGCCTCCCCCCCTTTCGCATCACTCACTCACAAGCACAATCACACACACAGATAGATATATATATATATATATATATATATATATATATATATATATATATATATATATATATATATATATATATATATATATATATACCATCATACATATAAATATATATACAACTATATATATATATATATATAGACACACACTAATACATATATATTTACACACACACACTTATAAATATATACGCACATAGCTATATATATATACACACCTATTTATATATATATGCACACACACACACACACACACACACACACACACACATATATATATATATATATATATATATATATATATATATATATATATATATATATATATATATATATATATATATATATATATATATATATATATATATATATATATATATATATATATATATGTATGTAGTATGTATAAGTGTGCATGTGTATATATATATATATATATATATATATATATATATATATATATATATATATATATATATATATATATATATATATACACACACACACACACAAACACCTAGACATATACATACACAAGCATATATATATAAATACACACACATATATAGATATACAAACACATATATATATATATATATATATATATATATATATATATATATATATATAAACACTCAACAATACAACACAACGCCAACCAACGCGCGCCCAACGACCCACACGCACACGAACACCTATAAATATATAAAATATAATCCGAAAATTCTAGCACACACTCCCCGAAGCTAATTCAATGAGCGCACAAGTCCGAAACTAGGAAACCAAGTCGAAATGGTCGTTCGGTCATTTCGACGAACACGTGGTGTGCGGTTCGGAAAACCTCCTGGAACGCACACCAAACCAACTCGGAATCGGCCCAAAATTTACCCACGGGTTCTAAACGATGTCTAGATCCTAGAAATACTACCCCGTCGATTCTAGGCCCATGGCGAAAATGCGCACGCACTTAGAACCGGCTACTACGAAAACTCCAAATTCGTCCGAAACGCCCGTTTCTCCGCGAAACGACTTCACGTGTCCGAACGGAGACACGCACTCACCCTCAAGACACCCGACAATGTCTACCTAGGTCCGTCTAACCTAGAGCATCACCCAAAATTGGGTCAATTTCGGATTCCACCCGAAATTGACACAAAACCTAGTGTCAAAGTCTCCAAACTCAACCAAACTAGTTCCAACTTTCTCCCACAGGTAGGCTTAGGATCTAGGAAGGTTCTAAACCACTAATTATACTACATAAGAGTAATTAGCAAGGAGAAAGTTATGGTTTACCTCTTGGGAGTTGGAATCCCAAGGCCAAAGTCTTCAATCCACTAGAAATCACCTCCCTCAAGCTCCAAGCCTCCAAATCTAGCCTCCATACCAAGTCTAGGCTCTACCCACCTGTGTTAGGGAAAAATCATAAGGTTAGGGTTCACACAAAAGTAAGAAATGGAAGAAAGAAGAGAAGAAAGAAGACTTACTTGAAGTGGGAAGAAGAAAGGAAGAAGAAAGAGTGGAGAGGAAGAAGAAGTAGTGAAGAAGAAGTGAAGAAGAAGAAATGGGGGGGGGGGGGCTGGGGCTGCTGTGTGCACGGGTAGGGGCTGTGGGAACCGGCCACAAGCAAATAAAAGGGCTCCCTAATGTCCAAAATCCCCAAAATGCCCTCTCCTAACTTGGTTTTGGGTTCGGGGTTCCAAAAGCACTCAAACTAACTCCAAATCTCTCCAACTAACCCACTAAAAATATAATAAATATTCTAAACCAAAAAATAGGTCTCACAAGGGTGTGGGCTGGGTAAGACATGGGTCCACTAGGGTCTGACATGGGTCCAGACTAGCCAAAACCCTAAAACAATCAAATAAAAAATAATACAATCACAAATTAAATATAAATATAATTAATAATACAGAATACACAATTTACCAAATAAAAAAAAAACCCTATTTTCTAGAATTGGGTAGTGACAAAAAATGTGTTTCTAAAACTTCAAAATTTGTGATATAGAGCGCCCCCGCCAAACGGGACTGCCCCATCGCGTACCAATTACACCGAAATGCGCGTATGGTATGCTCTGACGTGTATGCTTTCGTGAAAACTGATTTGGACGTGTGTGCGCGTCGGAATCAGCCCGTATCCGTAAAAAGTTCCTGTATCGTGACTTTTGTAAAATATCGTACCATTTAGTGTACGCTCGTCGGAATGCAACAAAACTTGCGGCATTGGACTTGTGGTATCGCGCTGGTCCTGTGACCCAAGTTTCACACGATTCTGAAATAATTGACCAAGTCGCCTATTTGCGGGCCCTACGGTTGACTTTTAGGGCAAATTTGTGTTCGGCTTATCGGAATCCAAAATTGGACATACCGTTGAGTTCGTACTGACGTTTAGAATTTGTTTGACCTATAATTTATCCCATTTAGAGATCTTTACTCCTGGCACTTATTTCGGTACAAAGTAGGCCACATGTGGACCCCGTCGTGACCCAAAATTACCGTTTTGCCCCTGTGTTCAAATTGGACGAAAGGGTAGTATTTTCTAGATATCTCACTGATTTTGGGAACTTTGGTGATGTTTATTTCAGCATTTGGAGACGTTTATTCGGAGGCCTTAGTTCTTGATCATGTGTACTTGACATCCGGACGCTTACACTATACAGATTTCTTGCCAGGCAAGTATACCTTGCCATTGTACTGTGATTTACATTATATATGATGCATGCATATTATTTCTGTCTATTTAGTTCATATATTTTAAACTGCTATATAAACTGCACGTCCAAGGATAACTTGGGTGCAACGACGGTGGCGTCGTATTCTGTTTTTATTATATATATGCATGTTGACCTAGCTTATGAGACCACCCCATTATCATGAGGCATTTATGTTTCATTGGCCATGACACAGTTATTACACGAGTGTGAGTCTCATGTAGGACACGGACTTGCGTACTCGGCTGGCCACTGGTACGTATAGGTCGTACGACGGATAGGGATAACTGCCGATAGAAACTTTGCATGTTAGAAGACCTGGTAGTTATTTAGAGGTATCATCGTGTCATGGATGTGACATGCTTAGAGCATGGGGTAGAGAGAACAACAAGTAAGGCGTTTGGGCTCCTTTGCACTTTTCTTGTGTAACCCGTACGCTCTGCCGGAGATGCGCGGTCATGATGACCACTATATATTATATATTATCAAGCGGCCTCTGGCGTTCAAAAGATGACATGCTTTGTAGGCCCCTGAGTCTCCAATAGAATCATGCCAATTCCATTTTAGCCAGATAGCCCACTTGTTGGAAAGTTGTTCTCAAACTGCATTCACATAGATGGTTAGGCGACCCATTTGATGTTTATTTTCAGTACTTTATTGGCATGCTTCTATGTATCTTGTTATGTCCCTCTGAGGACCTGGTCCCTTTCCAGATATAGATGGACAGGAATATCCACAGGAGTACGGACCCGGACCTGACGCTTCATACCAGACTGAGGAGGTCTTATCTTCAGAGTACCTTTGATTCATCGCAGCTGATGGATTTTTTAGTTGCTATTTTTTTATGGACTTTTATCTTATATTAGAGTTTGATCTCTTCTCTCATTTGGTAGTTTTAGTATAGTCAATTTGTAGTAGATTTATTTCCATCCGACTATCATACTTTGAGACTTAATATTTAATATTCAGTTATTTATTCATATTTTCCTATTTGTGCTGTGGATGAGATATAGATTGCGTGTGACTTATTGACAGTATATTACCACTTGTGGATTTGATATTCATTATGCAGCGTACGTTTATGTATGGTTTCCATATATTGGAGTTCGTATACATACGGTTGGCGTGTTACGTATTCCTAGTCCTACGTATTTTGGGACTGGGGCGTGACATATATACTATCTATGTATTATATGGAGTATATAATAGAGAATTTTGGGTTTAAGTATATACGTATGTCTATGTGTGTATATATGAGAGTATATATATATATATATATATATATATATATAGTTATATACATATATATGTGTTGGCTTATATATATATTTAAATGTATTGTGTGTTTGATTACATATGTAGTGATATACTTATGAGAGTAGTGTATGCAGTTATGTGTAATTATAAGTATAGCTATACATTCATAGTCGTGTCAGTGTTTGTATGTGTTAAGTGTTGATTTGTGTGTCTGCGTGTGCTTGAGTGAGTGGGGGGGGGGGGGACTCGACACAGGTGAAACCATCATTCACTGTGTGCAGTGCACATCTAATGAAGAGGACAGCAGCTACAGAGACTAATGAAGACAACAGCTACAGAGACTAATAAAGATAGCAGCTGCAGAAACTAATGAAGAGTGCAGTGCACATCTAATGAAGAGAACAGCAGCTGCAGAGACTAATGAAGACAACAGCTGCATAGACTAATGAAGAGAATGGCAGCTACAGAAGCTTCACGAGAGAACAACAGCTGCAACAGAGGACCTGATGGAGGAGAGCAACAGTTTGGAGTCCCTCACTGTGCAGTCTTTACTGCACAGTGTCAGTGCAGGAGTTCACTGTGATGTGCCAAGCACAGCAGCAGTCCCGGGCACACATGTGCAGTTTAATGCTTATTTAAACCCAGCTATTAGTATCAACCATCAGGTATCAGTAGAAGTTGGGGGGGGGGAATTTCTTTGTATCAGTCGGTTCAGAAGTTGCTTTTCATGTATTGTTAGTTGTTGGTTGTTTAGCTAAGGGTCAAGTTATAGTGTAGCTTCAGTTTCTAGTAACAGTAGATATGGGTAGTTAGTCGTTCATTGGTTAGTAATAGGGGTTAGAGTATAGTTAGTTTAGTTGTTAGTGTTGTACCTTGTCTATGTAGATATAGTTAACTATAGGTATATGTGATTTAAGTATATATGTAGTAGTTGGTATATACTTTTAGCTATATATATATATATATATATATATATATATATATATATATATATATAATTATTGGTTAAGTATATGAGTTATGGATACTATTGCTAGATATATCTATGTATATTAGTATAAGTATACGTTAGTCAATAGTATATGAGTAATTAGTTTTAGTTTATTATATATAGTCATTAGCTTGGTTATATACGTTTAGTTGGGTTACCTTGAGGTACTAAGGTATCCCCAAGGTAATGGGCCGATACCCAAGGTATCGAGCTTGAGTATCTAGGTAGTTGCGATACGCGTTGGTGCAAGGCCAAGGTATCCTAATTATATTGTTTTGAGATATTATTCTTATATGTGACTTATGTATGTATGTATGTATATATATATATATATATATATATATATATATATATATATATATATATATATATATATATATATATATATATATATATATATATATATATATATATATATATATATATATATATATATATATATATATAAACCTATTTTTATATTAGAAAACTTGCGTATCTTAGGATATGACTCCTTGAAAGTATTGTTGTGTGTTAGTTTAGCTAGCATAGCATAGTTTCATAGCATATCAACTTAGTGACTTTGCATTAGACTCTTGCAACCTAGAATTCATTGGTTTGACTTAGAAATGGCATATTGACCGAGAATTGCATCAATTTTACTTATTTTCATTATTGAACCTTGTATTGATACAACATACCATATATAGGTTGTGAGATACTAGCTTGGGCATCGAGAGACACACTTTGCTCAGGATTTCAGGCGAGTATATTTCTCTGATTGTTTTTAATTCATAATATTGTATATACACATGTTCTAGAATTGTATACATTGATCCCGACACAGTGATTTCACGGACTGGTGCTATATGGATCCCGTCAGGAGGTGTTATCCCCTACCGTGTTCAACGGATACCCAGTCACATGTATTCATCGTGTGCATGGGGTATTGACTTTCATGTGCTTCTTGTGCATCCACTATTCCGTGTGCTAGTGTGACTATATCGTGATCATGTACGTAATATGTCGTGATTGGATCCATGAGTATTGGTTGGGGAGGGGGAGTAGGAGTTGGTTATGTGATCAAAGCCCTCTTGATCTCATGTGCATGTCGATTACACACCTCACGTATAATGTAGTTACCTTTATACCTCATGTGCAACCTAAGCCGATCACATAACGAACTTGCACTCTAAACCACATAGCTAGTATTCTTGTTCTCTACTTACAGATATTTCTCGTACTTACTTTCCAGTTCTTATTATGCTTATTGTATGTTCTCCCTTGTATTGTATATTCTTACTACTTGTGCATCTTGTATCTTTTTCTATTGCTGTTATATATGCTCGATTATGTATTTGAAACTACTTTTAGAGGTATGTACTTCGCTTCAATCCTGACTGGATATATTTTTTCAAATGATTGGCTAGAAGAGCTGTATCCCATGTATTATGGCCCACAGGAGGGTGAAACTTTAGAAGATACTCCCCTAGATCCAGAGGACATAGTACCAGTGACCGAGGAGGTTTAGTTTATATTGGTGATCTTGTATTAGACTATTCTTTTGTTAAGATTCATAGATGTACTATTATTTTATATTGTGGATTGTATCTTTCTTTCCTTCGTTATTCCATTCGTGCATTATTCTTCCTTAGTTTATTTTGTGATTGGGATTAGTTATACTTGTGAGATACCATATTGCTCCTCCGTTTGGACTTGAGATGATCGACAGGTACTATATTATATTGTTGAGATGTTAGATAGTTAGAAATGACCCAGACAGCGTTCTACCGCCGATTCTGTGGCGTAGGCTGGGCGTAACCACGTACTCGTGCCCGAATATCCGGGTGCGAGTCGTGACAAAAGGCAATGTACATGCTTTACTGTACTCTAGGAGAAGACGAATTCAAACTTATCTCCAAGTGCAAAACATCATATGAGATATGGAGAATACTGGAAGCAACTTATGGAGACAAAGAAGAAATTAAAGAAGAACCTCATAATATTGTAAGCTTATACCAAAATGAAGAAACTGCATGTACAAAGAAAGATGCAGACATTCAATGCAACAATGACGACAGCAAAAAAAAAGATGTTGCAAACTTATGCGCAAGTGAAAGTCTAGCAATCAATGCAAGCTTCCAGTATGAGAATGACAAAAACCTTCAACATACGACAGACTTGTGCTTAATGGTAAGCGAGGTAAAAGATGACTCACTAACAAAAGATATTTCGTATGATAAATTATCTGATACTTTTAATGATTTGTTTGAAGACTATAATAAGCTTAGAAATAACTATAAGCAAGCTCGAAAAGATATCAAATCTTATCAGCTTAAGAATGATCAACTTATTTTCTTACTTGAGAAAACTAGAGAAAACTCATCTTCTGATGAATCTATTAAAATCTCCAAACTTTAGCTTAGCCTATAAGAAGCTCTTGACTGCTATGATGAAAGCAATCAAGAAAATGCTAAACTTAAGGAGGACTTAAAATAGAAAAATGAGAAGTACTCTAATGCCTCACTTAAGATAGATGTTCTTACTACTAAATATGATGATTTATATACCACCTCTAAAAAGTTAGAGATTAGATTGGGAAAGCAGGTCGTACAACCTACTACTCAGTCTAACACAAGACACATAGCTAAACAAAAGAGCACTCACAACACGACACCAGCAAGCAAACCAAATGCTCCACACTATCATGCATGTAGAGCATAACATACTTCACATAATCATGCATTCTATTATAAATATTCTTGTAAGACACGTCACACCACTTCACATACTCATCCTTTTATGCCCAACACAAATGCCTATGCTATATGTCATTATTGTGGTTTAAAAGGACACATTACACATCAGTGTAATGCTAGAAAATTGGTTGATATGAATATGTATAAGTGGACTCCTAAAGCTAACAAATACGGATCCAAATCCTGGATACCAAAGTCTTGTTCTAATCATATAGGAGGAACGATTTGCGGCAAGATGTAATGGTAAGGAGAAAGTTGAAGATTGCAAAAAGCCAAATAGATATTCTCATGGCAATTGCACCAACAACAAAAACATGACTATTAAGTCATTATGGTAACATACTTTTCATATTTATAGTAATATATTGTACTCATTAAATATGGTAGTTCAATTATTCTTAAAATATGTATGAAGAAAACTTCTTCTAAATAATTCTTCAATATTATGCTCTAAAGGTATAGAAAGTATTGTTAAATAGCCTAAAGGGTCCTTCTGACAACAAGGTGTAAAGAGCCTTAAGCGACACGGTAGTTAAGTGTCTTCAGACCACCGCTAGCTGAGAACCGCCCCCCTACTGCTAATTAATAATAACAAAAATACCTTATTGAGTAATAATATACAAAGAGCTATTTACAAAACGTTTACTAAATACAATTATTCATTCATTCAGTAATTGACTGCTATAAATTTTGTTAAATGACTCATCTAAAAAGCAATGACTGATAATAACATGTCATAGTTATAGACCTCATATATTTTATACTTGTATTATTATAAGATCACTTATATTTTTTTCATATATAGCATTCTACAAAAACTTATTTTCAAAAATCCTGAAGCTATTAGAACTCGGACAGAGTTCGGTCCAAATTCGGTTCAAGTATTTTTATATAACAACAACAACCATTGATTTGATCTCATTACTCCATCCTCCCAAACCCTTCTTCTCCAAACCGAGAATCAAACATTTCCTCAAAAACCATAGTTTTGTGTTCTCCTTCCTCAAAGACTTTTTCTCTTTCAACTTGAGATCTAAGGCTCTTCGTGAGAATCTCCTTCATCCCCTTCAATCTTTTCAAGGTACAATCTTCACATTCTCAAACCCTATTTCATGGCTCCTAAATTTGAAAAAAAGAAAAAAAAACAAATAAAGCTTCATCTTCTCAACCCTCTAGTATTAATGCTACATATTCCTTATTTTCTCCAAATATTCCAAATCTAGAAGAATATGATGATTTCATTTTTACTTCTATTGATACTTCAAACCTATGGTTCAATAATTTTATGCAAAAAAATATTTGCAAGGGCAATCCTATTAACTTTACTACTTTTCATGCCCAAAAACCTAAACTTGTAGAATTTTATCTTCATCGTCTAGTCAAAACTAGAAAACCCATATATTTGAATATCATTCGCATATTTTACTGTAATCTATCACATGACCAATGGTCTATCTCTTCGAGAGTGGGTGGAATCGATATTGAATTTGATGATACAACTTTGGGTAAAATTCTTGAAATCCCTAACGAAGGAGATACCCTAGTTGGGATCGACAAACTCAATCTCAGAGACGACATCACTCTTGACTCTTTCAGGAACATGCTTTGCGTCCCACATCCTTGTCTTGACGGGAAGTTTCGTGCTCGTTATTTTAACCAATACTTTTACGAACTTCACCATATCATATACTCTTCTATCATTCCCAAGCAAACCTCCAAAGATGATGTAACCTATAGGGAGATGTCTGCTTTATATCACTTCTACACATCCACTCCCTTTAGCCTTCCTAAAACCATCATTCGCCAGATGATTGACTGTTGTAAACACAAACGTCAACTTTCTTATGCCATGTATCTACCACTCATCTTTGAGCACTTCCACAGCCTTAGCTCCTCCTGCTCCAACACCTACTCTAACTCCTACTCCTTCATCCTCTACACAGCCTGCTACCTTGGACTCTATCCAGGAGATATTCTGCGAGCAATTCAGGTTATAAAACAAGACGATAGATGCTCAACACCAAGAGCAGAACACTATGATTAGCACTCGACTTTGTGAACAGTCTTATCGTACCACTCTTCAGGCTCACACATTAGCCAACTCCCTAGCAGATCTTCAGTATCACCTAGCCCATAATTCTACTACACCTCACCCAGTGGCTCGTGATCCTTCCCGCCCAGGCTACAGGATCGATGATCCATTTGTTCAGCAATACTTCGATCCTACCGGAGCATACTTTGACGATCATCCACCTGCTGATGTTGTTGATGATGATCTGTGATGATGTTTTATATTTCTTACGGCTATATGGATGTACTAGAAACATTTGCTTAAAATGTTCAAACATTTATGCTATTTGCCTAGTGCCAGTCTTGTGATTTATTCTGATTAAAACAATGAATGTTATTAATTATGATTAGTTTATTAAAATAAATGCATGCTACTTTTATCTAGTTATTATGTCTACTTCTTCAATTTGTCATAATCACTCATTACGGGGGAGTTTGTAAACCCCCTCGATTTATTCTGTAGATAGTTAGAGTAGATTTAGAAAATTTTGGTTTTTGGTAGCTGATGTCGAGGTTTAGAGTGGAGATAATGTATCTGGTATTTAAATTCTTTTAATTAAACCCTTGGCGTGCCCTATCATTGTTTGATTAATCGGAGCCCAATATCAGCCCATAAATTCCATCGGGCTATTGTACTTTTGACTTAACTCGCCAAATTAGGCACTGGACTTTTTCGTCTTTTAAAATCAGTTTTTGTGTGCTCTAAATTAATTGCACAACATTCCGAAAATCGTAACCCATAAATTAATTTTGTGTCGGACACCTGTATCGTTACCCTAAATTTTGGGTTACCAACTTAACCCGTTGAGCCGGACCAACTAAAGGGTCCAAGACTGATTCCAAGCCCCCACCATTTTTGACCTTTGCGTCATTTCTGGATTTTGACCCCAAGTGCCCCCATTTAATTTAAATTCGCGAGACACTTTATTTCTATTTAAATCGGGGATACCAACTTTGTAAATCCTATTTTTAATCTTAAATTAATCCCAGTGCCTTTCTAATTAAACCTGTGCCTAACGCACAATACCCTCTCACCATGAAAATTACTAAACATAATTTTCTCCACAATTTTTAGCGTCATTTTATGTGTTCATGCAATTTCCCGAATTTAAGGGGCTAAGTTACAATTTAGGGATTTTAGGTGCCTTCACCCTATTGGCTATGAACAATGGAGAGGTCCCAAAATGGGGTCCCATTCTCACCCATCCATTCACCCCTTCATGAAGAAACCCACTTCTCTTCATGACAAATTCCCACCCTCCATTTTGAATGACACCATCACAACCCTCCATCCTTTCACCACTCCCTATAAAACATCACATCACCCACCTTCACTCCTTCCAAGCCGGCCCTAATCCCAATGCATAGAAAACCCTACCCCCTCTCTCTCTCCTCCCTCATTCTCATTTCATACGTAACCTCCTCCATTTGTTTTTCATGCAAAGCAAACTTCTTCCTCTTCTTCATTTCTTCTTCTTCTTGCATTATTCTTCTTCTTCATCCTTCCTTCATCCTGGAGAGCCCGACTTCGGCGGCTGGCTTCACTCCAGTCCGGCCGTCCCTCATCGCACGGGCTGCTCCTCCACGATCTACTACTCCGACCGGCTGACCCGATCCACTGTGCGACTTTGGCCGACTGACCCGCACAGCTCCGATGCACTCCTTCGTCTCCGGTGAATGACTGCACAACTCCCCGTGTGTCTCTGTGTTCGGAGCTACGATTTTATTTTGGACAGCCCACGCGTCGAACATTATCTTTAAACTGTGTCACACTTGTTTGGTTATGATAGAGTACCATGTCGTGCACTTGTACTTTCTGTTTACTTGGCATGTTGTATTTTTGTACCTTGTTACGTCCCTCTGAGGACCTGGTTCCTTGCCAGTTTTGCAGCATAGATTATTACGGAGCATTTGGAGTTGTTGTTGGAGTCACATGTCTTGCGAGCATGGTACCAGGTACTCACATCTTATCTACCGGCATTATGGTTATTGTATATTGATTATTTATCTGCTGTTGTAGCCTAGTATTTATAGACTCATACTTCTTCTCGAGTCTATTCGAGTTAGTGTGTTATTGGCGGCCGACTCTAGCACATATAGCTCTTTCTTGTATACTGTTGTACATTGTGGATTGAGACATAGAGGTTTACATTTATGTGATATCTAGATAATGCCCTTTTATATTACAGCTTATACGTATTCGAGTCAGACCAGAGTCTAGTCTAATGCGTAGCTGGCGTGTCACGTATTCCTGGTCCTACGTATTTTGGGACTGGGGCGTGACATATTTTTGTGGTGACCCATGCAGGTCCGATTTAAATCGTCTTGGTCACCTGACAGTGCAAAGCGAGCCTGCAAATTAGGAATAGATGTTATGATTGTTGAATAGGATCTCAATCCATAATCGATTTAAGAACTCTTTGTATGTGATTATCGCCCTTAGACTTCCACTTTGCATTCGTTCAATCTTCGTCAATATCGCTATCCTTGTTTCTCGTCCCCTATTGTTCGGGGAGATGAATGCTTGTGACTGATGATTTTCCTCTAGAAGAAGATCGAAGACCAGACGACAGGAGACAGAATTCTTATACCTTTCTTGGAGAAGATTGTTATCTTATCAGGATAGATTGATGGGTTCTTTGGATTCTAGAACTAGTGTGGAAGGTTGACAAGAGAGTTGGACCCAGTAGTACCCTACCCGTGCTTGAGGTAGTAGTGATCTTGGAAGTACTAAGAGCTGGAAGGATTATTGATCATGACCTAGAATAATTTAGGGAAACGCATAGCCTGATGATGGAAACTAGTGGTTGTATATGATAGCGATACCAGGATGACATTATGGACTAAAGGAGATAAAATTTCAAGCTCTCACTTGGAAGATGATGATCTAATACCAAAAATTTTAGTATGTGCTTGGGTGACATCATTATTATAATTGTAATTATGACTTGGAGAGATAAATAAGGAAAAGAAGAAAGCTCGAGGAATAAAAATTTTAGGGAAAATTGGAGGAGAAGAGAAATTATACTTTAGGCAGGGAGAAAATTTTATTTTAAAAGGATTAGTGTGGTAAACATAACAGGAAGATTTATTTTGAGGTTAAGTCTGGAAGATGATACCGTCCTAGCATGAGTTGATTGAGCCAATACCACGCGACACTAGATTGTCGACGTAGTTGTATTTATATTTTTAGGCCACCAGGTTACCCTGAGTTGAGTTCAGAAAGCCTGGGAGTATGGTGCCCATCTACCTTAGGGGTATACAATGCAGGAGGTGAACCAGTGTACCACCAGGTTATATCAGAGTTGAGGATGTTTTTCTAGAGGATCTTCTAGGCCTGCCACCTGACAGAGAGATGAACTTTGTTAAAGAGTTGACTCCCAGAGCCGAGCCAGTTATTCTCTCGTCTTCAGACTAGCACCGATATAGTTGGTTGAGTTGAAGATCCATAGTAGAGGATATCTTAAACAAGGGTTTCAGTCGGGCTAGTGTTTCCCTACGGGAAGCAACTATCTTAATAGTGCCGAAGAAGGATGAGACAGTATACTTGTGTATCGATTACAGGGCATTAAGGGTTGTAACGAATAAAGAACAAGTACCCTATGCCGCGTATCGATGATTTATTTGATTAGCTTAGCGGCACATATGTATTTTGAAAATCGATCTCAGATTCAGTTATCATTAGATCAAGGTACGGAGAGAGGATATTCCGAAGACGGCTTTTTGGACGAAGTATGGACACTATGAGTTTCTAGTCATGTTGTTTTAACCAAAATGCCAGTAGTAATTATGAGTTTGAGGAACAATATTTTTCACCAGTACTTGGATAAGTTCTTGGTGATAATTATCGATAGCATATTGGTATGTTCCAAGAGTCAGGAGAAGCATGAGAGACATCTCAGGATCGTATTGGAGACGTTGAGACAGGAGAGACTGTAGGCCAAGCTCAGCAAATCAGAGTTATGATTAGATATAATAGATAGTATACGCATCAGGACGACAAAGGGTGCGTGAGAAGAACTATCAGACGCTTGACCTAGAACTAGCTGCAGTGATAATTGTACTAAAGCTATGGCGACACTACCTTTATGGAGAGCGTGTTGAGATTTATACAGAACACAAAGGTCTGAAGTATGTCTACACGCAGAAAGAGCTCAACATGAGATAGAGGCACAGGCTAGAATTTATGACAGATTATAATATCGAGTTGAAGAACCACTCTGGCAAGACGAATGTAGTTTATGACTCATCGCCAGTTGTTAGAGAATTTTCAGGAACTCAGGATTGAGATTGTATTGCCAAGCATGAAAGGACAGATGGCCAGTCTTGAGGTTCAGTCTACTTTGGTTGAGAGGATCAAGGCAGCATTGCCTACGGACGCGAGATTTAGACGACTGTGAGAAAGGACAGAGGCCGACATGCAAACGGGATTCAAGGTTCATGAAGTCGGAACATTGAGGTGTGGAGATCGCCGATACGTTCCGAGTGGCAAGCTACGCCAAGAGTTGATGACCGAGGCTCATAGATCGATTATTCTATTTTATCCCGGGGGTACGAAGATGTACCGAGATGCGAGGCAACATTACTGGTGGCATAGGATGAAGAGAGAAATTGTAAGATTCATGGCGAAATGTTTAGTTTGGCAGCAAATCAAGGCTAAACATAAGAGGACTACATGATTATTGTAGCCACTTTCCATTCTCGAGTGGAAGTGGGAACACATTACCATGGACTTCGTCACAGGATTCTCGCGAAGCCCTAGCGGGAATGATGCAGTATGGGTTATCGTAGACAGACTCACCAAGTCTGCACATTTTCTTGCCCTTCAGAGTTGGGCAATCCACAGAGATATTAGCTTACATGTATATGAGGCAGATAGTACGATTACATGGAGTGCCTGTCAGCATCGTATCGGATCATGATTCCAGATTCACGTCGTATTTTTGGCGGAGTATGCAGAAGAGCCTAGGAACTCGTCTCAAGTTTAGCACTGCTTATAATCCACAGACTGATGGACAGTCAGAGCGCACGATACAGATATTAGAGGATATGTTGAGAGCGTACATGATTGATTTTGGAGGATCTTGGGAGGACCACCTACACTTGGTGGAATTCTCCTACAATAACAGTTACCAGGCCAGCATACAGATGGCACCTTATGAGGCACTGTACGGGAGGAAGTATAGGTCGCCAGTTTGTTGGAGTGACGTGGGAGAGCGTCAGATACTTGGTCCAGAGTTGGTAACACAGACAGTAGAGAAGGTCAAGCAGATTCAGAGCCACCTGCGTGCAGCACAGGACAGACAGAAATACTGGGCAGATGTGCACCGCAGACCATTGGAATTCAAGGAGGGTGACCATGTATTTCTGAGGATATCGCCCACTCGAGGTACCATCAGATTCGGAGGCAGAGGCAAGCTTAGTCCGAGGTACATCGGGCCTTTTGACATTTTGGAACGAGTTGGCGAAGTGGCTTACCGTCTTGCATTACCTCCATCATTAGAGGGAGTACATGACATATTTCACGTATCGCAGCTGAGGAGATATGTCGCAGACCCTAGCCACGTGTTTGATCATTCGAAGATTACAGTCGGGCCCAGTCTGTCTTACGTAGAGCAGCCAGTTGAGATCCTCGATCGCAGCGAGAAGACTTTGAGAGGGCAGACGATTCGACTGGTCAGAGTGGCATGGAAGCACCATTCACCAGGCGAGTCTACTTGGGAGCGCGAGGATTCTATTCGGCAGCAATTTCCGTACTTATTTGAGGAGCAATGTACGAATTTACGTACGGCATTTGATTACTAGATTGTTTTAAGATTCTGTTAGATATTATCGTACTTTAATTTTAGTTTCGGGGACGAAATTTTTCTAAGTTGGGAAGAATGTAAACCCCCTCGATTTATTCTGTAGATAGTTAGAGTAGATTTAGAAAATTTTGGTTTTTGGTAGCTGATGTCGAGGTTTAGAGTGGATATAATTTATCTGGTATTTAAATTCTTTTAATTAAACCCTTGGCGCGCCCTATCATTGTTTGATTAATCGGAGCCCAATATCAGCCCATAAATTCCATCGGGCTATTGTACTTTTGACTTAACTCGCCAAATTAGGCACTGGACTTTTCCGTCTTTTAAAATCAGTTTTTGTGTGCTCTAAATTAATTGTGCAACATTCCGAAAATAGTAACCCATAAATTAATTTTGTGTCGGACACCTGTGTCGTTACCCTAAATTTTGGATTACCAACTTAACCCATTGAGCCGGACCAACTAAAGGGTCCAAGACTGATTCTAAGCCCCCACCATTTTTGACCTTTGCGTCATTTCCGGATTTTGACCCCAAGTGTCCCCATTTAATTTAAATTCGTGGGACACTTTATTTCTATTTAAATCGGGGATACCAACTTTATAAATCCTATTTTTAATCCTAAATTAATCCCAGTGCCTTTCTAATTAAATTCGTGCCTAACGCACAACATCCTCTCACCATGAAAATTACTAAACACAATTTTCTCCACAATTTTTAGCGTCATTTTATGTGTTCATGCAATTTCCCGAATTTAAGGGGCTAAGTTGTAATTTAGGGATTTTAGGTGCCCTCACCCTATTGGCTATGAACAATGAAGAGGTCCCAAAATGGGGTCCCATTCTCACCCATCCATTCACCCCTTCATGAAGAAACCCACTTCTCTTCATGGCAAATCCCCACCTTCCATTTTGAATGACACCATCACAACCCTCCATCCTTTCACCACTCCCTATAAAATATCACATCACCCACCTTCACTCCTTCCAAGCCGGCCCTAATCCCAATGCATAGAAAACCCCACCCCCTCTCTCTCTCCTCCCTCCATCTCATTTCATACGTAACCTCCTCCATTTGTTTTTCATGCAAAGCAAACTTCTTCCTCTTCTTTATTTCTTCTTCTTCTTGCATTATTCTTCTTCTTCATCCTTCCTTCATCCTGGAGAGCCCGACTCCGGCGGCTGACTTCACTCTAGTCCGGCCGTCCCTCACCGCACGGGCTGCTCCTCCATGATCTACTGCTCAGACCGGCTGACCCGATCCACTGTGCGACTTTGGCCGACTGACCCGCACAGCTCCGGTGCACTCCCTCGTCTCCGGTGAATGACTTCACAGCTCCACTGTGCAGTTTCCCTTCCCCCCGACTCCATGATGCGGCTTCCCCATCCGGCCAGGCTCCGGCTGTTGCGCCGGTGAGCTCCTGAGCGGTCGTTTCCCCGACCGGCCCCCTCCACTTTCGGTCAGCGAGCTCTGCACCGGCGAGCTGACCCTCCACGACGCTTCTCCGGCCACCGGCCCAGCCTCCAGCGGCGCTGCTCCACCTCACGAGCCCTATACCCATCGCCAACTCCTCCACTTCCATTTTTCGGCCAGCTCCATTACCACCACCTCCAGTTCTTCCACCCCGAGGCTCCCCGCGGCTCCTCTCCGGCGGCCTGCTCTTCACCACCTCCCACAACCACCTTCACTTCGACCAGCCTCCTGAAAAGCCACCATCCCAGCTCTTAACACCGGCGAGCTGATGTCGTCCCCCCTCGGCCGCTGTTGACCACATCACCTTCACCATCATCATCAACACCATCCACACCCGGCTACTACCACCCTCAGCCGAGCACCCCCGGACCACCACGACTCCGACTCCGGTGGGCCTCCCCACCTCGCTGTCAACCCCACCGGCCAGCATCGTCACCTCGCCAAGGTGAACCACTCACCCTCTCTATAATTTTTGTTTAATGAGTTTTGTCTAGTGTTAATGTTTTGTATAATGCATTGGTATTGGGTTATTAGTTTTAGGGAGTAATTCCATACATAGTTGTGGTTATAACATAAATAGGGTTTATATATGTAATTGTTTTAGGGTTGGTTACTTTTCGAATGAATAAAATTGTTGGTTAAATATAGGAGTGATACTTAGAGATTTTATATGCTGGATGTAAATGGTTTTGATTTAGTTGAGAATGACATATGCTATGTTGAGTTTAAGGTTTGAAGGCATTGAGATTTAGGGTTATCACATTGTTTTATAAACATATTAACTAGTATTGATGAGCAGGTGATTTATGGTGAGATGGTGGGGGATATCAATATGTCGTTCATAAGATTGAGGATTTGATTACTAATATCGGAATCGATGGAGGAATACATATTTGTAATTGTGAGAGAGTGTTTGAATACTGAACAATTGTCTGTGAAGGTTTAACTAGATAATAATTTTTCTTTTGAGAGTGGAAAAATAGCAATAAGTTAATTGAGGAGTAGTTTATATGGTGAAATGGTAATAAATGGTATAAAGGAAGGCCTAGTATTTAATGAGTAATTATTTTAAGGAAGACATAATTAAACATGATGATAATGTCTATAAAGGCCAGAGGAGACTGAGGATTGGATCAGGGTTTTATTAACTGAATATCGTAATTGAGGTTGGGTTTGATGATATTGTACATGGGATTAGTTTGAGTAGATGTAACGTACTCCGAGTCAACCTGGATCAACCCCCTAGGGTCTTGTCCCTGTGAGTCGTAGCTGAGACTGAGTTTAGGTGTAGATGTGTGTCGCATCCCTGTCTGTTATGGAACAGATTATTGATTATTGGTTTGTATCTCATCTCTAGGTACTGCGGGACCTGAGGACTTGGACGCGGTACCAGATCCCCCACATCAGCAGCCGCACGCAGGCAAGTGTGCCTTGCCACCCTGTATTTCAGTTTACAGATACTTGTTCATTTTGTACTTCGTGCACATATTTATGTTGACGTTCGATACTCCGTGTCCGGTTCACAACCGGGTGTTGACATTCGACGTAACGTCTTAGTATAATTGCTAGATGCTTCACAACACCTCGATGCACGTACCTAAGTACATCGATACCCCAGGACACATTTATACACCGTGATCGTGCCAGATTCCTGTATCCTGATACTGACATCATGACCAGAGACTGGGACGACCTTAGGGTCGCGTCTGTTGAGTTACTTCCGTAAGTCGAGACTGTTAGATAGAGGTTCAGGTTCAGCGCACCATCGTTGACCGCTTGGGAAGGGGAAGATAGTTACTAGACATTTGAGCTACTCTGCACGCGCTTATATATGTATATGTAGTGATCCTGTATTCTAGATTAGTGTAACACCCGTGTGTCTCTGTGCTCGGAGCTACGGTACGCCCCGTGTGTCTCTGTGTTCGGAGCTACGATTTTATTTTGGACAGCCCACGCGTCGAACATTGTCTTTAAACTGTGTCACACTTGTTTGGTTATGATAGAGTACCCTGTCGTGCACTTGTACTTTCTGTTTACTTGGCATGTTGTATTTTTGTACCTTGTTACGTCCCTCTGAGGACCTGGTTCCTTGCCAGTTTTGCAGCATAGATTATTACGGAACATTTGGAGTTGTTGTTGGAGTCACATGTCTTGCGAGCATGGTACCAGGTACTCACATCTTATCTACCGACATTATGGTTATTGTACATTGATTATTCATCTGCTGTTGTAGCCTAGTATTTATAGACTCATACTTCTTCTCGAGTCTATTCGAGTTAGTGTGTTATTGGGCGGCCGACTCTAGCACATATAGCTCTGTCTTGTATACTGTTGTACATTGTGGATTGAGACATAGAGGTTTACATTTATGTGATATCTAGATAGTGCCCTTTTATATTACAGCTTATACGTATTCGAGTCAGACCAGAGTCTGGTCGAATGCGTAGATGGCGTGTCACGTATTCCTGGTCCTACGTATTTTGGGACTGGGGCGTGACAGAGTTATTATTTTCCTCCATGATATTTTGACAAAGGGAGAGAAATGATAAAATATATGACGATTATAGTTGATGATGTATAGTTGATGACATATAACTGTGATATATTTATATCTATTTTGTTGACATATCTGCACCTAATTTTGTTATAAAGAAATGTCAAGTTACAGGTTCTTTTAAATGCTCCCGTTCAAAGGAAAGATCTACTTACGGGGGGGCTTTTTCTAAAAAGCTAGTTTTTCAAGGAAAGATCTACGTTCAAAGAAATTCCATCTACGTTTCAACTATTTGCATCAAAGGTTACATCAGACTCACCATATGTGTATTTTGGTATAGTTTGTCAATTATCATAATGGAGCAGATTGTTGACATAAAGTGGTCACAGTCAACCTGATTCTGATAATCGTCAAACATTAGATGAATCAGATCCAGAACACAGATGAAGCAGATACTCGATGCAAAGCATATCAACTCTGTCAGTACCAAAGTCAGACTCTGCAACAGCTATTGGTTTTATATTCAAATGTAATCTTTTATTTATTTGAGTCTAGGACTGATGTAAGCTGAGTCGCACTGGCAAATCCCAAGTACCTATACCCAGATACTTAGTCCACTCAAATGAATCAAAGAACCTATCCACCAAATTAGGCCACATTCATTTACAAAGTCTACCATACTTAGAGACCGAACTCGGACCGAACTCGTGCCGAACTCGGACCGAACTCGGTTACCCTTTTGGTATGAAATCAACCAGTTCAATAGCTCCTGATTTCTTGGCCCAACGGTTGAAAATTTGAATTAAACCCTGACCGAATTTTGGCCGAATTCTGTTTGCCTACAACCTATAAATATGATTGGAATTCTTTATTCTTACAACACCATAACAATCAACTATTATTAAGTCTTCTATCCTATTGTGAGCAAACTCCTAAAGCCTTAACTTTTCCATCTCAAAGAGCAACTCCCTAGCCTTCCTAGTGTCAAGTGCGATCTCGGTCTAGAAGTCTTCTGAGTTGTAAAGATCTTTGTTCCAACAGTTACTCTCTCTATCAAGATATAAAATTGCAAGACTTCGGATCAAAACTCGTGGTGTAAAGAAGTGGCAAGCCTTCATATCAAAGCTTGTGATTCACTATTGGTGATTATAGTGGAGAAACTCCGAGCTTGAGTTCTCAGGACTGGACTAGTTCTCTAAGAGGAAAACCAATATACATCTTGGTGCTTGTGTTTGCTTTCTCTCTTACTCTATTGCATATATTCATAACACTGCTAGTAGTATTCTTACACATGAGATATATTCTAACTGCTAGTAGTTGATCACCATTGTATGCCATAGAATTATATTTTAACATGTGGTTTTATTCCGCTGCATGCATAAACTCTATTCACCCCCTCTAGAGTTGTCATACACGGTCCTACACTATGATCATAGACGTAGCTTTAGTGATGTTGTTGTTGTTAGTTGACACTACTTACACCAAACCTAACCCTAAATTTGGTGCAACAATAGGGAAGGGATGAAACACAAGTGAACACTTATAACAAAACAACATAGGTTAAGATATTTGATTATTTAAAGAATAAAATATTTGACTTAAATATAGATTGAAATTACATATTTAATATGATTCCATGCAAATAGATATCAATTTTATTCTATCGTTGACATTTAACAAATTTATTCTTGCATGTTAATTTCAATTTTATCCTGTTGTTTACATAGCATTTTCTCCTGCATGTTAATTTCAATATTATTCTACTGTTTACACTTAACAATTTCTTCCTACATGTTAAATTTGATCCTATTGTTCACACTTAACAATTTTCTCCGTCATACGTGTTCATTCCTAAACTCAACATCCATTGTCCTTCCAAAGCAACAATAAAGTATTTCTGAAGAATTGTAACTTTACTAGTTGCTTCATAAGTCTTTAGATCATTTTGCAACTGTCCAAAAACAGAATGTAAGATTAATCAACAACTCGTTCTGAATAACTCAAGTACAATAATGACAAACAAGATAACAAATCTACTTCTATATATACTAGTAACGCGCACGTCCATTGCATTCACGTATAAAATTTGTTGAAAAAAAAATTTAAATATGAATTAATTATAAATACTATCAACCCTAAGAATTGAACTAAAGAAACCAAGAAAAATACCTCCAACCTTAACTACTTGAGTAAAATGTGTTTAGTTATAATAAACATATTAGGTAGTTAACACAATTAGTTAATTTTTAATATAATTAATAGAGTATTTACAAATAGTCATCTCAATTATGATCCATTTCCAAGATATCTATTCTACTATATAATGCCAAAACTAGACTTCACCGTGAAAAATTTTCGTTCCAAAAATACCCTTCATTACATTTCAATATGTATTAACATTGATAAGGATATCTAAGTAATTAAAAACAGTAATTAAATACGTATTAAATGTATGTATGCATGCATGAGACAACTTGGGGATGATACTTAATAAAACAAAGATATGCGTTTATGCAAAGGAGGTAGTTTGGAGAATAAAATAAAAGTTAATAAAGAATGCATGCAAAATAGGCACATGAACCCAAGAGATAAGAGAAACATTTCCTATTCCCGTCATTTAATTTCTCCCAACTTTCATGCTCTGGCTATTATATTTCCACCTATAATAAAAATAAGAAATTGTCGTTTGCTCTTTTAATGAACTATTATTTTTTTTCAAGTAATATGAAATACGTGCAACGCACGTGCGTATATACTAGTATATATATATATATATCAACAACTTCAAAAAATTTTGACATGACAAGAATTAATCCATTTTTTCACTACTATAATATCCAACAAGACATTCGTAAGATTATCCAAACAAACCAAACCCTTAGATCTTTCTATCCACAAAATAAATATCACACCAAAATCCATCGATGCAAGTTACATTTTTTTGCAATTAATTTGCACTACTAACACAAAATATAATCCTAAAAAAATGTTATAATAATAAGCATAGATGAAACAAATATTCACCTAACGTGCACTTAACTAGTAACATGCACATTTAATAAAAAAAATTGTTAAAAAAAGTTAAATATAAATTTATTATAAATAATACTATTTCTAGAAATTGAATTCGGATAACCAAAAAAAATGTCTCTCACCTTAACTATCTTGAGTTAGAGTTATTTAGTTATAGGTAAATTATGTTAGGTAGTTAAATAATTATTTTTTTCTTCTAAGAATTGAATTCAAGCAATAAAAAATATATTTTTAATTAACCATTTGAGTTAGAATATTTTAGTTAGAATTAAATTATATTAGATAGTTAAATAATTATTTGTTTTAAAATAATTAATAGAATATTTTAAAGCTCAGAACGCTCAATTTCAAGCCAATTTCGGGTCAACTTATATCAGTATAGAGAGAAATACGTAGTTTTCTTACAAAAATAAACCCATCTTACCTATTAACAAAAAAAACATCTTCTTAGTTCTCACACCACCACCAGTCCATCGTTGAATTTCCATTTCCAACGGGCAAGATTTACTTTACTCTTAATCCTAGGTGGTTTCTGTAACTTCCGTAGTACATATAAAGCTCCTTTTTTTTTGTTTTTCCTCTCGTCTCTCATTTTAATTCACTTTTATTTCTTCTGCTGCTTCTCCTTCTTCCTCCTCCCATCGGAGAAGAGAGACTGCTGTTTCTCTCTCTAGCTATCGGGTCGGATTCTACACCATCAGATCCGCTTCGACCTTTTGGATCCGGAAGAGGGGTTTGCTTTGCTTTGCTTTGGGTTCATGGGTTTGCTCTCTCCTTTCGCTTTGATGGGTACGTGAGGAGGAGGAGGAGGCTTGATGGGTTCGCAGGCGAAGCGGGTTAACGGGCCCAGACCTGATCCGTGAGTATTTAACCCCTCTTTCTCCCTCGCTTTAGCTGCGGATTTTCTTCCTATTCTGATGGTGATGAGTAGGAAATTTATTTTTTTTTTTTGGTTTTTTTGGCTGTTTTATCACTGCTGCGAGATTTAAAGGAGTCAAAAGTCGATTTTGTCGAGTATTTGGGTGATTTGGTGCGGGAATTAGTGGGGAAAAGTTGGTTTTTTGTGAGTGATTTCGGTTTATTTGGCTGATTTGCCACTCTGATGAGATTTTCCAAGAACCGGGTATGCTCAAAGATTCGATTTTGATGCGTGTTTCGGCGATTTGTTGTGGAAATTAGTGGGAAATTGTTGTTTTCTTGCGATTGATTTTGATGGGGTTTTTAGTCTCAACTTAATAAGGTTGATGGTGGAGGAAAGGGAAAATTTTGTAAATTTGATATTTTCAACAAAAAAGAAGATTCTGAATATTTTATTATTATTATTATTATTATTATTATTATTATTATTTGCTATTTGGGGTGGTGTTGTCCGAAAGATCCAACCTATGCTGATCGATGCAAATTATCTCCCAATTTAATGAGAAAATTGTGCTATGTTGCTGTGATGGGCTATGATCTGTTGAAAAATTACTGAATATTATGGTTTTGATGAAGGTCCGGACAAACCCACATGGTTGCGTCGGCAGCAGCCGCCACCAGCGCTACAAAGCTGACCACGAACGATGCACTGCAGTATCTGAAAGCAGTGAAGGATACTTTTCAAGATAATAGGGAAAAATACGACGAATTCCTCGAAGTCATGAAGGATTTCAAGAGCCAGAGGTTGCTATTATTGCTTTTAGAATCAGATTAGAAATTTTCTATTACTTTTTGGTGAATTTGATTTTTTCTTTTTTTTTCTTCCGTGTTGTGTATTGATGGTAGGGTTGACACTAATGGGGTCATCTTGAGGGTGAAGGAGTTGTTCAAAGGGCATAACAATCTAATCTTGGGCTTCAACACCTTTTTGCCCAAAGGATACGAGATCAAGCTTCCTGATGATAAGAAACCTGTTGAGTTCGAGGAGGCCATTAGCTTTGTGAACAAAATAAAGGTGGGTCTCAATTCACAACGTGATCTTGTAGTTTACTGCTCTTTTGTCCTTTAACATAATCGTTTTGTCGTGCAGAACCGCTTTCATGCTGATGAACATGTTTACAAGTCGTTTTTAGACATATTGAATATGTATAGGAGTGAGAGCAAGTCGATCCAAGAAGTGTATCAAGAGGTATTTGAGTTTTTTCACATACCGAGCTTAGCAAGTGGGGTTTGTATGATTTGGATCTTATTGATCAATTAACTTTTGCAGGTTGCAACTCTCTTTCAAAGCCATGTTGATTTGCTTGAGGAGTTCACACACTTTTTACCTGATCCCTCTGGAACAGCGGGTCAACAACATTTATTATCTGGTAGAGGCTTAATGCGTCGGGAGGAGAGGAGTGGGATGACACCCACAATGCCAACTATGAGGCACTCTCACATGGATAAGGTACTTAAGGAATTTGTCATCAGGATACTCTGATTTCAGGTCAAGTTAAAGTAAAATATTAATTGCTAGGTATATACCACCATTGACCTCCACATCACTTTATCACTTATTTGTTGAGAGAGATTACACATCTTACATTCTAATAATTTAACTTCTTTGCTACAATGTGCTTATCCCATGTAATTCACCATCTTACACTTGACCTCTCACATGGATAAGGTACTTTAGGAATATGTCATCAGGATACTCTGATTTCAGGTCAAGTTAAAGTAAAAAAAAAATTAATTGCTAGTGATATACCACCATTGACCTCCACAGCACTTTATCACTTATTTGTTAAGAGATATTACACATCTTACATTCTAATAACTTAACTTATTTGATACAATGTGCTTATCCCATGTAATTCACCATCTTATACTTGACCAACATATTTGGCACCCGCTCACCCCTAATTTAATGTGATCTTACAGAAAGAAAGAGTGAACAATTCACATGCTGAACGTGACCTCAGTGTTGATCGTCCTGTTCCGGAGCATGACAGGCATCGCAGACGTACGGAGAAGGAGAAGGATAGGAAGGAAGAAAGGGATCGGAGAGATCGTGACCGGGATGAGAAGGACTTGGAGCATGATAGCAGGGATTTAGATAATGGACAACGCAAGCGTATCAAACCTTCTCGAAGGGTTGATGACTCCGGTACTGAGCAGATGCACCAGAGTGGTGAAGGTGCTGAGAACTTTGGGACGTATAGCATCTCAGCTTCTTCTTTTGATGACAAGAATGCTATAAAGAGTGAGGCCTTTCTAGTACACCTCATTATGCTTGTTCAATTAGGATGTTTGTGCTTCTGATATAATCGATCGACATATCATGAACTGGCTCCCTATACATCATTTTGCCCCTTATCCAACAATTTCATGTCTTGTTCAGCTCCTTTTTTCTTTGGTCGGACAACTTAGTGTAGAATTCATAGTTCCTTTTTTTGTCCCATCGCGAAATCTAATCTTGGAATGCCATTGCTGATATAAAGTTTTCATTACAATTTGATAGTGTATGCTCGTGGTCAGGCCCTAAGTATCAACTGAAACCAATACGTTTTGGCTGTTCCAGATCGGAATTGGAGGGCAGGACCTGGAACAACCGAACTACTAAAACGACCGAAACAAAACCGATTCAAACTCATTGAAGCCCATGGAAACTGCCGAAACCGATACTCATAGGAAGGGTCCGAGATACATGTCGAAATCATGTTTTTCAACCTTGCCCCTTGACATTTGGATTTTTTTAATTGTTTTTTTTTCATTGTCTATAGATAATGAACGACCAACATAAAGACTGGCTATTTTTACTCAAAATCAATTCATTTCTTTAGCATATCATGTACTTGAACGATTACTCTTCTCAGTTGACTATCTTCATGTCTTTAATTTGTATTCTCTGAATGTCAATATCTTTCAAGCCTTTTTTGCTATTTAAACTTCTTATAGCCCTAGTCCTGGTACTCTAGATGGTCAAGTCTCTGGGCATCTTTCATGATACATGTTCACTGTGGTCATTCTATATGCTTAAGAATGCTTGAATCTTCTTTTCTAAGGAGTTCATTGGATAACCAGTGGGTTTCACAATTTGGATATTGTGACATGCTGTGTGGTACCACAAATTACTAGGATAGCATTTTCTTCCCTTCTTGGTTTCTTGAGAGTGCCGCATTCCTCTTATGACCATTTTTTTTTCTATCCTCAAGTTGACATCCATTGTTTGGATCATGGCTGATTGCTTTTTGATTGGATAAGACGGTCAAAGGATGTTGAAGTTTCTTCAGTGCTCGTCTGTTGAATTTTCAACTTCCATCTATTCTTTTTTCTTGATGAAGTCTAATGCCTACTGTTCAAGAATATACTCAATATTGTGGTAGTATTATGATTTTTGTAATGTAAGTGCAGTTTAGTGCTATTTGTGACCCATTCACGACATTAGCCTTAACAAAAGCATAGTAAAATATGAGTCTAATGTGCCTTTGTGATTTGTGCAGTTGATATGTATGTCACGTAAAGGATCTTTTGGTATGTTTTTTCGTGCGCATTCACTGGTTGGTTTTGGTATCTGATTCAGTTTGATTGGCTGTTGTTTCAAATGTTTTTATAAGGACAACTTACTCTGTGTAATCTCAATGTATTATTATCATCTTGCAGTTGATGTCCATCATAAAGTTACTTTATCATGTATGGCAGGTGTATACACAGAAGAATTTCATTTTTGTGAGAAAGTCAAGGAGAGATTGTTACCTGATACTTATCAGGAATTCCTGAAATGCCTTCATATTTACAGCAAGGAAATAATTAACAGAACAGAATTAAAGAACCTGGTAAGTCTTTGCTCCATGAAACTTTACATGCTGGTTCTGCACATCTTTAAACTCATGCTTGATATCCCAGTAGAAGTTATTTGGTTGCCTTTGTATGAAAGATGCTTTTATACCCTTTTGTTTGCAAAATTCTAGTTAATGCGCTAATTAACTGTTTAGACTTCTATAGAACTTTTGTTATCTTTTCCTGTGGTTGTTTCTACTAGTATGATCTCTTTATAGAAGTCCTGTTACATGTTTGTGTATTTCACATGTGAGAACATGTATATACAATGTACTCAGCTTGGGAGTACACTGCTCTCTATCATCACACATAAAATTGTGCATATACAGAGGAATATTATATTTGATTGGTCGTAGTTTCCATAATTTAGCTTATGGATGAAGAATTCTCAAGGTTGTAAAAGTCGCTAGACGGTAGGCGTGCGGGCACTGGGCACTTAGCGCCTAATTGCAACTAGGCGCCGCCTACTTCCACCTAGATGCCGACTAGTGCCGACTAATTCCGCATAGGTGACGACTAGCATCTAGGTGCCCCGTGACAACCTAGCGTAGGCGCCCCCTGACAACCTAGCGCTTACTATGTTACCTGGACTCGGATACGGATGTGGGGTACGGGTATATATCCAAGAGTCGGGTCCATCAAACTCATAATTGAAGGATACACGGACTCGGCTAAAAAGAATCTAAATTTTGGATACGAGTATGGGGATATGACTAAGATTTCATAAAAAGACATGTAATTATAAACCAGTAGTAAACTTTACTGAACTAGTTGAATAAGTCCCTAATGGATCGTCCCTTCAGCTCCCTTTCTACTTTACTACCAGTCTACCATATTAAAATAAACTATCTACTTTACTACCACAATAAAATAAACTATCAACTTCAGTACCAGTCTTCCGATTGTTACCACGAAGGATCCGATTGTCACAATGGAGGATTGGATACGGATCCCATATCCATGTCCTATTGGATCAACACGGATACTTCTCCTTAAAGTGGAGAGTCCGGGTAACATAACTTACTAATTCCGATTTTTAGAATAGTGAGAGTTCTATCCGTGTTGCCAACTAACTGTAAATAGTCTGAATGTCTGATACACAAGCAACTTATGTGTGGCAGCTCCAATAATAAATTACATGGAAAGGAATGGGAGTCATGTGAAGTGTTACATGTTTGTGTATTTCATATGTTAAGAGCCTGTATATACAATGCACTCACACTGCTTGGGAGTACACTGCTCTTGACCGTCTCACACAAATTTGTTCATATACAGACGAACATTATATTTGACTGGTCGTAACTTCCATAAAAGAGCTTATGGATGATGAGTTCTATTTGTCTTGCCAACAAACTGTTAATTGTCTGATACACAATTAACTTATGTGTGGCAACTCCATTAATAAATTACATCAAAGGGAGTGGGAGTCGTGTGTGAAGTCTTGTATGAGTTGGAGAAATTACATTAGTGATCTGAAGAATAGGGGGCTGGTTGGAATAACAAATGAACCAGAGTTGATGTAAGTGAAGCTGAAGTGCTTGGTCTGAAAATTGCTTGTTTCCCATGCGCGTTATTGCCATATCATCGGAATCCAAGTTTTTTCCCATCACAATGTGGCTATGAAGCTGACATTCTTATAACCGGCTGTCAACCTGAAGTCAACCATTTGTGCTGGTGTCCAAGTGAGCTATGAGCAAGTGTCTTGTAACACCTACAATTATAAGGCTACTTGGCAGATAAGTTCTCATGCTGTAGAGATCGGAGATTCTGTTTCACAGATTGATCCAAATGTACCTTTTGTGATCGTCTATTGTGGACAATCTATTGGTCTATTTTTTGGCTTGTGAACAGAAGTTGACGATGGTAAATTAGAAAGTTAAATGGCTGGAACATCATAAAAGCTTAATCCTGTATCTTTGAGATTTCTAGCTTTATAAACTGGATGTTATCCGTGCTGTTGAAGTCTTGGCATGCAATGTTATTGAAGTCTTGGCGTGAGGAAGCCATCAATGAGTTAAGAATCTTGATAGTGGTAGACAGAGACCTGATATATGGATTGTGCTATACCATTTGGGTTTATGAAACTATGCGTCCTTTGGGTTTCCCTAGTCATCATGGAAGGTAGCAAAAATGATTGAACCTGCATTATCCACCAATCATATTCATTTGAGGTACATGCATATTCTAAAAAAAGGGGAAGAAAATGAGAGTAGACGAACAAACTTTTGACCAAGGTGAAGTTGCATGGAACTTGAAGCATCGGGCAACTTCCTCACTGTAAATAAATTTTATTTTCTTTCTCGTTAATATTAGTTTTTTGCCTTTTGAGTGGATAGAACTTTACCCCAGATGTATCATACAAAAGGAGCAGGTATAGCAACTGGATATTTGCAATGCCAATTCTGAATACGGAATACATAAGTTGCAGAGACAATAGCGGGCAAAAATCCTCTTCAAGATAAAAATATCTTCCAGTCAACTTATATTTAATGACTAACGAATGTTTTCCTTATCATATTTGCTCTTCTTTTCTCCAAAATGACCTTTTTGTTTCAGTAACTATTTTACACAGTAATTTCTTTTTTAATTTGGTAAACTTGGCATAATTTGATTTTGATTCCATAAAATGGAATTAATTAGAAGTGATGTTCAAAGCGAAGCAAGTCAAGCTCCTTTGGTTTAGTACATGGATTGGTGCTTTGAGGAGAGAAACCCAAGCGTCTGAGACGTGTTGACTTTGAGATGCAAATCTATAATCAAATTAAGGAGCAGTTATATAAAACAACAGTGAAGACAACAGCAACACCAAAAATAGTGATGACAATTAAAGCAAAGCCTTCTACTAGGGGTGTAACAGGAGCAAATAGGGTAAGTTATATAAGTTTGTTTCTAATTTGTATAATTTTATATAATATTCTTTCCGATTTATAAAATATTTATCTTTTCTTTCCTCTCTGGCAGCATAACATCACCAACACCACTACCATCTCTCCTCTCCTCCCCTCTCATTCGCCTTCCTTTTTATCTCTCCCTTTCTGGTTGCAGCACACTAGCCCGCTACTCCCAAAATTATATTTTTAAATAGTTTTGCTTATGTATTGGCTGTTATTAGCCAGTATTGTCCAAAATCAGTTTTTGGCTAGGTTTTGGATTGGGCAGTACCAAACCAAATACGAAACCGCCGAACTGTATCAATTTTGGCTGAACTTAAAACCATGGTAGAAACAATAAAAGTGTATAGTGAAAGGCGAAAAGGACATCTAGGCACTAAGATCCTCTGGAGCCTAAGCACAAAATCGAGACATGCGCCCGAGGAAGAATCCGCATGCAAAGTACAACACATGTATATTTATCTCATATTAGCTCCTTTCGTCGTGTACATTCAATTTTTTTGATATTAATAATATTTATGTGACTGGATTTGTCCTTGGGGGTAAGCCAAAAACGAATACCTCCCATCCCAAACTCTTGTTTTTGGGGCGGTTGGCGGGAGGGATACAGTCAGGAGTTCGACACTACCAGGGAGGAAGGCAGTGGTCACTCGGTTGGGGTGCAGGCTTGAGTAATTTCGAGAGAGTTGAGTCTAGAGTTAGTTATGACTCTTATGACTTATGAGTCTTGTGACTCAAGAACACAGGTTTGGACCTTAGGCCTAACCTTAGGCGTGCACCTAAGCGCCTTGTTTCCTCATCCTTGGCGTGATGCTTCAGATGCCTATCCACACTTCATATGAAGTGAAGCACATGGTTGCGCCTCGGTGCGCTTTTAACAATAAATGAGATAAGATGATACCAACATGTTGTCATGCACAAGAGTTTTTTGCTGTATCGAGATTCGAGACAATATCACCATAAGCTAAGATACTTTTTCAGACTCTAAATAAGCTATCCCCGAAGCAAATAAGGTGACGATACTTCTTGGCCGAATTCGGTATGGAGATGTGATATCTAGCACGGGCGAGGGGGATTGCTTGGTCTTCTTCTTCAATGGACTTCAGCCGTAGGTTGCTCAAGAATTATAGCGACAGAGGATGCAAGACTTGAACGCCGCCATGGCTGCAGTCGAGAGGCTCGTCGAGTACACGTGGAATGACAACAAAGCCAAGGCCAAGCCAAAGACCACCCAAGAAGTTTTAAACTCTCTAGTATAGTGAACTTTTCAACATTGCAATATCTCTTTTAGTCCACATTTTTTTATTCTCGCTTTAGCGATCTAGTTAAGTGTTTCAAGAAGACTTACGCGGGTCTTTGAGGAGGAAGTTTGTGCACCGCATGGAGCGAGGTATAGGCAAAAACACTAAGTCTGTGACAAGTTGCTGCCTATTGTTGATGGAACGACTAGCTCAACTTGATGGATTTTAGCAGGCTGTCTCAGCATGACTAGGATCCTGACCTTGCAACCATATCTAAAGATTTTTTTTGTGGCGGAAGTAAATCATGCTATACTGGATTCTTCGTAGCAGGTGTAAACTTTTCATATGTAATATCTTACTGAAATCACATTCGTTTATCAGCTCAGTAATTTCGTTGGTTTGCTGCAATTTTTACAATATATTAACTGATTTTGTCATTTCTATACTCGATAATTTCAATTCATAATGCCCCCGTTTTTTTTATCATCTTTGTGAGTGATTATTGCTGCTAATAATGGGTAATGAATCTAATATTTATTCTTTCAGGTGAGTGATATCCTTGGGAAGTATCCAGATCTAATGGTCGGTTTTAACGAGTTTCTGGCTAAGTGTGAAAGTATAGGTGCGTTCACATGAAGTCCAAGGCATGGACCATCTAGTTGTTTTTTCCACTCTTTTGGTGTTTCTTAATAAGATTCTTTTGCAGATGGATTTCTGGCTGATGTGATTAATAAGAGTATGTGAAGATCTTCTTCATCACTATGTTGTTCATTTTGGTGAAATCAATTGTATTCTTGAGCAATACATGTTCATTGTTGTACTATATATATACAGTATGAAGGGATTTCAGTTTTTTTTTTTTAGTTTCACAAAATGTGACGGGTACAGGTTATGTACTTACAGAATCATCATGGAACGAAGGACAACTGGCTAGATCAGTTAAGGTAGAGGAAAGAGAGAGAGAAAAAGAGAGGGAAAGGGATGAAAGGGAGAGAGACCGCGAAAGAGAGAGGGATAATAAAGAAAGGGAAAGGCTGGACAAAGGAGCTGCTTTCGTTTTTAAAGATCATAAGGTTCATTCATTCACAAAAGAAAAATATTTGTTCAAACCAATTTCAGAGCTTGACCTCTCAAATTGTCAGCGGTGTACCCCTAGTTACCGTCTCCTGCCAAAACATGTAAGTCATTAAATCCATTATCATTTTCATGCCTAATATTTCTAACAATCTTTATTTCCGCTGCTTACTTTTCCTCATATCATCACAGTACCCAATGCCTCCTTCGAGCCACAGGACCGAACTTGGTGGGTCTGTATTGAATGATGTTTGGGTATCAGTGACTTCTGGGAGTGAGGATTATTCATTTAAGCACATGCGTAAAAATCAGTACGAGGAGAGCCTGTTTAAATGTGAAGATGACAGGTACAAACTACACTCTAAGCATTAGCAATTATCATTCATGCTCTAATAGATCTTAGTTACGGATCTGATTTTGAGCTCAATTTATTTCTTTTTGTGTGTGTATTTCCTGTCACTGCTTCACCTTGCTTTATGAATTATTATTTTCAGCCTCTTTTTTATTTCAACCACCGAAGATATTAGGGTTCTTGATAAATGCTTGTTTAATTGTTACTTTTTGCCTTCACAATCAGTTTTTCTAATTTCTGACCTCATTTTCCATTTTGAAATTTTAGGTTTGAGTTAGACATGCTACTGGAGTCAGTGAATGTAACAACCAAAAAAGTGGAGGAGTTGATGGAAAAAATGCAGAATACGATCAAGCCAGAAAGTCCTATTCGCATTGAGGAACATTTTTCTCGTAAGTCTTCCTGATCAACTGCCTAGGAAGCGACACTTATTCATCCTATTATTATTATCATCAAGATCATCCTTTTGTGTTTACCCATGGCCGTTATTTGTTTTTTTTTTAGCCCTAAACTTGAGATGCATTGAGAGGTTATATGGCGATCATGGATTGGATGTGATGGATGTTCTCCGCAAGAATGCTAGTCTTGCTTTGCCCGTCATATTTACTCGTCTCAAGCAGAAGCAAGAAGAATGGTTGAGGTGTCGTTCAGATTTTAACAAGGTCTGGGCTGACATTTATGCCAAGAATTATCACAAATCACTTGATCATCGTAGTTTCTATTTTAAACAACAGGATGCGAAGAATTTGGGCACGAAAGGTATATTAAACTTCTGTTTTTCCAATACTGTATATTATGATAAAATATTAGAGAATGTATATTTTGTGCTATTCTACACTGCTGTCATCTCCACAATTTAGATTAAACAGAAAGGTGTTCTTTTGGTTTTAATCTTTAATAATGCTTTTCTTTGGTCTGTCGAATTATTTCCTGTTGGTCTCCCGAGGAAATAAATGTTCTGTGGTTTACTGTTGGGAGCTCAAATTATACTCTTTAACAAAATCATAGGTTGAATTTGTCATGGTGTTTTCTCATCAGCTTTATTGGCCGAAATTAAAGAAATTAGTGAGAAAAAGCGGAAGGGGGATGACGTACTTCTTGCACTTGCTGCTGTAAATCGACGACCTATTATTCCTAATATGGAATTTGAGTATATAGATTCGGACATTCATGAAGACCTGTATCAAATCGTTAAGTACTCATGTGGAGAAATCTGCACATCCTCAGACCAGGTTGACAAAGTCATGAGGATTTGGACAACTTTTTTGGAGCCAATGCTGGGTGTTCCTCCAAGGCCTCTAGTTGCAGAGGATGCTGAAGATACAGTGAAGCCTAAAAGTCGTACTGTTAAGAATGGTGCTGCAAGTGTTGGCGAAAGCAGTGGCAGCCCTGGTCATGATGGTATTGTTTCTAATACAAAACTAAATGGCTATGATGGCATTACACCTGAACTAGCAGGTTCAAGTAGAGTTAGGATAGTAAGTGGGGATGCATCAGTAACCGAAAATGGTTTTCATGATGTAGAACGAGCTCCTAGACGGGGTGATAATCTGATTGGCATTCCACTTCATGGAAGAGTTCAAAATAATGCTCCCATGGCTGATGAAATGTCAGGAATAACTATTCAGACTGCTTCTGCAGAACGGTTAATGGATACTTCCTCTCTTGCTGGACGATCTGAACAAAGTCATGTTAGAACCAACCTGGAAATTAATTCCGGTTAGTATTGAGTGGAGGATAGCTTTACTTTCTATTCTTTAATTCAAAGTAGTAACTGGATTTTTTTTTTTTTTTTACTGTTTAAGGGGCGAGTTCTACACCGCTTAAATTTGGACATTCTGGAAATGACATAGTGCCTGAGCCTCGCACTAGTAATGGAGTCTTACCTTCAGAGGTATGAGTTTGCAGTCTAGGCCTTTTTGTTTTTCCCCCTTCAGTTTTGTGATTACTTTATGTAACTAATTTTTGTTGGTAAAACTATGGAGGCTTTCATGCTGACCTTCGGGATGAAACTTGTTTGTTTGTCTTTTGAACTATTCCATATTCATGTTGACATCTTTTACTGTCAAATTCAGGGAGGGGATAACGTGAGGCCCGTGTCTACAAATGGTGGTTGCACTACTGAAAGCAACAAAGTTCATAGATATCCTGAAAGTTCTGGTACTCATAATAGTTTTAAAGTTGAAAGGGAAGAGGGCGAGTTATCACCAAATGGGGATTTTGAAGAGGATAATTTCGTGTCCTTTGAAGATACTGCAATTGATGCAGTGCCTAAAGTGAAGGATGGTTCAGCTAGTCGACAATATCAAGCCAGGCCGGGAGAAGAAGCTGCTGAAGCGGCAGGAGAGATTGATGCGGATGCTGATGATGAGGGTGAAGAAAGTGCGCAAAGGTCTATGGAGGACAGTGAAAATGCTTCTGAGGCTGGTGAGGAAGTTTCGGGCAGTGAGTCAGCTGATGGTGAAGAATGTTCTCGTGAAGATCACGAGGAGGAAGAGGACGACGCTGATCATGATGCCAAGGCTGAAAGCGAGGGTGAGGCTGAGGGAATGGCCGATGCACATGATGCTGAGGGAGAAATTACATCGTTACCATTTTCAGAGTGTTTCTTGCACACAGTGAAGCCGCTTGCAAAGTTTGTACCTTCTGCATTACTTGACAAGGAAAATAACGGTTCACGTATATTCTATGGGAACGATTCATTCTATGTGCTTTACCGGCTACATCAGGTGAAAACAACAATTTTTCTATATGCAGATGTTTATAGATACAATTTATGAAGTAATTGTTATAGCTTATGATTTTATTTCATTGCAGACTTTGTATGAGAGGGTTCTCTCAGCAAAGACGAATTCAGCAACTGCTGAGAGGAAATGGAGATCTTCAAAGGATATAAGCCCTCCTGATCTATATGCCAAGTAATTTGTGTTCATGTTTTTGTTGACTCTGTTTTCTCTATATTAGGAAAGCTTGAGCACCTGTAATAATAATAGTTCCATTCATGTGATTCATGCAGATTTATGAGTGCACTGTACAATCTACTCGATGGTTCTTCTGACAGCACAAAATTTGAAGATGATTGCCGTGCTATCATTGGAACTCAGTCCTACGTTCTTTTCACTTTGGACAAACTGATATATAAAGTTGTTAAGCAGGTGTGTTTCTATTGTCACGGCTAACTGCTTCAAAGGTTTAATTTCTGACTATTTGTCCTCTCTTGCAGCTTCAAGCAGTTGCAACAGATGAGATGGAGAATAAGCTTCATCAACTCTATCTGTACGAGAAATCAAGGCGACCTGGAAGATTTTTTGATATAGTTTATCATGAAAATGGTCGTGTCCTCCTCCATGATGAGAGCATATACCGTTTTGAATGTGTATGTTTCCGAGTTTCTTTATTTGCACAATCTCATTTATTTACTATTAAGGTCTGTTAAGCTTGATGCATTTGCAGATATGCTATTAAGGAATTTGCTGTGGCATGGGTCTTTTGCATGTTAGGTTTGGTGCATATGTTTCATCTTTGCGGAAATTAAAAGATAGGCCCAAATAATGTACTGGTAGTTGAAGGCAAATTGGCTTCAATTGCAAATGCAGCTATTTGACATCACTATTGAGGGGGGTCATATTACCCCTATCTTGCAAAGTGCTTGCACATTGATTGTAGCCGTCACCTTCTCCAAATTTTGAACTTGCATGCACTTTCTTTGGTTTGCTTCATTTTAAATCCAAAATTACATCTACTGCATTTGCAAGGACAGATATCCACACTCCATATAGCAACTTCAAGAGCAGTTGCTTATTGAGTTATCAATTTCTACAAACTAAACCCCCATTAGTTCAGTTGAAAACGAGAGAAGTATTGGGCTAATTTGCAACTAATACCTTCACATTTGTGCAAGTTGCTACCATGAACTTTTAAAATCGACTTCATGCTACCATGGACTTTCAAGTTAGCAAGTTAATACCATGAGGTATATCATCAGTCCGTGGTATTAACTTGGAAAATAAGAAATAGTTCATGATAGCAAGTTGCACAAATGTGAAAGTTCATGGTATTTAGATGCAAGTTAGCCTATTTGTTCACCTTTCCTTTCCTGATTGCGTCAATTTGGTTCTCTTATTTACTTGACTTTCTACATCTCTTACCACTGACCTTCAGTGATTAGATTTCCCTTGTCTGTTAAAGTAGCCTCTGAAAATAAGTTGTCAACCTGCTTTTGGAGGTCAGAGGTGGCTCATGTATCTCATTTTTTGGGAAACTTGTGCATATTTCCTGTATGTTGAATAAATATCTAATAGTTGAGTAAGGTCTTGACTTTCAAATCTTTTGACATTTTGTCTTTTCTGCAGTCGTCAAATCCGAATAGATTATCTATCCAGCTGATGGAATATGGGCATGAAAAGCCCGAGGTGACAGCCGTTTCTATAGATCCTAATTTCACTGCTTACCTGTACAACGAATTCTTGTCGAGTGTTCCTGATGACAAGGAGAGAGAGGACATATTCATGAGAAGGTATGGAGAGTGGGTCATTGCAATGCTGATTTGTTGTAAATTGGAACATTCACTCATTAGTAACCATATATGTAACTTTTAACTGCAGGAATAAACGCAAATTTGGAACTGATGAGATTGTCAAGGCCATGGAGGGGACTCTAGTACTCAATGGCTTGGAATGCAAGATATCATGTAATTCCTCAAAGGTTTGGTAAATCTGACAATCATCTATTAATCAGTTATTTACATCTTGGAACTATATCCAAATATTTTGTTATGTCTGATAAATGCACGTACCCTAGGCATCTTATGTGCTTGACACGGAAGACTGCCTATTCCGTGTGAGGAAGAGGAGATGTTCTGAGAGCCGTACATCTCGTCCTGAGCTTATTTTAAAAGTCACTGGAAAAGTAGAAAGATTTCATAGCTTCTTGGAGAAATCCTGACATGCTAGACTCTGAAGGAGGTAATATTACTTGATGCATACGATTTTCATTTTTTATGAGGATAGCTCAGTGGCAGTTGATGGTTCGTGTGGTCTTTTATTTATTATGTTGTTTTTATGATTTCATATCCATTTTCTACATTTCTTGTAAAGCTGCACTGACCAGAAATCTCCTTTAGTTAATGGCAGCAATAGTTGTGTTAACCCCTGATACCATCATATAATTATCTTTTATCTGATCTTAATATAGTTAAGGACCATACTTATCAAGAAATGGCAAAGGAACATTTAAATTCTTGGGAAAATTGCTTGTGTGATTTGGACTAGCTTTATGTGATTTTTACAGTCATAATGAACAGGTTTCTTGTGCAGTGCCTAGATTTTGGCTGAGGGCTGGGTCTGGGGTCGAAGAAACCTTCGCTTTGGCAAGTCAAAGTTGTTGTAGCAAACGTCCATATTTCCTCTGCCAACCGCTTCTCTCTCTTTGAAGTAACAACTGGGGGAGTCTGTCATGTAAATCTGTTGTATGTCCTGACAATTCTGGCGGCGGTCGCAGCCTTTTCAGCCAGAAATATGTATATATGTAAGAACTCAGAGATTAGTTCTTTTGATTCCAATACTATTTGCTCCCTTCATTTGGCTTACAATTGGATACGTCCACATCCTCTTCAAGGTGATGTCCGTTTCTGAATATTTTCTGTTGTGAAGTGTAGTCTCCCATTGGATAGGAGCAAGAGAGTTGAGAGAAGCCAACCAATGTGGTTTATTATAGGAGATTGTATTGTTAGCAAATTGCATATTCAGTCAGAAATTTGTCTTGGTCATGGAAAATACGACAATGGTGCCAAATATGAAACCTGTATGATGTGGTTTCTACTATTAATTATTGTTCAGGATAAATTATACTTTGCAGCTAGGTAGTTATTTTTGTTTTTCTCGCACTGTATTATTAACTCTTGGATTCTTCACGATCCTGTACAACAATATCAGCCTTGTACTGGAGACAACACAGATTGTTCCTTAAAACTGCTATGTTTGCCAAATTGAAAAGCTTTTAGTGTATAAACCACATATCCTCTCTCTGGGCATGCAGTATCTGACTAGTTACAAATCAATGCAGAACTCGAGTCTGATACGAATTCTTGCTTCTTCTCTGGAGGATTGCCCAAGTCAGAGCATTCTGATATTACTGTTGTTGAACCCTCATCAATTGAAAACATACTCCTAACTCAAATCTCCAGAAGTCTCCAGAAAGTTGATCAAGTGTAGATGAACCATCTCAACAGCTTTGTCATCACAAAAATCATGAGTACCACCTCAAATGGTTTAATATTGTCGTATCCTCTTTCCTACCTAATGTTCTGAAAATTGGATTTCAGAACTAGCTGGCTGCTTAGATGCTAGGTGTACGGTGCTCGTCCGATGTAGGCATAGGCATTCGTCTATTCTAGTGCCATTGACGTCCAATCATAAATGTTATTGGATTTTATAAAAAAATTGATACACTTTTCACTTGAAATATTTGTTGACTTGTTACATGTGATACAAGCTTACTGTATATTTGGTCTTGTTTCATAAGATTTTCAATCAAATATAGGTGTGATACAATTGATCATGTTCTACGGTTAAATTAGATACGGGTTTGTTATTGAATCTCTGGTTTGGTTGAGCCCATATCCAAACTCTTAACCATTAAGAATTTCCTTAGGGTATGTTTGGTAACAGTGTTTTTATCGGTTTTGGGAGGTTTTTGAGCCGACCGTTTATGAAAATCTATGCTTAGTAATTTTTATAAATTAGATACGGGTTTGTTATTGAATCTTTGGTTTGGTTGAGCCCATATCCAAACTCTAACCATTAAGAATTTCCTTAGGGTATGCTTGGTAATAGTGTTTTCATCGGTTTTGAGATATTTTTGAACCGGCCGTTTATGAAACCCTATGCTTAGTAATTTTTATGAGACAAGTTTTGGTCGGCTCAAAAATCTCCCAAAACCGGTGTAATGTAATTTTGGGTGACTTTATAAACACCCCAAATTGATGGATTTTGAGAAGTTTTATTATTTTATTTTATTTTATTTATTCTTGTAAAATTTTTTTTAGAACCGTTCGTTACCAAGTATGGATTAGATTGGTTTAAAAGCCGATGCTTAAAACCACTCAAAATCGGACCTCTCATAACTAGTACTCTAAAAATACCTCATAGCCGTTACTTCCCACAATTGTCAAGCAGATCCTTACGTTTTGCAAACTTACAGCTCAAATTGTTATATAGTTTGTTGCAATGACACAGAGTTATACTATTTTAAATAGATGTGTGGGGACTTCCATGACAAGGTGCACCATAACTGTACACAAAGTTTCTTCCTTCGGAACATGCATAGTCGCGTTTGGATCGATTGGGGATTGTCAAAATTATGGCACTCTAAAAGTCAAAAGTTCTCTGTCTATAAGGCTACAAAATTTTTGGCTATACTTGTGTATAGCCAAGACTAGGAAAACTTTGGCAGTTCTTAGCAGAGATCAGTGACTTAGAACTGTCAAAATTTTGACAGTCCACAATAAAGAATAGTTCAAGTAAAAAAAAAAAATTGTAATTCTTCCGAGATAAAAGTGCTATATTCTCCTTGAAATAGAGCACAATAACTAGTACATATTGAATTTTTTTTCACTAATATAGTATTAGTAAGGGTGCTGCTACGTTGTCCGTGCGCGGTCCAGATTAGCTTGTAAAAATTCACTAATATAGTAATACGGGGTCCGAATTTTGGACGCCTTTTTCATTTCCCTATTAGTAAAGCTCAAATTTGGATAGTCCAAATTAGCTTGTAAAATTTTAATATAGTTTTAATGTAAAAACAAGGGTTAAAATTTAAATAAAAAAAATGATAATATAATATTTTAGTACAAACATAATTTTAAAAGTCTTTTCATACTAGCAAATCAACAAAAAATAATAATTACAATAACATTCTATGTGATTTTATGTGTTTAAATGACTGCAAGACATCTTCCTCGGCAATTTTGTTGAAAACGTCTAGTTTTTAGTTGATGCATGTGCATACGACTAAAAACTAATTCGGTCAAGTCAAGTCAATCTCATGTTAAGTTCAAGTAATTCGAGGACAGATGATTAAGTTAAGTCGCATCTAAACAAGTATGGTTAACAAAGAATCAAGTACGTGACAAGAAAGTGACAAACAATATATATGAAAATAAATAAACATCGAGGGAACCACAATCATATCCAAACCTAATGAAGCACATGAAGCACACACAAGTAGTTATATGATAGAATAAGAAAGAAACAGACATGAACAATCATGAGTGAAAAAAAGCATAAATACTGTACAAGTTGGTAAGGCATACTTGTCTGTAGTCTAATGTGTGAGGATCAATGGAACCCCAATCACATCCAAACCAAATTTATAGAAAAAGAAATTATTAACTTATGTAAATTTAATTACTTGCTATTACTTTAAATTTATATTTTTATTATCAACCTAACTCTTTTATTCCCTTATTAATGTAACTATTAAAGAGTATACACTTATTATTTATTAAGTTAGTTTTAAGTACCTTAAATTTTAAATTATTTATTTACTATTTCTATTTATTACTTATGTTTATATATATACACATAAGTTGAAAACTATTTACTCATGATCTAGTATTGTATTTAGTATTATCTATCTTAGGTTTACAATTAGCTTTATTCAATCAAACAATGGCATAGGGACATATAGATGTATAGTTATGTTCTTATTCTGTAATTTAACTAGCATTTATTATATCTATACCAAGTTAACCTATTCCTAGGTATATGTTTGTACAACCAAATATTCTAAATTTTTTAGATTTCAAGTTATGAGAGATCGAGGGTTAAATGCCATTTCCTCCTAAGTACATGACATGCACCCTTGGTATTCAATATTAGTTAATGAATAGTGCTCTCTTTTACTTAACCTTCTTCATAATAAAGGAATATTCATTCTACGTGATCGACAGTAATAATATATATTTTCTTCATACACGTAATAATATATATTTTCTTTGTCAGTACATGCATTATTGGTCATTGAAGATGTGTATATGCACTGAGAGGGAGGTCCTTTTTGGGAACGAAAGCGCAAAAATCGTTTTCCAAACCAAGAAGTCCTGCGAGAGAACCGAACAAAAGCACACAAACCAAAAATATCAAACACAAATCGCAGACACATGGATTTTTACATGAAAAATTCAAATGGAAAAAACCACAGAACGATCGGAGTCCAACCCTGAAAATCCTCCACTAATGGAATAAGAAATACACCGACTCCTTACAAACTTCTCACCGATCCAAACGGATCACCACAACTCTTTGGAATAGAAAATAGATCACAGACAAACGAATAACGGAGATGACGAGAAAAGAATTATCCGAAATCGATCTACTCTTCGAAATAGCCTTCAATCTCTTCATCTCTCCTTCCAATGTTGTAAAAGCACTATTGCCTCCTTTTGCAATATTTTGAGTTATGAGATATATTTTAGGGCTAGGAGACACCTAATATATATAGCCTCAAACCCACAACTAGTATTCCTATTATATATATGAATACTCAATCCAAATCTAAATCCATTGACATATTCCTATTATATGTAGGAATATTCAATTCAAATCTAAATTCATTGACATATTCCTATTATATGTAAGAATATCCAATCCAAATATATTGAGGTATTCCTATTATATGTAGGAATACTCAATCCAACTCTGAGGTATTTTTCACATAGGTTGGGAACCCCACCCACTCCAACAAATCTTCCCCTCCACAACTATGTGGAGGGGGGCGTCATCCCAACGATCCGCCTGCAGTACTCAAACTTTTATTTTGGAAGAATTTTTGTGAACATGTATGCTCCGTTGTCATTCGTATGAACCTTCTAAAGCGATGCTTGCTTCTTTTCAACCACATCCCATATCCAATGATACCGGTTATCAATGTGCTTGGACCGGCTATGAAATGTCTGGTTCTTCACAAGGTGAATTGCACTATGGCTATCAAAAAGCAAAGGGTACTGCTCTTGATTTAGCCCTATTTCCTGCAACACTTCTTCATCCACAATAACTCCTTGTAAGCCTCCGTCGTCGCAATGTACTCTGCCTCTGTCGTCGACAAGAAAACACACTTCTGCAACCGCAACTACCACGATACCGCTCCATCAGCAAATATCATTACATAGCCCGAAGTCGATCGCCTCGTATCTACATCTCCAGCCATATCAACATCGGTATACTCAACCAGCTTCGACTCGTCACTACCAAAAAACAGTCTCCAATCGATAGTGCCTTGAAGGTATCGTAGAGTCCACTTGACCACACTCTAATGTACCCTTCCAGGATTGAAAGTATACATGCGAACTATGCCAACTGCGTGAGCGATGTATGGTCTCGTACACACCATAGCATACATGAGACTTCCCACAGTTGAGGCATATGAAACCCGCTCCATATCTTCCTTCTCGTCCTTTGTAGATGGACACTGCTCCTCAGTGAACTTAAAGTGAGCCGCTAGGGGGTTACTCAATTTCTTCGATCAGTCCATTCTGAAATGCTGAAGTAGCCGGTGAATGTACTTCTTTTGGGATAATATAGCAGCTTGGAATCTCTCTCTCGACTGATCTCCATCCCAAGAATAGTCTTCGCTGTGCCCAAATCCTTCATAGAGAAGGCCACGCCCAGTTGGCGCTTCAACTCCGCTATCCTAGTGGCATTTCGACCCACCAATAGCATATCATCAACATTGAGCAGTAAAATGATAAAATCATCCTCGACAAAGTACCTCATAAATACACAGTAATCCGACGTCGTCCGTGCATAACCATGCTCCCCCATAAATGACTCAAACTTTCTGTACCACTGTCTCGGAGCCCGCTTCAAACCATACAAGCTCTTTCTCAACCGGCTGACCAAGTGTGGCTTGCCCTTCTCACAGAATCCCTCTGGCTGCTCCATGTATAACTCCTCATCAAGATTACCGTAGAGGAATATCGTCTTCACGTCCATCTGCTCGACCTCCAAGTCAAAACTGGATGCCAATGCTAGCACCACCCGAATAGACGACTGCTTGACGACTGACAAAAAGATCTCATCATAATCTACGCCCTTCCGGTGACTGGAGCCTTTAACTACCAGCCTCACTTTGTATCGATGACGAGTAGCATCATCTATCTGCTTAACTATGAATACCCATCGATTTTCAAAGCCTTCTTTCTCTTTGGCTACCGTACCAGCTCATAAGTAGAATTAGAATGTAAGGAACTCATCTCCTTCTGCATAGCCTCCATCCACTCCTGCCTGTGTTCGTCTTCCATAGCCCCTGCAAGGCTTTCGGGCTCTCCTCCGTCAGTCAGTAGCACATACTCACCCGATGAGTATCTCGTAGATGGTCGACGCTCTCTATCGCTCCTCCTCAATGGAACCACTGGTGCTGGCTGTATACCAACAACCTCCTTCCCTTCAGGAACTGCCTCCTCGACATGCTCATCCTCCTGATGGTCACCCTGACCACCATCAGCAGACTGATGATGAAGGTTGGGAGCAACAACATGTACTGGATCCCCCATAACTGGATCCTCTGCGATATCCTCTGAAAACTACTCGAAGTGAAATGACTCTAACTCAGGCAATTTCTCAGCCTCATAAGGCATCTCAAAATCCTGAGTGTTGGTCATGGTATGATCCTCGACGAACACAACGTCCCTGCTTCTGTAGAGCTTTTTTTCCACTGGGTCGTAGAGTCTATAGCCAAACTCATCCCGACCATAGCCGACAAATACGCACCGTCTCGTCTTCGGCTCAAGTTTGGATCTTTCGTCCTTCGGTACATGCATGAAGGCCTTACAACCAAACACTCGCAGGTGATTGTATGATGACTCTTTGTCGTACCATAATTTGTTAGGCACATCACCCTGCAAAGAACGCTAGGAGATAAATTAATAATATAAGTAGCAGTGTAATGAGCCTCACCCCAATAATTGTCCGACAAGTTTACTTCTGACAGCAAATATCGTATCCTCTCCATCAGCGTCCTGTTCATTCGCTTCGCTACACCCGTCTCCCTTTCAACAGAGGCCTGAAACTCTTTGAAAGTGGACAGCATCTGATCCTTGGTCTTTAAGGAATAGACCCAAACCTTCCTGGAACAATCATCAATAAATGTCACAAAATAAGAAGCACCAACAATGGACTTTACCATCATAGAATCGCAGACATCCGAGTGAATCAACTCGAGCAACGCCGGCTTCCTTGAACTTGGATGACTTTGGAAAGACACCATATTTTTCTTTTCCTCCAAGCAGTGCACATCTCTCCAATTTTGTAGACTTTAGCCCCGGAATCACCTTCATGTTCACTAAGTAGCTCATCCCTTTCTCGCTAATATTGCTTAGCCGCCTGTGCCACAACTTGGTAGGCGCATCAATAGCCGCGTTCACCTCTTGTGTCCCATCCACGCTCCCTTCCATATAATAGAGTTCGGACCTCTTTCCTCCTATGGCAATCACCATCGAACCTCTGGAAAGCTTCCACTGATTATTCTTGAAGAGAATGAAGAAACCCTCATCATCCAACCTTCCAACCAACACCAGGTTGAAACGGATATCAGGGACATGACGGACATCTTTGAGAACAAGAACTACACCCGTCTTCGTCCTCAAATGCACATCTCTAATAGCAACATCTTTCGACACATCTTTGTTGCTCATCTTCAACACTCCACAGTTGTCTGTTGTGTAAGTAGCAAATATTGCCCTATTATGAGATACGTGGGCTGAAGCACCTGAGTCCACCAGCCAGGAGTTGTCATCGCAGGCGAGATTCATAACAACCTTATCACCTATAATGATCACGTCGTCTCCATGTGCCGAGGACGTCGTTGTAGTGTTCTCACTTTGCTTTCCCTTGTCGCCCTTCTTCTTTCTCTTCTAAGTGAAACAGTTCCGCTTGATGTGGCCCTTTTTGCAAAAATGGTAACACTCTGAGTCCTCGTACCGACCCTTGGACCTGTCTCTGCTCTTGTCTCTACTACCACCTGGACCCCTGCTTTTGCTTCTTCTGCGGCTCTATGAAACTAGCGCCTCTAAGTGGGATATGGATGTAGTATCCTGAGAACATCTCTACATTTCTTCATTCAGTACCCCACTCTTGGAAAACTCCAGACTGACCACGCCTTCCAGACCAAAAGCGATCATAGACACTTTTACGGTTTTCCACGAGTCTGGAAATGTACACAGCAACCATAGTCCATGAACCTCGTCGTCGAACTTGACTCCCATCAAGGATAGCTGGTCAACCACACCCTGGAACTCACTCAAATGATCCGTAATAGACGCACCATCTTTGTACCGCAGACTCATCATCATTCGGATCAGGAACAACTTGTTTATCCCTGTCTTCTTCGCATACAAAGATTCTAGCTTATCCCTCAACGTCTTCGCGTGCTCAATATTGACAACGTAATTGTACACATTCTCGTCAACGAACTGCCTGATATATCCACACACCTGTATATGTTCGAACTTCCAGTCCTCTTCGAATTTGTCACTGGGCTTCTCGGACGTAAATACTGGAAGATGCATCTTCTTGACGAACATCAAATCCTCCATCTTGCTCCGCCAATAGTGATAGTTGGTACCGTCCAAGTTTACCATGCGCACCGTATAAATGTCCATCTGTACTCCCTGATTTGACTGTCAACTTCTGACACCTTTCTGAACTCAAGAACCTGGCTCTGATACCACTTTATTGGGAACAAAAGCGCAAAAATCGTTCCCCAAACCAAGAAGCCCTGCGAGAGAACCGAGCAAAAGCACACAAACCAAAAATGCTAAACACAAATCGCAGACCCAGAGATTTTTACGTGAAAAACCAAAATGGAAAAAATCACGGGATGATCAGAGTCCAACCCTGAAAAGCCTCCACTAATGGAATAAGAAATACACCGACTCCTTACAAGCTTCTCACCGATCCAAACGGATCACCATAACTCTTTGGAATAGAAAATAGATCACAAACAAACGAAGAATGGAGATGACGAGAAAAGAATTACCCGAAACCGTATCTCCTCTTCGAAATAGCCTTCAATCTCTTCATCTCTCCTTCCAATGTAGAATGTCTCATTTTGCAATATTTTGAGATATGAGATATATTTTAGGGCTAGGAGACACCTAATATATATAGCCTCAACCCACAACTAGTATTCCTATTATATATAGGAATAACCAATCCAAATCTAAATTCATTGACATATTCTTATTATATGTAGGAATACACAATCCAAATATATTGAGGTATTCATATTATATGTAGGAATACTCAATCCAACTCCAGGACATTTTCCACATAGGTTGGGAATCCCACCCACTCCAGCAGTCCGTACGTCCGGGGTCATGAATTAAGTCAGCAAGCGCAGGAGGAGCCGCAAGCGCGGAGGAAAGTCAGGTGACTGGCGGTCGGCAGCGACTACCGGGTCGGTTTGAGTTCACGCGGTGGGCTTCCGGACGGACTCGACGGTGCGGAGATCTGGGTCGCCCGGAGACTCGGACCGGGACGACATGGGACTGATTAGAAGAAGACTTTTGGAAAAAAATTGAGAGATCGATCGGAGAACACTTCGGGTTGCAATTTTGATTGCATCCCTGCAGGTTCCCATTATGGTGTATGAATATATTCAATATATACATAAATAGATAACAATCCTAGATTTAAGCAAATTAAATCCTAAAATGAAAGAAAAAAAGAAGATAATAATCCTAGATTGAAACAAATTTAGCCACGTAATAAAGAGATTGTGAATTTGATTGAATCTGAATGATAAAAAATATTGAGCATAAACCATTTAATAATATTAAGATTTGTAAGGATATCTATCTATATATATACACTCCCCTCATTTCTTTCACCCCCTGCCATATATTATTAAGATTTGTAAGGATATCCATCTATATATATACACACTCCTCATTTCTTTCACCACCCTGCCAGGGGTGGAGCCAGGATTTTGGAGTAGGGTGGGCTAGCTAGTAGTTACTATAAGATTCTAAAAATTTATGCCAAAAATTCGACAGACTTTTCTATGTAAATTCGATGATTCGACATAATTTTCTTTGTAAATTTATGCCTAAATTTTGGTAATGTTTACTAATTGATAATTTTTCACCAAATATAATTGTTTCCATCTATTCCAAAGATATACTATGCATTTCAAAAAAGAATACTAGGAAGCAAGAATCTGAAAATGAAAGCCAAAACCTTGAGGAAAAAGTACTCTTGCACTCCAAGTAGTTAGGCACCAAGTAAGGTATGAACATTTGCATTTTCAGGTGACAACTGAACAGCTTACTTAAACAACCAAGCAACCTGGAAAGATATATAAGATCAGCTTTTAGAAGATAGTACATATAAATCTATCAGGTCCATTTGCAATAGGCTTCAAGCAGATAACTATAAAGACTTGATTTCATATAGAAAATTGAAATTATAGAAATAACCAAACAGCTTATGTAAAGAAACAACACACTTAAAAAAGTTTTTCTTAGACCATAAAAAAGCCTAGACATATAGGTAAAATGATTCAATTCATTACTAGGAATCACATTCATATTTACAATTTTAAGACTAAGACAGTAAAAATAAATAACATACAAATATAATGAAAAATAGAATTAACAGCAGTTAAATTTTGAACAAGTTTTCAAATTCTAATAAACACATGGATTGTTCCTGTATACAACCTCCTTCAAAATCTGAAGTTGTAACTAACAATCCAAACTATATTCCCTTTATATGTCAATTAAATATAACTACTAAAGATAAACACATTGAGTGAAATTTGATAAATCTTCCATAACTTTCACAAAATATCTACGAGTAGATTTGGGTCCTCCTATGTGTGTCAAAAACGTACATCGAGTCCCCTTATTAACTCTCTTCCAATTTTTAAACCCATCGACAATCAATGTGCAATGGAGAGCATTATCATTTTCAAAAAGATAACGTGGAGAACAAAATGTTGCATCCTTTGAAGGAGAGTACTCTAACCAATAAAATTGTTGGAACCAAGAGTATTGAAATCGACGAAACTATTTTCCGAACTAAGACGGTAAAAATGTTGTCAATTTTGGCTGATATGGACTTATTTTGATATACGTCCGTACAATCTCATTCAAGAGAATTTAAATCACCTATAATCGCATCCCTATGATCAACCCTTGGGGTTGAAACATTAACATTCGAAGGAGGGGGAGACTTTCACTTCCTTATGTTTCACCCATTGGTTTAAAGAATGAAAAAAGGGTTTTCTTTCTCTTGTTTTCTTGATTTTCTATTATATTCCAAAGGCCTATTAAATAGTGAATTAAAATCAAACTAAATACCGAATATTTGGGGGTTTGGATTTTACAAAAATTTAATTCAAAGGAGGATGGTGATGATGATAGGGTTTTACCAGAGGAGGTGAAGAGGGAGAGCCGAGAGCGGGAGGGGGCCAGGGGCTGCAGCATCCTGGTCGCCGGTTGGGCTAGAGTGTGGAGAAGGGGAGCACCCGGAGATGGGGAGCACCCAGAGCGTCTCGGTCGTGGGTCGCGGCCTCGCGGGTCTTCGGTCGTCAGTCGTCGGTCGCGGGTCACTGTGTAATAAACCCTAGACTATGAGACAGAGAGTCAGAGAGTCAGGGTCTGAGGTCTCTGGACTCAAACGATTCACTCTTCACATCTGTTGATTGGTATAATGGGTGAGATTTATGGAGTATTAGGTGGACTATAAGTCTATACTAGCATATATATATATATATATATATATATATATATATATATATATATATATATATATATATATAAAAGTTTGCTATTTTTTTTTTTTGCACTGGGCTACAGCCTAGTGCAAGTTCAATGTGCCTCCGCCCCTGGCTGCACTCGAATTCTAGTGGCCTAGACTCAACAAGAACCTCCAACCGGCTCTATTGTACATCTTCACGTCCAGTCGACCTGCAGTACCACCGCTCTCCTTCTTCTTGCCACCGATGCCCTCCTTCTTCTTGCCCCCGATGCCGCCTTTTGATGTGCTTGCTTCTCCGCCAATATCATGTACTACTTTATAAGACGTAGTACTTGCATCTTCGACTCCTTCTTCTACCACCATCAACTTCTTTCCCTTTATGTAGATGTTGTCGTCATGTACTAATTTTGCCTGTCAGTCAGAAATTGATTTTAGTTAGATGAAAATTAAAAATTAAAAACTATGATGCATGGCTTAATTAATTATGGTTAGATCGATGAGGAAGACGATCGTGAGAAGAGATCCTGATATATACTTGGGATGTTAAGTACAAATATATAGCCTAACTCATCATAATTTCTATTATATACTAATATACGTACGTACGTACCTTTTTGGCCGACTTTCTTGGAACAGGATACTCTGTGAGGGTGCTAGCTCTCTTCTCGTCGTCGTCGAGCATCTTACGGATAATCGTATTTACGGCAGTGTTAACGACGCAGAGACGACTCTGTTGTTTGTCGACATCTGACACTAAAAGTTTTTTTTCCATCACAAATCATAGTTGGCCATGGCTGGGGTACTTCTCTCTGTGGTATTGTCGCCTCCGCAGGCTATGGCTGGGGTTCTTCGTCTTTTTTCTCCTCCATGTCTCTCTTTATCTCCATGGATGACTCTTTCTTTCTCTATGGCAGGGTGCAGGGGCGGAGGCACATTGAACTTGCACTGGGCTGTAGCCCAGTGCAAAAAAAAAAGCAAACTTTTATATATATATATGCTAGTATAGACTTATAGTCCACCTAATACTCCATAAAGCTCACCCATTATACCAATCAACAGATGTGAAGAGTGAATCGTTTGAGTCCAGAGACCTCAGACCCCGACTCTCTCACTCTCTGTCTCATAGTCTAGGGTTTATTACACAGTGACTCGCGACCGACGACCGACGACCGAAGACCCGCGAGGCCGCGACCCACGACTGAGACGCTCCGGGTGCTCCCCATCTCCGGGTGCTCCCCTTCTCCACACACTAGCCCAACCGGCGACCAGGACGCTGCAGCCCCTGGCCCCCTCCCGCTCTCGGCTCTCCTAGTCTCCCTCTTCACCTCCTCTGGTAAAACCCTATCATCATCACCATCCTCCTTTGAATTAAATTTTTGTAAAATCCTAACCCCCAAATATTTGGTATTTAGTTTGATTTTAATTCACTATTTAATAGGCCTTTGGAATATAATGAAAAATCAAGGAAACAAGAGAAAGAAAACCCTTTTTTTCATTCTTTAAACCAATGGGTGAAACATAAGGAAGTGAAAGTCTCCCCCTCATTCGAATGTTAATGTTTCAACCCCAAGGGTTGATCATAGGGATGCGATTATAGGTGATTTAAATTCTCTTGAATGAGATCGTACGTACGTATATCAAAATAAGTCCATATCAGCCAAAATTGACAACATTTTCACCGTCTTAGTTCGGAAAACAGTTTCGTCGATTTCAATACTCTTGGTTCCAACAATTTTATTGGTTAGAGTACTCTCATTCAAAGGATGCAACATTTTGTTCTCCATGTTATCTTTTTGAAAATGATAATGCTCTCCATTGCACATTGACTGTCGATGGGTTTAAAAATTGGAAGAGAGTTAATGAGGGGACTCGATGTATATTTTTGACACACATGGGAGGACCCAAATATACTCGTAGATATTTCGTGAAAGTTATGGAAGATTTATCAAATTTTACTCAATGTGCTTATCTTTAGTAGTTATATTTAATTGACATACAAAGGGAATATAGTTTGGATTGTTAGTTACAACTTCAGATTTTGAAGGAGGTTGTATGCAGGAACAATCCATGTGTTTATTAGAATTTGAAAACTTGTTCAAAATTTAACTGCTGTTAATTCTATTTTTCATTATATTTGTATGTCATTTATGTTTACTGTCTTAGTCTTAAAATTGTAAATATGAATGTGATTCCTAGTAATGAATTGAATCATTTTACCTATATGTCTAGGCTTTTTTATGGTCTAAGAAAAACTTTTTTAAGTGTGTTGTTTCTTTACATAAGCTGTTTGGTTATTTCTATAATTTCAATTTTCTATATGAAATCAAGTCTTTATAGTTATCTGCTTGAAGCCTATTACAAATGGACCTGATAGATTTATATGTACTATCTTCTAAAAGCTGATCTTATATATCTTTCCAGGTTGCTTGGTTGTTCAAGTAAGCTGTTCAGTTGTCACCTGAAAATACAAATGTTCATACCTTACTTGGTGCCTAACAACTTGGAGTGCAAGAGTACTTTTTCCTCAAGGTTTTGGCTTTCATTTTCAGATTCTTGCTTCATAGTATTCTTTTTTGAAATGCATAGTATATCTTTGGAATAGATGGAAACAATTATATTTGGTGAAAAATTATCAATTAGTAAACATAACCAAAATTTAGGCATAAATTTACAAAGAAAATTCTGTCGAATCATCGAATTCACATAGAAAAGTCTGTCGAATTTTTGGCATAAATTTTTAGAATCTTATAGTAACTACTAGCTAGCCCACCCTATTCCAAAATTCTGGCTCCGTCCCTGGTTGCAACTGAATGATTATTTAAAAAATATATATAAAGTAAAAAATATGGTTATACAGTAGCAAGAAGCCCCTAGAACTAGAGCAAAAGGACATGACATTATCGACCGAAATTTTTTCAGATAAAGAATTTGAAGTTGTTGCTGTGTTGTTGTTATAATTTCTTAGTTTTGCTTTTCAAATATATTAATATAGCAATTTTAACCTTTGAAACTTGATTTTAAATAGAAATTTTTGCATGCAATCTTGCTAACATTTCCATGTTAGGCCCTACTATTTTTGTTCGGGATAAATAACATTTGCATCTTATTTTTCGCTTGGTTTCGAAATAGTATGTGTTCCACATTTATCCACAACCATATCAGCATGCATGTACTGGAGACAACGTAGATTGTTCCTTAAACTTTTATATATATATATATATATATATATATATATATATGCATGTTTGCCAAATTGAAAAGCTTTTAGCTAACTACTGTATGCTATAAACCATATATCCTCTCTCCGGACATGGCAGTATCTGACTAGTAACAAATCAATGCAGAACTCGAGTCCGATACTAATTCATGGTCCATCTCCGGAGGATTGCCCAAGTCAGAGCATTCTGAGATCACTGTTGTTGAACCTCATCAATTGAAAACAGACTCCTAACTCGAGCTCCAAAAAGTTGATCAACTGTAGATGAGCCTCTCAACAGCTTTTGTTGTCACATAAATCATGAGGACTACATAGAATGGTGTCCTCCTAATATCAACAGAAAAAAATGTTGTCATATTTTCTTTTCTGCCTAGTGTTCTAAAAATCGGACTAGGTAGCCTCCTAGACACTGTCATCAGTGGCAGAACTAGTCTCTAAAATTAGAGAGGACTGAACTTTGGGTACAGCTTGAACGACAAGAGTACACTAGCATCAAAGTGTCTGGCTCCGGACCCAGAATACTGAAGAACGGAGGCCGACAAAGTCAACTACGTATACCAGATAACTCAGTACCCTGAGATACGGTCACGACTGTGACTAGGCATGAGGGGTTAATACTACAAGCTATCAGTCAACCTAAGTCAAGCAATCATAGTGTCTCAATCACAAGCAGGAATCCACAATATACAAAGAAATATGATCATCTGAGGCAAAATAGTAAAGCATTCCAAACCATATATATATAGCTGATCATGAAGCTAGTAATACAAAATGAAAAACTAGCAAGAGTGTAAGTCATACATGATCAACTATTACTATAGTCTAGAATATGATAATCATGCCATGCCCAGTAGGCGATGTATCAAGTCCAAAATAAGAGCTAACAGGTGCTCGGGAACGCCACAAATGAATATGTACAATAAGTGGGAGAACAAGATAGAAACCCACTCAATCGATCTGGTGCTCCGTGTGGTCACCATCCACGAAAAGAAACGAAGGATCCTCTGGCTCTGCTACCGGATCTGGCCAAGCAAAACCAGTGGGTGTCACGCCCCGATTTCGGCTAATCGATAATCGTCCCCCGGGCGTGATGCCGTGCACGCGTAGGGCGCGCGTGCACAAGGCCTTAGGCATAAGGATATTCTTTAGAACAATGCAACAGAGTAGACATATAAGATAACACAAGGTTGAGGCAAGAAAAGTTTCTCTTTTATTCATAATGAACATCTTTTTACATTGCTTGACTCAAAAGTATAAAATGCCCACGGGCTTACAAACTTGGACGCAAAATGAGATAGCCGATCCATACATTATGTCCCTTTACATAGATTCAAAAATGCAAAACCACCTTGGGTGCGAGTAAGCACCATCGCCTTAGCGATATTCAGCAACTGGAGAGAGAGAAAGGCTTCTAGCTTGAGCCTCCAAAAGTCTTGGCCACGAACCGCCAAGGATCCCAAAAGTTCTGAAAGAGCTTCAGCTCCTCGCCGCGTTGCCTTGCGCCGGGGAACCTGCTACAACGAGGGTCAGTACTTCGGAAAGTACTGGTGAAGGCTAGCTGCTCAACTTTACCAAGCTCATGAGATGAGATCTAATGAGTATGCTACAATTATGTTCTTAGGTGGGTTTCTATTCTTGCCTAGTTCAGATTTCATTTAGCAGGTATGCAAGAACAATATAACATAACTTCACATGCCACCGTTCGGTGGCTTTACCTGTCCCGTCTGAACCACCTGTACAACTTACCATAGCCTTCCCTGCCACGAAGACATAGTTAGTCTGCACAGTTTAGATATACACAAATTCCTTCTTTGTTGTTCTACCAGCCATCATGGGTTTAGTCTGGGCTGGCGGCGACGCTTGCAGCGCGGGTAGCTAGCCCCGCTACAATTCCCCGCTCCCAGTACTAAGAAAGTAGATTCCGCCCGGGTCGAAACGGCCCGGTGCCCCGGAACCGCTCGCAGGAACCTGGATCCCTTGTGCACAAGAATTCCCATGACCATTTCTATGACTCTACCTCATAGATTTACCTACTAGCCATTTAAAGAACATCATGTATGAAACTGCTTTACTGTACTATCAAAATCAACCAACAGTTATATGAAATAACATGCAGCAATTTATAGAAGAACACTTTGAACTATCGATAGATACCAACCCATTAAACACCCAACGAACATGCATGCATCAATAAATTATGCAAGGTTTGTATGACAAGCAATGGGTGTTCCAAGCCTACTTCTTATCTTTATCTTGTTATCCAACTTGTTACTTAATTGGTATCGTTTGATTGAATGCCCAACTGAGTCAGTTTTATTATGAACGGAGCCCTTGGAAAGAAGGTGCTTATCGAAATAGAGCCACTCACAAGTTTGGTTGAATAGGAAGAAGAAGGAGAGGCCCCTAAGACTCCGCTCGCGCGTCGTCTACACGATCACCTGCACGCACCAACGGATGATCAATACCTCCTGCTTCGGTCTCCAAGGCTCGATATGAAATACGAAATCCTAAGAACGAAAGCAATGAAATCCATTGAAACCGTTCAAGAAAACGCAAGTCATAAAACCAACAAGAAAGCATCCAAGCGGCACGAAAACGGACAAGAAACCAACGCAACGGAAAGGCCCCTCTCGACTCTGCCGCCGAGTCCATCCTCGAGGCACAATCCATTGAATATGGGACCTGATTCCGAAGAAACCAATCCATAACGAGGAAAGGATCTTAATTCAATCTGTCCCGTTCGGACGGTCGTAAGTATTCCTTGGCCGCGCTCCCCGAATAGGGGGAACGGGGCATTACATCATAACCATCCAAAAGAAAGTTTCGTCCCGAAACTTAGGAATAGAACCTACCACTAAGGAATAATGAGGGGAACCTTTCCCTCATATCAGCTTCAAGTTCCCAGGTCGACTCCTCGACCGAGTGGTTCCGCCACAGGACGCGCACTAGCGAGACGGTTCGGTTCCGCAACTGCTTCTCTTTACGATCCAAAACTTGGACAGGCTCTGCCGCGTACGACAAGTCCGCTTGCAGATTCAACTGACCCAAGTCGACTATGTGGTTCGGGTCGTGTACAAACTTTCTCAGCTGTGAAACGTGAAAAATATTGTGTACTTCTGATAGGGCAGGCGGCAAAGCAACTTGGTAGGCGACCGGAGTAACCCGTTTGAGAATTTCAAACGGTCCAACAAATCTTGGACTTAACTTTCCTTTTACTCCGAATCGCATGACTCCGCGCATAGGCGAGACTTTCAAGAACACATGATCCCCTTCAAAGAATTCAAGGGGGCGACGTCGAGCATCGGCATAACTCTTTTGTCGGCTTTGTGCTGTCTTCAACCGTTCACGAATCAATCGAACTTTTTGTACGGTTTGTTCAACCAGCTCCGGCCCAAGGATTTGCCGTTCTCCGACTTCGTCCCAGCAGATTGGTGACCTACACTTCCGCCCATACAAAGTCTCGTACGGAGCCATCTCGATGCTGGACTGATAACTGTTGTTGTATGCAAACTCCGCCAGCGGCAGGTAGACGTCCCAACTTGACTTCGAATCGATCACGCAGAGGCGCAACATGTCTTCTAGTATCTGATTCACTCGTTCCGTCTGACCATCGGTTTATGGATGATAGGCTGAGCTAAACTTCAACTTGGTCCCCATCGCCAGCTGAAGGCTCTCCCAGAAATGCGAGATGAATCGCCCGTCCCGATCTGATACTATAGAAACTGGCACTCCGTGCAGCCGGACTATCTCGTCAAGGTAGGTCTGGGCGAGGCGATCAGCGCTCCAAGTACTTTTGATGGCAATGAAGTGTGCAGACTTGGTTAACCGGTCGACGATAACCCAGATTGCGTCGTTCCCCCGTTGCGTCCTTGGCAGGCCAACAATGAAATCCATGCAGATGTGCTCCCACTTCCATTCCGGGATAGCAAGATTTTGCATCTCCCCGCCCGGCCTCTGATGCTCTGCTTTCACCCTTTGACAAGTTATGCATTGGGACACAAAGAGTGTGACATCTTTCTTCATGCCGTGCCACCAGAAGGTCGTTCGGAGGTTCTTATACATTTTCGTGCTCCCGGGATGGATCATATAGGCTGCGTAATGAGCTTCCACAAGGATCTCCTTTCTAAGTTCTGAATCATCGGAGACGCATAGCCTTTCGTTCACCCGCAACGCTCCATTTTCATCTACTGCAAAGTCCTTCGCCTTCCCCGTAGAATCTGCTCGTGCATCTTCCTTAGGAAAGGGTCGTCTTTCTGAGTAGATATGACCCGCTCTATTAGGTTGGGTACGAATCGCATCTGAGCGACCCGCGCGCCACGATATCGAATTCGGAGTTCGATGCCCAACTCTTCTAAGTCCCTTCGTAACCTGCGATCGACTGACAGAGACCCAACGAAGATCCGACTCAGAGCATCTGCTACAACGTTCCCTTTTCCAGGCGTGTAGTCTATCGTCAAGTCGTAATCTTTTATCAATTCTAGCCAACGGCGCTGACGAAGGTTGAGGTCCGTTTGGGTGAATAGGTACTTTAAGCTCTTGTGATCAGTATAAATTCGGCAAGGCACTCCATAAAGGTAGTGTCGCCATAATTTTAGGCCAAAGACAATTGCCGCTAATTCCAGGTCGTGTGTAGGATAATTTTTCTCGTGCTTCTTTAGTTGCCTGGAGGCATAGGCTATCACTCGATCTCGCTGCATAAGTACACACCCCAAGCCTTGCCCGGACGCGTCGCTAAATATTTGGAATCCCGAGATCTCGTCTGGTAATGCAAGTAACGGGGCAGAGGTGAGGCAATGCTTTAACTCTTTAAACGAAGCTTCGCAGTCGGCGGACCACTCAAATGTGACTCCCTTTTGTGTGAGGCGAGTCAGAGGTAATGCAAGTTTGGAAAAATCCTTCACGAACCGTCTGTAGTAGCCCGCTAGCCCGAGGAAGCTTCGAATCTCGCTAACGGATGCAGGTCGCTTCCACTCGACGATGGCCTCCACCTTCTTTGGATCGACTGAAATGCCTCCCGCAGAAATAATGTGCCCGAGGAAAGATACACTACTTAGCCAGAATTCACACTTACTCAGCTTAGCATATAGCTGATTGTCCCGAAGAGTTTGTAGCACGGTCCGCAAGTGCTCTGCATGTTCTTCCTCACTCTTCGAATACACCAAGATATCATCGATGAACACTACTACAAACTTATCGAGGTAGGGCCGGAACACGAGGTTCATTAAACTCATAAAGGCAGCGGGTGCGTTGGTTAGTCCGAACGGCATCACCAGGAACTCATAATGGCCATAGCGAGTTCGAAAAGCTGACTTTGGCACATCGTCCGGCTTGATCTTTAGTTGGTGATAGCCCGAACGGAGGTCGATTTTAGAGAATACTGTGGCAGCTTGCAACTGATCGAAGAGATCGTCTATTCTTGGAAGAGGATACTGGTTACGAATGGTTGCTTTATTCAATTCTCGATAGTCGATGCAGAGCCGCAACGAGCCATCCTTTTTCTTTACGAATAGTACGGGCGCACCCCACGGAGATACACTAGGCCGAATGTATCCTTTATCTAGCAAGTCTTGCAACTGTACTTTAAGCTCCTTCAATTCTGCCGGGGCCATTCGATACGGCGTCTTGGAAATTGGTCGAGTTTCTGGGAACGTGTCTATAGTGAACTCTGTCTCTCGATCGGGCGGCATGCCTGGCAACTCGTCGGGGAACACATCAGGAAAATCTGCCACAACGGGGATAGACTCAACGTTTGCGCAATCTTGCCGAGTGTCTCGAACGGACGCTAAGTACCCTTCGCAGCCGGAGTGAATCATCCGTCGAGCAGACATTGCTGAGATCACCATGCAGGCATTCGACGCTTTCGACTCAGGACTGCACGTGAAGCAAAACTCGGTCTCGCCGGGCAAACGAAACACGACTTCCTTTTTCGCACAGTCGATTGTAGCTGAACAAGCGCCGAGCCAATCCATCCCCAGAATAAGATCGTAGTCCCTTATGTCTAGAACTATCGCATCTAATGACAATCTCCGTCCCCCGATGCAAATGTTACCTTCACGACAGACTAAGCGAGCCGATAATTCTACGCCCGAAGGAGTGCTAACACTTAGGTTTAAACCTAGCGGTGTCATAGGGAATGTGTGTTCGGCGGCAAAATCTGCCGAAATGAAGCTATGTGTTGCACCAGAATCAAACAATACTCGAGCAGGTACATTATTAAAAAGTAATATACCTGACACCGTCGTGTTCGACGCAAGTGCCTCGTCCCGAGTCAAAGCATAGACTCGGCCCTGAGCGTTTGGCGGTGCCTGGTTCGCTCGTTGAGTTTGCCCCTGACCCTGAGCTGAGTCATTGTTCTGCTGCGGACGGTGAGAAGATGGATCGTTGGAACGGGTTGGACAATTACGAGCAATGTGGCCCACCTTGCCACACTTGAAACATCCTCCTCTGCCCGCGCGACATTCGCTGATGTGGTGTCCTGGCTTGCGGCAGTAAGCACAATTTTGTCCTTGCTTCTTTCCCTGATTCGAGTCTTGGGAGCCGCCGTTGTTGTTGTGGCGCTTATGCGCGTTGTTTCCTCCTGTGTTGGCAGGACGCTTGTGATTGTGATTTTGCACAGCGCCGGTGCTAACTGGAGGATACTGCGACTCTAGGGACAGTACATGATTCAAAGACTCCAGCATGGTACGATATTGAGTCACTACGACGTGAGCACGGATAGAAGGTCGTAGTCCGAGCTCAAACTTTCTAGCACGACTTTCGGCATCGGCGAGCTGAGACTTGGCAAACTTTGCAAGTCGGTTGAACTCTGAAGCGTATTGACGTACCGTCATGTCCCCTTGCTTCAGTAGGGCAAACTCGTCTTCCTTTTCGCGACGGACGGCGGGTGGAAGGTATTCCTCCACGAAGGCCTTGCGAAACACGGACCAGGAGATAGCCGTTGTGCCACCTTCACTCAAAATAGCTTGCTTGTGCACATCCCACCAATCATGTGCATTTTGTCGGAGCTGAAGCTGGGCACACGCTACCTTCTTGGTCTCGTCTAGGCACAGCGCTTCAAAGTGGTCCTCCAACTCGACCAGCCAGTCCATCGCTAAGGAAGGGTCCTCGGTGCCTTTAAACGTAGCACGGCACATCTTCTTGAATTCTGATATCGACACGATCGACCCATTCTCGCCTGAGGGTAAGGTACCCTGCGAATTCTGCGGTCCGGTGGCTTCAGCAACTATAGGCACGGTTGCGGGGGCGGATGCAGAATGATTGTTGGCGACCATATTCGTCACCATTGTTTGCAGATTATTCATCTGCTTCTGTTGTGTATCTGCTTGAAGTCGCTGCGCCACGAATTGAGCTTCAATCCGTGACTCGAACTGACTCTGCCGTAGTTCAGCTTGTTTCTGCTGCGTCTCCATCAAACGCATCATTCGCTCGAACGGATCGGCAGAGGGTGCGACAGCTGGACTCCCAGAGCTGCCCGAGGTGCCTGAACTACTCGCTTGCACTTGCGCCACCATCTGCGCTTGTGCACCTGGCTCGGAAGTCGTTCCTTGAAAGGAAAGTAACTTGTATTAGTCTCAAGGTATATTATGGACTCACTGTATGGAACGTATCTCATTTTGGCCAAGCGAATTCAAGGGTCTACTTGGAAGGAACAAGGTCCTCTTTAGAAACTTTCTTGTGAGATCAAAGGATCTGAAGCATGCTCTGATACCAATATGTCACGCCCCGATTTCGGCTAATCGATAATCGTTCCCCGGGCGTGATGCCGTGCACGCGTAGGGCGCGCGTGCACAAGGCCTTAGGCATAAGAATATTCTTTAGAACAATGCAACAGAGTAGACATATAAGATAACACAAGGTTGAGGCAAGAAAAGTTTCTCTTTTATTCATAATGAACATCTTTTTACATTGCTTGACTCAAAAGTATAAAATGCCCACGGGCTTACAAACTTGGACGCAAAATGAGATAGCCGATCCATACATTATGTCCCTTTACATAGATTCAAAAACGCAAAACCACCTTGGGTGCGAGTAAGCACCATCGCCTTAGCGATATTCAGCAACTGGAGAGAGAGAAAGGCTTCTAGCTTGAGCCTCCAAAAGTCTTGGCCACGAACCGCCAAGGATCCCAAAAGTTCTGAAAGAGCTTCAGCTCCTCGCCGCGTTGCCTTGCGCCGGGGAACCTGCTACAACGAGGGTCAGTACTTCGGAAAGTACTGGTGAAGGCTAGCTGCTCAACTTTACCAAGCTCATGAGATGAGATCTAATGAGTATGCTACAATTATGTTCTTAGGTGGGTTTCTATTCTTGCCTAGTTCAGATTTCATTTAGCAGGTATGCAAGAACAATATAACATAACTTCACATGCCACCGTTCGGTGGCTTTACCTGTCCCGTCTGAACCACCTGTACAACTTACCATAGCCTTCCCTGCCACGAAGACATAGTTAGTCTGCACAGTTTAGATATACACAAATTCCTTCTTTGTTGTTCTACCAGCCATCATGGGTTTAGTCTGGGCTGGCGGCGATGCTTGCAGCGCGGGTAGCTAGCCCCGCTATAATTCCCCGCTCCCAGTACTAAGAAAGTAGATTCCGCCCAGGTCGAAACGGCCCGGTGCCCCGGAACCGCTCGCAGGAACCTGGATCCCTTGTGCACAAGAATTCCCATGACCATTTCTATGACTCTACCTCATAGATTTACCTACTAGCCATTTAAAGAACATCATGTATGAAACTGCTTTACTGTACTATCAAAATCAACCAACAGTTATATGAAATAACATGCAGCAGTTTATAGAAGAACACTTTGAACTATCGATAGATACCAACCCATTAAACACCCAATGAACATGCATGCATCAATAAATTATGCAAGGTTTGTATGACAAGCAATGGGTGTTCCAAGCCTACTTCTTATCTTTATCTTGTTATCCAACTTGTTACTTAATTGGTATCGTTTGATTGAATGCCCAACTGAGTCAGTTTTATTATGAACGGAGCCCTTGGAAAGAAGGTGCTTATCGAAATAGAGCCACTCACAAGTTTGGTTGAATAGGAAGAAGAAGGAGAGGCCCCTAAGACTCCGCTCGCGCGTCGTCTACACGATCACCTGCACGCACCAACGGATGATCAATACCTCCTGCTTCGGTCTCCAAGGCTCGATATGAAATGCGAAATCCTAAGAACGAAAGCAATGAAATCCATTGAAACCGTTCAAGAAAACGCAAGTCATAAAACCAACAAGAAAGCATCCAAGCGGCACGAAAACGGACAAGAAACCAACGCAACGGAAAGGCCCCTCTCGACTCTGCCGCCGAGTCCATCCTCGAGGCACAATCCATTGAATATGGGACCTGATTCCGAAGAAACCAATCCATAACGAGGAAAGGATCTTAATTCAATCTGTCCCGTTCGGACGGTCGTAAGTATTCCTTGGCCGCGCTCCCCGAATAGGGGGAACGGGGCATTACAGTGGGATCAGACCCCAAATAGCAAGTACCACAAATGAGGCCAAACTATGAACTAAAACGAGCAATACAACATAAAGCTACAATATCCTAAGCAACATGTAACTACCAAGTATAATGTAAAGTGCACCGAGAAACAAGAAAATAAAAACGGAAAAACATGTAAAAAAAACTGGGATGTGACATGTACATGATCATGCAAGGAAAACATATACGGGATCATGCAAGGTCAACATAAACATATAAATAAACTGGTACATGTAGCATATACTGTAACTGGACGATAAAAATAATAAGAACATAGCTAGTACAGTGTCAGGATCATGGCAAGGAAAGTATGTAAGAAAAATACATATAAAGTAAAATGGCATACAAGACAATAGACTGGAGTGCACCACGTCGGGCCACTATTAGGCAAGAGAGGAAGTATAAGACAAGACAAGACAATAAATGGACTCCATCCATCAATCACGGCCAAGCAAGAAGTACGGCTTGCTATTTTAGCTAACTAGGGTTATCACAAGTCCTAATTACTAACAAATACAATTTAAAATTTTTATACGGTAGCATGCCCTACAGACTGTTCAAGCTACCTAAACGTCGGACGACAATAAAGTAAATAATAGTGGATACACCACTCACATGAGAGATGTACACCTAAATCCAAGTCACACAAAGGAGAACCTGAGTAAGTTAGTACAATATACCCCACATGACGGTGAGCTAAAAATGTGCACTAATCGATGGCATGCTACAAGTCCATCTATCAGTAAAAGGTTGTCGGGACACGGGACTGCATGCAACCATGAGATCCTCCCCCAATGCTCTAATCATTTATGCTAGTTATTAACCTTAGCAGTTTATTTTAGGATTTCGGGTGTGGCATTTCGCAGAATCAATCCTAGACATGATGCTCCCCGTAGGGATGGCAAGCACACGCAAAAGACTATACGAGAATACAACCAAATGGTTATAGGCATGACGAGCGTGTACGTACTATAACGACCCACAACCAGATTATACGATACAGGTGTATAATGGGTAGGAGTCCCAAACTATACCGGTACTGGTACGAGACAGATGTATAATGGATATGTGTCCCCAAAGCTATACACGACAAGTGTATAATGGATAAGTGGCCCCAAAACTATACATGATGTCAAGCCAAGACTGGTACAAGCAATGCATAGGAGTGCACCACGATGGGTCACTATCAAGAATGTACAAGACAAGTATATACTGGGTAGCTGGCCCAAACTATACGTAAAGTCGGGACGGATCGTATAAACACAATAGACAAGTGGAGCCGAAAAGAACAAGAAAGCGTATACATGCAATATGCGCACAAGCGCTAATAAAAAAAAAGTAAAAAGTACAATAAAAAATAAAACACATGCATAAGAGTACATGATCGGTATACCGTCGGTATACTACAATATTCAGTCGGTATGCCGTCGAAGGCAAATCTTGGAAAACAGGAAGAACGAGTCAGGACAATCGGTATACCGTCGGTATGCCGGTCTAGAGTTAGAAAATATACAGCAAGTTTTGGATTTCAAAAATTAATATATCGGCGGTATATCTATCACGCCCCGATCTCCCACAGGCAAATCGGCCGTTCCCGCTAGGCGAGAATCACCGCGCCAGCACTCCCGCGGAACGATCACTTTGACCCATCCAGACGTGATGCCGCACGAGCGTGAGCCACGCCCGTGCAAGGCCGTGGTTCATTGGCTGGCGGTAAGAGTTCTAAGCCACAGAGTCGCACAGATTGTCCGAGTGCAGCGGAGTCATAAACGCATAGGCGATTTGGTAACAGGTTCAGTGAGTCGACAATATAGCGGAAGCATTGAATAACACAAGTTGAAGTAAAGCAACTCTTTATTGATATAAATAAGTGTTATAGGCGGCGCATAGCCGAGATTACAAGTCACTCAAGCCTCTCTCTCTGAAACAGTAAAAGCGTGCCAAGTGTCTACAATTGTGGAATGATTGTACATGCGATATTCAGGCAATGTTCACAATATTATGTCTTGTATATGTGCTTCAGTCCCGGACGTAACGATGCTTCGGAGTGATCTCCACGCCTTAGCACGCTCAAAGGAAGCATCCGCACCGAACGAGGTTCTCCCGCACCCTGCATACAAACTGGTGGATTATCAGTACATTGAATGCACTAGTGGGGAAGCTACTCGCCCGTTCGACAAATCCAAACACGTAATACAAGGTTCCGTGCACCAACTATTAAGTTGTCTTTCTAGTTGCCTTAGGATCAGTTTTATGCAAGATTTGAATAGCCTAACTCGTGTGGCAGTGCGCCGTGCAACATGAGAGGAAACACGGCGATACTTACCCACTTACCAATTGTCCTTCCCTGTCCAAGGCAAACATTGTTAATTCAAGCACGGGCAAGTATAAACATTCAGGCGACAGCATATGCAACACGAGTACTATTATTTCAAGATCGTTCAGGTGTTCAGTTATTCGATGATGCGATGCAATGACTCGCACGTGGATAGCCCTTAAGCGAGGATGACTTATCTATATAAATAATGGGTCACTGGCATAGCCATAAAGGACACTAGTCATGAACGAGAATGGTTTGCAGCGAAAGTACAGTGGGCGCTAGAAGCCATCTCGTCCAGTACAGTTGACTATACAGTAGAGTTCATCCGTGGAGAGAATGGTATGCAACGAAAAGTACAGTGGGCGCTACATACCATCTCGTCCAGTACAGTAGGCTGAACAATGGAGTTCCATCTGGATCGGATCGGTCCCAGTGCCCCGGCGATCGTCCGTGGAACTATACCTCATTTCTGAGTTGTCCGTGACATGCAGGTCTCTGGGGCTTTCCAATTTCACATCCTTCACAGTACAGTCAATAACACGAGTACAGTCATGAATTTCTGCTATGAACGAGCTTGGACAGGATTCTCGTTCAAAGGTAAAATTGATGTGATCACAGTACATTATTCACTTGCCTTGATGCATGCCCCTGGTTCGGGGATGCCTTGGTGACCTAACGGTCCCGGATACTTACAGGTTCAATCGCACAGAAGGACTATTTGATAGTCTTCTGGCTAACAAGAATGCATGCACAATATAATAACATTAGACATTCGTAAGCAGACAAGCATGCGTTTCTAAGGAACATAAGCATGCACGTTTGCTCGGATCCGAAGGTAAGCCGAGGGATAAAACTGTAAGGGACTTAGCATGCGAGGGTCTGAATATATATATAAGCAATGTTTCATTTCCATATTCTAGAATAAGAAATACAAGTTGGGATTATTCCCTTAGCTAGGTGCGTTGTATTCTTATTAGCATGCATGGGGTAATTCACCTAGCGACTAGCATATATCATTCCAGATTTTATGTGTGCTGGCTAAGCAAAGATAAGTTCATCGTAGCCACCCACCTTAGCGATCATTCGCCTTGGTAGAGCGATACGCCAAGCGAGCCTCTGAAAGCCTGAGCCGGATTCTTGTAGGGACAAGTCTGGATATCCTTTGCCTCAAACGAGTATTCTCGCCTGAGCAAAGCGGGTCGGGACATGCACTTTTGCCGTTTGAAACGGCAGTCCACTTGAGCGGAACAGGGTGTTACAATATCAGTCCAAGTCACAGTAGGTTCTAGGATTCAAAGTAGGGCAAATCGGTATACCGTCGGTATACACCAATATACCGTCGGTATGTCGGTTCCCATAGGCAATTCTAGGAAAAGTCTAGTCATGACGGGTATTTTGGAACCGAAATAACGTTCCGAAACTTAACAGAAACAGGTCCGGCAAAGTGTCAAGTCTAATGGTAAGCCTTATATAGAATATATACTAAGTCACATGGCAATCGCTCTAGTTATCATTTTCGACACTGAGTTACTTAACCAGTAAATATCAGAATTTCTACCAAAAAAGTCGAAACAAGCTCAAAACCAATTTTTGAAATTAGCCCATGACGAAAAATTATTAGAGAAACCTATTTAACAAAACCACTAGCATGTAATTCTAAGCATAAACCACCAAGGGAATCGAAAACTACAGTAAAGTAAAGTCTTTCAAGAGCTTGGCAAGATGTACTGCCTCAAGTCAAGCTCCCAGCCTTAACCTCCAACTCCACCACCAAAAGGGGATCAAAAACTACACTTTTAGGCCTCAAGACCAAACTCCTAGCTCTCAAGAGAAAATGAGAGAAAATGAAGAAGTGAAGAAAGAAAGAAAAGAATGAGGAGAGAGAAAATCAATTCATATATATAGAAAAAGTGATTTAATCGTGACCATCTGATCTGCCTCGTCAGCGATCCAAGTCACGAGTTCAAAACAATCTAGACCATTCAAAACAAAACCAAGAAACTAATGGATAATAGAAAGTATCGAATACTATTCACAAAAATATCTCACAAAAATATCTCGAAAATATCACGAAAATATCTCAAAAGCAAAACAAATATCTGCTGAACGGTATGCCGTTGATATGCCGGAGTATACCGCCGGTATACCGGTCGGGTAGTAAAGTTTCAAATTTGAGAAAATTTCGAGATTCTACGAGATCCAATAAAACACAGTACATAATATAAAATACGTATCCATATGCCAATACGAATACAGTAAGCCGAGTCTCACAGCAGCACCTAAAATATTAATTTTTTTAAGAATTTATTTCTCTCTTAATTGTTGCGTTGCATACTTTGACTCCAAATAAAAGAATAATAAAAAAACTAAGAAAGCATTTAGAAGAAAATTCAAAAAAAAATCCAAAATTTTTGACCGACGGAGTCCGTCTGTGCCCATGTATAGCTATGCCTCTGACTGTCATGTCCAAGTTTCGCAGAACTGAAAATCATCATTGTATGTGATGTTGTACCAGTCTAAATTGTACTTGTACAAGACAATCACAAACACGATCAAATACAAAGTACACATGTAATTGTTGTTGCAAGACCACGCAAATCTCTCTTGGAAAATAGTAAGAGACTTCAAATGAGAAAATGCAGCAGGCATGTCCATGAGAATTTACTAGTTTGATTTCAACAAAGCTATAACAAACAAACAAACAAACCTAAATGAGAAAAGCACCAAAGATACTATGCCGAACTTGCTTGTTGAATTTCAACAAGCAGTCGTAGATGAACAAACTCAAATGAGAGAAATCCCGTATGCATTTTTCTCATTTGGGTCCGTTTCTCGAAAAAACTATAAGCAAGTGCCTTCGGACATATCCTCTGTGTTTTAACCACTTACCACTGCTTGTTATTTCAATTTTGGTGAAAATCAACGGAGAGGCTAAATCGTATTAATTGTTCGTTATTTTCATCAACAAGACTGTCCACGTAGACCCAAGAAGTGAACACATCGTCTTTCAAAAATATCTAATTTTGGAACGAACTTATAAGGGCACCATCCCTTATAATTAACCACTGCCACATGGGACATATCATAGGGATATATCCACAAGTAACCCAACCCACCGAGAATAATCTAACAAGAACCAGTCTCAACCATTGAGGAAAACAAAACTTCAAGAAAGCCCCAAAAATAATAGTTCATGAACAATATTACTTTAGTTACTAATTGGACTTTATTTCATCAATTTTATTTTCTGAATTGATCGAAAAAGAGACTTTGAATGTTGGAATCATCGATATCGAATTTTGGTCTATATCGGATCAGTATCGCCGATACTGCAAACTATGTTATGTTCATATAAGTTCAACTCAATGTATCAATTTTTTGGATAATGCAAACAAATAACTAGTAGTAAGTTTAACTCAATAGTATGTTGTAACCCTTGTCGATTGATTTATATATATCGATAGATAAAATTTTCTCTTTCATATGTTTTAGAACCTTACTATATGATTTTAGATCCTTGCCACTACATGCTAATTCGGGGAAGAAAATATGTCAGTAGAATTTGATAAATATAAATTTTTACCATTTAGTTATATAGAATTTAAGTATGTAGTATGTATCTGAATAGAATATGTATTTAGATTATTTAGGATTTTCTTGTTTATTTAAAGAATCTAATAGCTCCTTTATATATATTTTTTCTTTTTTTTCTTTTGACACTTGTATATAATCTAATTATTCGAATATATTGGGTACGTGCATAAGCACTGACGTGAAAGATAGCAATGAGTCGATACTTAGTTGACGGATCGTGGATGTACAATCGGCGACATGAGAATATGATTGGTTGACAGATGATTTTAGGGCGGACGTTGAGAAATTTCTCATATACGCCAGTGGTCAACCTTATTTCATGGATAAGAGGCTAATCAAGTGCCCTTGTGTCAAATATCGTAATATACCATTCAAAGATGTCAATCTCGTGAGGAAGCATCTATACAAGAAGGGTTTCGTACCGATTTATAGTACGGACACACGTATCAAAAAATAATACAAAAAAATTGATACGAATATTAGGACACAAAAATGATAATATGTATTGTATGTGTCTATAATTAACTTAGAAGAAGATTGACAAATTGAATATTATATATATAATTACTTTGATTTATATGTGTATCCTTAGACGTACGTAATTCTTAATACATAGGCTTGAGTGTATTTTAGAATATCAAAAATAGAATATATGATGTTCAAAAATCCGCATCGGTATCGATTTATTCATCGGCCCTAAAATCGATACGGTTATAACTAATTTAACCGATAATAAATTATTAATATTTTAGAGTATTGGTCTTTGTATCCGAATCGGTATCGGACCATTACTTTGAGTATCAATTATCACTTCAGGGTACTAATATGAATAGTAATTAGTAGTTCCAACCTTACTATGCTATGACATGTATCGACCATATTCGGATGAGTGTCGAGGAATTATGGTTTTGGATACTTGTAAACACACGGAGAAATGTTCAAATATGGTCTTTTCAATAGCTCATTTAGTTCTTTATGAGACTTCTTCATCAAGTATCCTAACTAACTAATCCTTTAACAAATATCCTAACTCATCTTGTATCTAATCCATATTGTTTGAATATATGGTACATGCAGAATCAATGAGTTGATACTTAGTTGACCGATCGTGGATGTACAATCGGCGACATGAGAGTATGTTTGGTTTGACAAATAATTTTATGGCGGGCGTTGAGGAATTTCTCAAATACGCCAGTAGTCCACATTATTTCTTGGATGGGAGGCTCATCAAGTGTCCTTGTGTCAAATAACATAATATACCATTCAAAGAGGTGGATCTCGTGAGAGAGCATATCTAGAAGAAGGATTTCGTACCGAACTACAAGGAGTGGACGACATGAGAAGAACCCTTGTTATTGCAATATCATCATTCCTCCTTCAATACAAAGGTAGAAGAGTCCACTTTCGGAGATAACTTTGAATATCGACCGCGAAACCTGGCGCGTGAGTTGGTATTTGATGCGGCCGGTCGAAGTTTTGATCTGGAGGATCCTAATCTTGATGTGAAAGAATTTTCTGATATGTTAAGAATGTCGATACTCCGTTATACCCGGATTATGATTCTCATTCTGTCATGTCGGTGATGATGCGGTTGTTGAACCTAAAGTCTAATTTTAACTTGCCGCAGGAATGCTACAACCGGATAGTTCAGTTTGTTAGAGAGTTATTGTCAAAAGGATCGAATGAGTTGCCTGATAACTTCTATAAGTCGAAGATGATGATACGAAAACATGAATTAGGCTACAAAAAGATAGATTGTTGTCAAAATGGTTGCATGTTGTACTACAAGGAGAACAATGATAAAGATAAATGCATTTTCTGTCATGTGAACCAGTACAAGCCAATTCGGGACAAAGAAAAGTCAACTGTCAGAGCATGATTGCATACTTACAAGTACATGCAGTTTTTGTCGATCACAAAGAGGCTGCAGAGGATGTATATATCCGTAAATATAACACAAAATATGACATGGCATAGCAAGGAACTAAATATGGATGAAGGCGAATTATCTCATCTTTTCGATAGAGAGGCATGGAAGCATTTTGATTTGTGTCATCCCTGAATTTGCTGCAGATCCCAGGAATGTCCGTTTGGGTTTATGTTTTGATGGATTCACTCCTTTCGGACAGTCGGGATCTCAGTACTCTTGCTGGCCGATAATTTTGAATCCTTACAATCTACCACCGTGGATGTGCATGAAGACTCCTTACATGTTCTTCACACTTATCATACTCGGTCCAAAAAATCTAAAGAAGAATATTAATATCTACTTGCAGCCATTGGTGGATGAGTTGAAACAATGGTGGCAATTCGGCGTTCGGATATATGATATATCGAAGGAGCAGAACTTTCAGATGAGAGCGTCTCTCATGTGGACCATCAACGATTTTCCAACATATGGGATATTATCGGGGTGGAGTACTCATGGTACTTTATCTTGTCCGATATGTATGAAAAAGAGTAAGATATTCTGTCTCTAGAACGGAGGAAAAGCATATTTTTTATTGTCACCGTCAGTTCCTTTCCGCGTCGCATCTGTGGAGAAGGAACATAGATGCCTTTAGAGCTGGTAAACATGAAATATCTTCTCTCCCTTTGAGACTGATATGAGACGAAGTTTGGAAAAAGGTAGATGGATTGCCAACTGTGATGGAAGATCCGATATCAGACGATCACTTTGAAGGATTTGGACGTAGGCATAATTGACGAAGCGAAGTATCTTTTGGGACTTACCTTATTAGAAGGACAATCTCATAAGGCACAATCTTGATTTCATGCATATCGAAAAGAATGTATTCGACAATATCTTCAATATGGTGATAGATATCAAGGGAAAAACGAAAGACAATGTCAAAGCAAGAAAGGACTTGAAAATTATTTGCAGGCGTTCAGATTTGTACCTAAAACGAAGTGGCAATGGCAATTGGGTCAATCCTCCAGTTTACGTTGAGTAGGAAGAATAAATTGATAATATGCAACTGAATTTTAAAGTTGAGATTTTCTAACAGTTACGTGTCAAATCTGGCAAGATGTGTTGATCTCAACCAACGTAAGCTGACAGGGACGAAGAGTCATGATTTTCATGTATTTATGGAGAGGTTACTACCTATTGCTCTGAGAGAGATATTGCCTCATCAAGTTTGGACTCCGTTGGCCGAATTATCTATAATTTTTAGAGAATTTTGTTCAAGCAAGTTGATGGTGCAATATATAATAGAATTTGAGGAGAAGATTGTATTGACATTGTGTAAGTTAGAAATGATGCCCCCTTGATAGTATGGAGCATTTGTCGATTCATCTTTCATATGAAGCACGCGTCAGTTCTTTCGTCCATTATCGATGGATATATCTATTTGAGAGGTATAAATTTTTTATACTAATAATTTTTTTATTCAAATAATTCTAAGATTCAATATATTATCTATAGGTATCTACATCACCTGAAGAAGAAGGTTGGAAATAAGGGTCATGTAGAAGCTTCGATATGCAAAGCATATATCATTGAGGATGTTTCAAACTTTTTCTCCATCTACTTTGATGCTCATGTCAGAACAAATTGCAATAGAGCCCCAAGAAATGATGACGGTGGGGTTAATGCCCCGAATAGTGTAATCCACACTATCATCAATATAGGAGGAAAACCTACAAGTGCTACTAAAGTTCGTTGGTTGGAAGACGATTAGTTTGAAGCCGCTCATCGGTATATATTGTTAAATAGTGGTATAAAAGAGATGCAAGATATTGAGAAATAAGTGACGCATCTTTCTTAGATATTTTAATTTTGTATATACTTGAAAAAGAATTGCTCTAACTGTTTTCCTTATTATCACAGTACTTTTAGAGCTAAGGTGAAATCAAAGAGACCTAATATTAATGAAGATGATCTTGCTAGAGAGTTTGATAGAATTTTTTATCGTGGTTCCATAATTATGTACGGATCATAAATATTATGCATTCTAAATTTAGCATTCAGACCAATCTTTGTCTAATGTCTATATGATACGTGATATTTTCGGTTTTTTTTATCCTGGTACAGATTTACAAAACGAACGACTTCGAGCATTAGCTATCGGACCAAGCAAGGCAAAGTGTTGGGATGGATACACCATCAATGGCTTCAAATTTAGAACCATTGATAAGTCTATTAATCAATCATTTGTTGATGAGGAGGCTAATTATATAAAAAATTCTGGAGTATGTGTGAGGGATTCAGTCTACGATGCCAATCCATAATTCGACTATTACGGTATACTAAGAGATATTGTGGAGCTGGATTACTCTTATGAGACAAAAATTATGCTATTTAAATATGATTGGTTCGACACAACACCCAAGCAAAGATGAAAAATTGACAAATAATTTGGGTTTGTTGATATAAAGTATGAAAAAAGATATGTAGGTTTTGAACCATTTGTGTTGGCTAGTCAAACGGTTCAAGTGTATTATACGAGCTACCCTAGTCGACGACGCAATATTAAAGATTGGTGGGTTGTATGCAAAACTAAAGATAGAAACACATATAATGTTGGGGATCTAGCATACCAAGAGGATGAGGTGTTCATGCCTCAACTTGCATATATGAGTTTGGCCAGTATTGATGGTATGGAGGTTGACGTTACCGTAGAGGATGATAGAGTTGACGAAGAGATTGACATACAAGATTTACCTCATATAGAAGAGAACTCTGATATGGAGGTATCGAGCGGGGAACAAGAATTAGAAGATGAAGGTGATAGTGATAGTGGAAGTGAAACTAAAAATAAAGAAGTAGAAGATGAAGACGATTCGGAAATGATTCAAAAAATGATTCGGAAGATGATGATGATTCGGAAGATGAAGAAGATTAGTACGTATATACATATACATTAGCTTAGATATTTATTTAATTATTTTATCATCACACTAGTATTTACTTATTTCACCACACCATACATTACTTTATGATTATTTGTTTGATGACACCAATTTTTTTGCTGCAAATTTACCTATAGTATGGAGGGACGAGGACGACGATGATGACAGGTTCAGAGAGGATCATCTTCTCAGCATCCTTCGTTCACTACGTCGGCTACCCCAGATTCTCGCACACGACCCGAGGACGAGTTCGTAGATGCGGCGGATGCTTTATCTCCGCCATATACTCGTTCTTAGTATGAGGTGCTACTCCATCTACCAGATTGCCATCAGCTGCTACCTCTTCTTCTACTCCAGCTACTACTGGCACTACTATACCAACTACTCCACTAGTTGCTCTCACATGAGCAAATCCATTTTCAGGCCTTCTTGTGGAAAATAGAGTATATGTCCACCGTCCTGGATTTGTAGACCCCCCTACTTTACCAGAGCGGCCAGCCAATATCTCTCATCATGAGCTATGGGCCGATGGAGCGACGTAAGCATTTATTTGTTAATTCACACATTTATTTTTTATTTTTTATTCTAATTGTATATTGTCTACTTATTTCAGATTCTTCCCGATCAAGGCTGGAAATAATCTGGGGGAGATCATACGGGGCTACTTTGATGGCCCTTACATCAACTTTAGTGACATCCCGCTCGATCGATGATTCGCTTGGCTGGAGAAGCTCGGGATAAGTATATAAATTTTATTTATACTTTTTTTGATTACAATGATACAAAATATTTTTTTAATTAGCAGAGGTTGTACTGGTGGCCGGATCATAGAGATAGTGATATCCGGAAGTGCTACAAGACCGTCGCCAGCAAGAGGTTGAGAGATATGATTAATGACCAGAATGTACTGGCGTTACTTGGACCGGATCATCGCAAGGAGTGGCTGAAGACGGAGTACTGGGAGCATATGAAGAAGAAGATGGACACTCCGTCCTACAAGGCCAAGTGCGAGAAGGCGAGGGCTGCCTATGCCAAGGATGGTTTCCATACTGGTGGATCTATTCCGACCGTTGAGCATTTTCGACGGATGGTTAGTATTAAATTTTTTTGCTAGATCAATTTTTTGTAATTCTAATTTTTTGCTTACTTATTAATTGCTTAATTTTCAGTGCGACGAGGCCGTCAGAGCCGGGGAAGACCCCAAGACCGTCGACTTTCCACCAATTTTCCAGCGGACCCACAAGGGAAAGAAGGATGAGAAGGCTTGTAGATGAGCGGACCGTCAAAGTATATGTAAGTTATCTTTATAAAATTTTGTCAATTTAATTAGATTATTTTTATAATTTAATTAGATTCTAGGTTTCTAGGTCAAAACAGTCAAACTAGGTCAACTCTAGGTTAAACAGTCAAACTATGACATTTTCTAGTTTCTAGGTTAATTTTTTATCCATTCTAATACTTTATGAAGTTATATTAGATTATATTAAGATTATAAAAGCATATAAAATAGAAAAACTTATCTATCGCATGTAAATTAATCGACAAGGGTGATTATTATTTCATTCAATTTCAAAAATACTAAGAATCAAATAGGTTTAGAGATAAGGAATGGTCTGATACTGATTCTGGTTCCGATACTTTGAACCTTAGTTAAATTATATAATATAATATCTAGTATATAATATGATACTCTAACCGAAATCAAATATAGCACATATAACTCTAAAATCCTTAACTCTAAACCTATTTATATAAATAAATATAGGAGACATATGAGTCATTATAGGGGGCGCTGAGAGCAGTACGCCGACAGAGAGAAACGATCAGTGGGTACAACCTGTAGGGAGAGGAAAAGGTGGCAGCGTGTACAGTACCGGATCGTTGGTATCCCAGCCGTCGGTTCTTTCCAGAGCTTCTCCGACGGCTACTCCAGCTCCATTAGTGTCCGGCTCCGGCATTCCTTCTGGTGTGATATCTCTGGAGCAGCTCACGACGACTGTGCATGAGCTACATGGTGTAAAACCCCTAATTCTAAAAACCCTATTTACCTTTTTAATTAATTATTTAATTGAATTATAGTAATTATGAGCTAATTAGAGGAAATAGAATTTATTTAATTGTTATTTTAGGTGTTTGTGCGTTTAGGGGATTTATGGAGCAATTATAAATTTTTTTTAATTTATTCCATGTAGGAGACCCTATGGGCAGTTGATAGATTAATTTTACGCACAAATACAAATTTCTAGAATTTTTCTACATATATATATAAATATGTATATATATATGCAATGAGCTATTAAAAAAAATTAGAATAGAAAAGAAATATAAATAGAAATTAAAAAGAATAAAAAAGAAAGAAAAAGGAAAAAGAAATGAAAACAAAAATCCCAAATGGATCTACCCCGAACCCAAACCCATATCAAACTCGACCCTGTACCACCCCACGACCCGTTAGACTTAGGAAAGCAGCAGCACCGCGGGTCTTCTTCCCCCGCTCCTTTTCTCTTCCCCTCTATATATACTTCTCATCACCCCAAACCCTAAACCCTAACGCCAAATCTCTTCTCCTCCATCCTCCTCGACCTAGCGACCGCTACCGAGCCACCTGACCGTCGCCGCTGTTCGCCTAGACCACCGAGCAACCGACCGCGTGACCGCGCACAACCCGCTGCAGAAATTGACTGCGACGTACCTGTGTTCACGCTTTGTTTTCCGTCTCCTCCCTCGACCAAACTCGACCCCGTCTTCACCGGTATGTTCACGAATTAACCCCCTTCTATATTTATGTGTTAGTTGACCTCGAACAGCGCGTAAACCTAGGCGAAAACAGCGAAAAAGTGGCAAAAAATGATAACTTTTGGGATCACAAAAAACTGCGGTAACTACCTATGTTCACGGACTCGTATCTTCCACCACAGAGATCCGAATTCGATTTTTCTTTTTGGTATGCGAATACCACCTAACCTAGTTTATTTTTTTCAAATACAATAATTTGTTAATTGCTGTGTGTAGAATTAAATTAGATGGAAAATCCCGAAAACCTGCTTTTTCTCAAATTCCAGAAATTGCGATACGGAGCGCGCCCCGCCAAACGGGACTGCCCCGTCGTGTACCAAGTGTACCAAAAGGTGCGCACAGTATACCCGGATGTGTGGATTTTCGCAGAAATAGATTTGGATGCATGTGCGCGTCGGAATCAGCCCGTATCCGTAAAAAATCCCCCATGTCGCAACTTTTGCAAAACTTAACGCCATTTAGTGCACGCTCGTCAGAATATGATAAAACTTATGCCACTGGACTCATGGTATCGCGCTGGTCCTGTGACCCAATTTTCACACAATTTTGAGACAGTTGACCAAGTCGCCAATTGGCGGGCCCTACGGTTGATTTTTTGGGCAAAATTGTGTTCGGCTTACCGAAATCCATATTTGGACATACCGTTGAATTCGTACTGACTTTTAGAGTTTGTTTGACCTATAATTTATCCCATTTAGAGACTGTTACCCTTGGCACGCTTTTCGGTGCAAAGTGGGCCACACGTGGACCCCGCTTTGACCCGAAATTACCGTTTTGCCTCTATATCCAAATTGGATGAAAGGGTAATGATTTTTAGCTATCTCGCTTATTTTTGAAATGTTGGTGATATCTATTTCAGCATCCGGAGACGTTTGTTCGGAGCAATTAGTTTCTGATCCCGTGTCCTTGACATTTGGACGCTTTCACCATACATATTTCTTGCCAGGCAAGTATACCTTGCCATTGTACTGTATTTACATTCCATATGATGCATGCATGTTTATTTCTGTTTATTATAGTCATGTATTTTTAACTGCTATATAAAATGCGCGTCCAAGGAAACTTGGGTGCAACGACGGTGTCGTCGTATTATGTTTTTATTTATGTATATACATTGGACCTACTTTATGAGACCACCCCATTATCATGAGGCATCTTATGTTTCATTGGCCATGACACTTTTCTTACACGAGTATGAGTCACATGTAGGACACAGACTTGCGTACTCGGCTGGCCACTGGTACGTAGAGGTCGTGCGACGGATAGGGATAACTGCCAATAGAAACTTTGAATACTAGTAGACCTGACAGTTATTTAGAGGTATTATCAGGACATGGACGTGACATGCTTAGAGCATGGGGTAGGGAGAACAACAAGTAAGGCATTTGGGCTCCTTTGCACTTTTTCCTTGTTCGCCCGGACGCTCCGTCGGAGCGATGGGTGGTGATGACCACTATATATTATATATTATCAGGCGGCCTCTGGCGTTCAAAATATGACATGCTTTGTAGGCCCCTGGATCTCCAAGAGAACCATGCCAATCACATTTTTAGCCAGATAGCCCACTTGGTGGAAAGTTGTTCTCAAACTGTATTCACTTAGATGGTTAGGCGACCCATTGGATGTTTATATTTCAGTACTTCATTGGCATATTTATATGTATCTTGTTACGTCCCTCTGAGGACCTGGTCCCTTTCCAAATATAGATGAGCAGGAGTATCCGCAGGAGTATGGACCTGGACCTGACGCTACTTATCAGACTGAGGAGGTCTTACCTTCGGAGTATCTGTGATCCATTACAACTATTAGATATTCTAGTTACTATTCTTTTAGAGACATTTATTCTTATATTAGAGTTTATTCCCTTCTCTCTTTAGTAGTTTTAGTATAGTAGATTTGCAGTAGATTTGTTTCCACCCGACTATCATACTTTGAGACTGCTTATTTGATATTCAATTATTATTTCCCATTGATCTATTATTTGTGCTGTGGATGAGATATAGATTGCGTATGACTTGTCGTGACAGTATATTACCACATGTGGATTGGATATTCATGTACAGCGTACGTGTGTATATGGTTTCCATATATTGTAGTTCGTATACATATGGCTGGCGTGTTACGTATTCCTAGTCCTACGTATTTTGGACTGGGGCGTGACACATAGACTGGTCTGACAGTTGATAGACACGCATGATACTCCAGCACTTGCTCCTCCAATGGCTCCTCCAGCTCCTCCGACGGCATCGATGGTCCTCCAGCTCCCTCGATGGCTCCTGCCACTACTTCATCTGTCGTTGCTCCCGATGATCTATATAATATCATTGCTATAGTTGTGGCGGAGTACATGGCTTGCCGAAAGCCGCCGCCGCCTCCACCGTCGACTTGATAGATTTTTGAGTTTGTGTTTTTTTTGAGTTGGTTGTATTTTTTTGACTTGATTGTATTTTTTGACTTGATTGTATTTATTTGACTTTGTGGAATTGTATAACACCGTCATATTTTTGGACTTGAATTGTATAACACCGCCTCCGCCTCCACTATTGTATTTTTTGAGTTTGTGGTATGTTTGGATTACTCTACTTTATTAGTTTATTATATATATAACATTTTGACATGTTTGTGTGGGTTTTCATAGTTTGTGTAGAATTTACTTGTGTGGAATTTATTTGTGAAGAATTTGGTGAATGTATAATAGGTATATGCTAAGTAGAAATTGATTTCTGGAAAAAATATTACTTTTAGCAATGGACTAGCGACATACTAGCGAAGAAAAATCTGGAAAATCTCAGGTCAGCGACGGATTTTCGACGGACAATCTCAGGTCAGCGACTACCTAGCGACGGTAATTCTGTTGCTAAAATGTCTGAGACACACAAATATACCAAATATGTATCAGGGTCCGTCGCTAAAATTTGTTGCTAATCCGTCACTGGGAGTAGCGACTTAGCGACGAACTATGTGAGCCTAGAATGTGCAAAACCTTCTGAAAATTTTGACAATTTTTTGGCTCACATAATCGATCTATCGCTATTTTGTCGGTAAGTAGTCAGAAAGTTTAGGTACAGAAATTATACGTCACTAATACGTCGTTAAAATTATGTCGCTCATTCCGTCGCTAAGCCGTCGCTTGAGCGACGGATTAGCGACGGAAAATCCGTAGCGATGGTAATATTTCTGAAGAAAGAATTCGGTCGCTATCTAAAAATAGTGACGAAAAATTGTATTTTAGCGATGGATAATTCCGTTACTAAAACAGTGTATTTTTGTAGTATAGTAGACAGGTTTTTAGAATTTAAAATGGTAGATAAGAAGTATGTTGTTGAACAGACTAATACCCTTCAGACTATCGTACATGAGATGTCTCAGAAAGACATGCCATTTGTTGAAAAGTTTTTTATTGCTGCCTTCATTAATAAACTTTCCCATACTGGAAAGAATTTGGTTTAAAACTAAAACATAATAAGGAACCCATGTCCTTAGACAACCTATTTGTATCCTTCCGCATTGAGGAAGAAGGTATAACTAGAGATAAGGAACCACTTAGTACTTAATTCGAAGCAAAGTTACACATTATTGAAACCAAGGTAAAGCCTAAGGCCAACCCCATCAACAGAGGAACAACCTCCAGAACAGGAACCCTGCAAAGAAATAATTTATTAAGCCAAAAGCTGTGATTGGAAAAGACAACAGATCTAAGCGGGAATGTTATAACTGTGGTAAGCCTGGTCACTTTGCTAGACAATGCCTCCACAGAAAGTAGGGTTAGGGATTTTAAAATTCTGATCATCGAACTCCTGTAGACGCTCATGTTGTTCCTCAGGCTCATGTTATCATATCTGGGACAGAATTTGTCGATACCGATGATCAGAGGTTTGTAACCGTATGTTCTATTTTTGAGTCCTCGTATCAACCTACTGACTGGTGAGTTGATACATGAACAAATATCCATGTATGCCGTAATATTGATTTTTTTTTCTCCTACCGACAGGTTGAGGAAGACGAATCAGTACCTATAGAAAACTCGAGTAGTGCCAGAGTGCATGGAAAGGGAAGAGTGAACTTCAAGTTATCTTTTGGCAAGATTCTTCCTTTTCATAATGTGAAGCACGTACCAGACGTCAACAAAAACTTAATTTCTAGTTATTTGTTAAATAAACATGGTTACAAACTTGTATTTGAGTCTGATCGAGTTGTAATCTCCCTAAGCGACAACTTTATTGGAAAAGGCTATGTCTGTGGGGATCTATTTAAACTTTCTGTGGATATGCCTTGTAGCACTTTAAATTCCTGTTTAAATAATATTGCCTCTGCTTCAACTTCCGATTCAAATGCACCCTCTTATAATATTGATAGCTGTGATGTTTGGCATAGTCGTTTAGAACATGTTAGTTTCAATTCTTTAAAGAGAATGTCTACGTTGAAATTGATTCCTAAGATTGACATGAGTAGGAACATGTGAGATATGTACACAAGCCAAACAACCAAGAAAATTCTTTCATTTTGTTGAAAGGAGTTCTCATCTAATGGAGCTTATTCACAGCAATATTTGTAAATTGAACGGTATTCTTACTCATAGTGGTAAACGATATTTTATTATTTTTATAGATGATTATTCAAAATACTTCTATGTTTACTTGCTTAGAACAAAATATGAAGCTTTTAGTAAATTTGTATCTTTTAAAGTTGAAGTTAAAAATCAGCTTGAAAAGAAAATTAAAATTCTTCGGTCTGATCGTGGGGGTGAATACACCTCTGCGGAGTTTGACACTTCTTGTGCCATAATGCCCTTTTGCTTTCTTTTTTCATTTTTTCCTCTCCGGCAACCTTCCTCTTTGCCCCAGTCGCCGCCGGCAGAATTGTATGGCATTATACATGAAATAATTGTTCCATATGATCCTCAACATAATGGGGTAGCAGAAAGGAAAAATAGAACGTTTCTTGATATGATTAATGCTATGTTAGGTAGCTCTGGTTTATCTGATAATCTGTGGGGGTAAGCCCTTCTTTCTGTATGTCATATTCTAAATAAAGTTCCTTTCAAAAAAGACTGATAAGACCCCTTATGAACTTTGGAAAGGTAGAAAGCCATCCTTGAAATATTTTAAAGTGTTGGGGTGACTTGCTAAAGTTTCTGTCCCTCCTACTAAGAAAAGGAAATTGGGACCCAAGATCGTAGATTGTGTATTTTTGGGATATGCCCAAAACAGTGTTGCTTATAGATTTCTTGTAATTAAGAGTGAGGTAAATGGTATTGATGCTAACACAATTATGGAAACTAGGGATGCTACATTTAAAAAAAATATTTTTCTATTAAAAAATAGAATTCCTTGATCTTCAATATCTACACAAGGTCCTGTTCCAACCTCTAGTTCACAACCAGAGAAAATTACCCCAATAGAACCTAGGAGGAGTAAACGAACCAGACGAGAACCAGACTTAGGTGAAGGTTTTTTCACCTACCTTGTTGAAGAGGATCCAATATCTTATCAAGGGGCTATCTCCTTAATGATTCTTTATTTTGGAAAGAGGCCATAAATAGTGAAATGGATTCTATTATATCAAATAAAACTTGGGATCTGGTTAACCTTCATGTAGGTTGTAAACCAATAGGTTGTAAATGGATCTTCAGGAAGAAGTTAAGACCTGATGGGTCTATTGAGAAATTTAAAGCCAGGTTAGTCGCTAAAGGGTTCAAACAAAGAAAATGGGTAGACATTTTTGACACTTATTCTCCTGTTACTAAAATTGCTTCAATTAGAATGTTAATTGCTATTAAATCTGTTCATAAACTGTTTATTCATCAAATAGATGTAAAAACTTCTTTTCTAAATGGATATTTACAGGAAGAGATTTATATGGAGCAACCGGAAGGGTTTGTTGTTCCAGGGCAAGAACATAAGGTATGCAAATTAATTAAATCTCTTTATGGGCAGAAACAAGCACCAAAGCAATGACATTATAACTTTGATAAGGTAATTCTATCATATGGTTTTGCTATTAATTATTTTGATAAATATGTATATAGCAAAACTGTTGGTAGCTCCTATGTAATATTATGCCTGTATGTTGATGACATTCTTATTTTTGGTACTGACATGGATATTATTTATGATATTAAATCATTCCTTTCTTAAAATTTTGATATGAAAGATTTAAGACATGCTGATGTGATTTTAGGACTTAAATTAAGTCGCACTTCTGAGGGAATTGGTATCATTCCTTTCTTAAATTAAGTCTCACTATATAGAAAATGTTCTAAAAAGATTTAACTATTTTGATTCTGCACTCCATATGATGCAAGTATCAGGTTGAAGAAGACTAGAGGAGACAATATGGCTCAGCTGAAGTATTCTCAGCAAATCGAATGCTTGAACTATATTGCTAATCATACTAAACTTGATATTTCCTACGCAGTAGAAAAACTTAGTCGGTACACTAGCAATCCAAATAGCTTATATTGGACTGCTTTAGAAAGGGTAATGAGATACCTAAAGGGCACGATATCCCATGGATTATTCTATGAAGGATACCCATATGTATTAAAAGGGTATACTGATGCAAACTGGATCTCTGATACAGATGAGACCAAAACCACAAGTGGACATGTATTCACATTGAGTGGAGATGTTGTCGCTTGGAACTCTACCAGGCAGACCTGTATTTCTAGATCTACTATGGAGGCGGAGTTCATAACTCTTGACCTCACCAGTGAGGAAGCAGACTGGCTTATGAATCTGGTAACAAATATTCCTCTGTGGAGCAAGCCAGTCCTTGCTATCCTTGTACACTGTGACAGACAAGCTGCAATAGCAAGGGCTCAGAGGACAAGTTATAATGGAAAATCTAGACATATACGTCTGAGGTACAATCGGGTGAAGCAATTGCGGTCCAGTAGAGTAATTGCAATTGACTTCTTCAGATCAAAGAACAATCTAGCAGAACCTTTAACTAAAGGTCTTTCAAGGAGACTAGTGTTGGAGACGGCAAGAGGAATGGGGTTGAAGCCCATAGATTGAGTCACCTCAAAGGCAACCCGACCTTCGATTGGAAGAACTAAGAAAAGGTTCAATGGGCAACAACAAAATTGATGTGTGACTGAAAACATTATATGATTGTAATTATAAAGAACTATTCCTCTAATGTATAGTGTTGATCTGCAATAAATAAAAGGGTGATTGTAAAATCTTAATGAATATGTGGCTTGTAAAGCAGGGTATATATACTGCAGAATACCCAGAAAGATTCACCTAATTAAGAGTGAAAGTTGAGCCACTTTCTATGAGAACTCGGGCTGTTCTCTAAATCATTTAATTAAGAAAACGAGATAGCACAATTGCCGAAAAGTGCACAACTGTTAATAAGATCAAATGCCCGCAATGTGTTTGTGTATATTTTGAGTCTGTACAAGTAAGATCCTAAGTTCAAGACTTATGTCACTTTTGGTCTGTATAGATAAAATGTATAACACTAATGGGAGGTTCAAGTCCGAAAGGCACATTTCTCTGATACATAGTGTGATTACCTATATCTTATTTTCCTTCCTATTTGTCCTATCGTTCTATACATTTTTTGTCCCCTTATTGAATCATGTAGGGGATTGTAGGATTTGTTTGGGTTTATTGCTTGTAAAGCAAACCATGTGATTCAATAAAGGTATTTCTTTTTTAGTCCCACATGAAAAATGTGAAGTCATTCTCCTTTACATATATTGCTTTACCCCATTTAGTGGGTAAGTGAATTTTGCGGGGGATAGGCTAAATCTCATCCAACCCGCGAGCGGGTGCGCTATTTAATATGCGTTTTTGACACGTTTATTAGTTGCGCACTTAGCACTTGGCACGTTTGCATGTATCGAAACGGACATATTTTTCGACATAGATGCTTGCTTCTGTTCTTGATCCTGGCCGGCGCTATGGCTGCATACCATTGCTATGATGATCCTCACAAACTAGCTAGCACAACATTACCTATATAGTGAGGGTATGGGATCCAGCTATATTCTTGACCTACAGTAGTGACTATACCAATATATGTAGTCTTCCGCATTCTAGTTCAGTGTCAGTAAACTACTTGCCATATGGAGTTTCTAAAGATGACAAACTCAAACAATTAGAAGCAGTTGATAGTGCCAGTTTCCATGTTATGGTGTGGGATCCATGGATCCAAATTACTCCTCCATGGACTATGGGACAAGGTCAATTTAAGGGGAGGGTATTGATGCGACCCTATTTTGTATCAACCACTAAGTATACTCCCCAGTTAGCTCAAGTGTCAGGTTTTAGTATGTTAGTTCCAGTTCAATATTATGGAGTAGTTCAGAGTAGTAGCAGTACGTAAAATTCATGCATCTCTCCTTTACTAGCTCAAGGGCAAGCTCGAGTGCCAGGATACCAAGCAATTAAGTACATGTGCTTGGGTACATATCATTCCCTGCTAATTCTTTTATTTTTAATTTTTTTAATTTTTAATTTTTAATTTTTAATTTTTAATCTTTAATTTTTTTTGAAAATACAAATAGTATGTACGTTTTCAAATTTTTTTGATATATATATATATATTTTAATATATATTTTTAATTATTTATTTCAAAATTTTTATTATTATTTATTTCTTTTTGTTAACATTTTTTTTAAAATTTTTTTTTTTTGAAAACGATAAGTGTGTTTACTTTTTTACTTTTTTGATTATTTGATTTTTTTTTTAAAATGTTTTTAAAAATAAAAAAAATGTACTGAGAATAAAAAATTTAATATATTATATGTAGAAAAAAAGTTTGAAAAATTAGAACAAATACATACATACATACAAAGTATGTTTTCACCAAAATTTATTTAATACGTCCGTTTTGAATATTTAAAAAAAAAATTCTAATCTAAAAAATTACTAAAAAAATCAATGAAAAAAATCGATGAAAAAAATTACATTTTGAGTATTTTTAAAATTTTGTTTTCAAATTTTTGTTACACTTAGTAAGTGTGTATTCAAATTTATTTTATTTTTGTTTTCGTCAATTTTATTTAAAAAATAAAATAATAAAAAATACATAAAAAATACATACATATATATTATTTTTTTACTTTTTTTATTTATATTAATTTTTTACTTTATAATAAGAACGCTTTTAAAACTTTTAAAGGAAAAATAATTCAAAATCTACAAAAGTAGTTTGGTCTGGTGTCATGGACAAAAAAAATAAAAAAATTACTTTATTATTTATTTTTCTTTATTTTTTGCCTTTCTATTTTTGTTGGAAAAAAAATTTACTTTTCTCTTTTCTGTAAAAGAACTGAAAAAATTTAAAAAACGCACTTAGTAGTGAAAAAAATTTAAAAAAAATTACATATTTAAAAAGAATTTGAAAGAATATTTAAAAAAAATTGAAAATGCACTTAATTTACTATGTGCGTTTTAAAAAAAATTATTAAAAATTTTAAAATTTGAAAACTCACTTACTATGTGCGTTTTCAAAAAAACTATCATTTAAAAATTATAGAAAAATGAAAACGCACTTACTATGTTTGTTTTTGTCCTCTACAGCTATTTTGTTAAATATTTTTCTTTACACCTAATTTTTTTATATTTATATTCTCTGTACAATTTTTTTGTATAATATTATGTAGTTAAACAATTAATTTTTTTTTAATTTTTAATTACGTGGGCATATACGTACAGATTAGACTGCTAGCATTTTTAATTTTTTTTATATAGAGTAGAGATATATCCATACAAATTATAATTAAAATATATTTAAATATTTAAACTATTTATCTTAATATTAAAAAATTTTATTTTACGTGCAATGCATGTACCAGTATAATATAGGGAGGGAAGGAAGGAAGGAAAATAATATAATTAACTACTGTTCAATCTATAAAAAAGTAAATATTTTATATAGTTATCTACAATTAACTTTTGCATAAGTTTTATTATTAGATTCTGGAAATATTTTGTACAGTTATCTATAATCTATAAAAAGGAAATATTTTTGTACAATTATTAGAATTCTAATTTTTATTTAACTATGAATTATTTTAAGACTCGTGAAGAACTTGTCAGCTTTAATCTTTAGTTAGTTATTGAATAGTAATTTCTTACAGATAAATTTTTTTTATACTTTTTAATATTATATATTTTCTTTAAAGTTTGGACAAGGACTTCCTAAAAAGAAAACTAACATATCCTTAGACTATCTAGGTCAACATTCCTATACTAGAGATCCTCATTAGGGCCGGTTAAATTTTTTGCCAAAATTAATCAAATCGCTTCCCTGCAGTTCCTTTATATATATATATATATATATATATATATATATATATATATATATATATATATATATATATATATATATATATATAAAGGTTCTTATTATGGTGTATGAATATATTCAATATATGTGTAAGATCCTAAAATGAAACTAACAATCCTAAAATGCAACAAATTAGCCAGCTAAGGAAGAGATTATGAATTTGACTGAATCCGAATGAATGATCAAATATTGAGTATAAACCATTCAACATTAGGATTGATAATTAGGGATACCTACGAGCTATATATATATATATATATATATATATATATATATATATATATATACTAGTATATACGTACGCGCGTTGCACGTATTTCATATTACTTGAAAAAAAAATAGTTTATTAAAAGAGCAACCGACAATTTCTTAATTTTATTATAGGTGGAAATATAATAGGCAGGAGCATGAAAGTTGGAAGAAATTAAATGACGGGAATATAAAATGTTTCTCTTATCTCTTGGGTTCATGTGCCTACTTTGCATGCATGCTTTATTAACTTTTGTTTATTCTCCAAACTACCTACTTTGCATGCATGCATATATTTGTTTTATTAACTATCATTTTTCAAGTTGTCTCATGCATGCATACATACATTTAATACGTATTTAATTACTATTTTTAATTACTTAGATATCCTTATCAACGTTAATACATATTGAAATGTAATGAAGGGTATTTTTGGAACGAAAAACTTTCACGGTGAAGCCTAGTTTTGGCATTATATAGTAGAATATATATATATATATATATATATATATATATATATATATATATATATATATATATATATATATATATATATCCCCCCTCCGCGTTCTTTTCACCACCCTGCCACACAGAGAGAGAGAGAGAGTGTCATCCATGGACAAGTATGAGAGCAAGAGAGAGAGGGAGGAGGAAGAAGAAGAACCCCAGCCATGGCCTGCGGTGGCGACGGTACCACAAAGAAAAGTACCACAGTGGATTCAAGATTTGGTGCAAAAGCACAACGGTGGCCAACTATGCTTCGTGATGGAAAAAAAGCTATCAGGGTCCGATGTCGACAAACAGCAGAACCGTCTCCGTGTCGTTAACACTGCCGTAAATACGGTTATCCGTAAGATGCTCGACGACGATGAGAAGAGAGCTAGCAACCTCACAGAGTGCCATGTTCCAAGAAAGTCGGCCAAGAAGGTACGTACGTACGTATATTAATATGAAATAGAAACTATGATGAGTTAGGCTATATATTTGTACGTAACATTCCACGTATATATTAGGATCTCTTCTCACCAGACGTACATACGTACGATCATCTTCCTCATCGAAGTTAAACCCTAATTAATTAAGCCATATAGTAGTTTTTCATATTTAATTTTCATCGATCTAACTAAAAATTAGTTTCTGACTGACAGATAAAATTAGTACACGACGACAACATCGAGATTAACGCGAAGGACAAGAAGGTGATGGTGGTAGAAGGAGGAGGAGGAGGAAGTACGGCCACCTCTATAGACAAAAAGGGAAAGAAGGTGATGGTGGTAGAAGAAGGAGAAGCAAGTACATCTTATAAAGTAGTACATGATGTTGGCATCAACAACAACAATATTAATGGGAAGGAGAAGGAGGTCATGATGATGGTAGAAGAACAAGTAGAAGGAAGCAGTCCATCTAATGGCGCCGGTGGCAAGAAGGAGGAGGAGGTGGCCGCGAAGAAGAAGAGCGGTGGTACTGCAGGTAGAAGACTGGAGGTGAAGATGTACAATAGAGGCGGGTGGAGGTTCTTGTTGAGTCTAGGCCACTGGAATTCGAGTTGCGGTACCATCATCAACGGCTCCGAATGGACAAAGTTTCTGATCATAAGTGAGTTGCGAGCCGGAGACGAAATAGAGCTCTGGGCCTTCAGGGAGCAGGGATCACAAGATCAAGATCATGAGAGGAAGCAGATGTGCTTTGTTCTAGCCGCCAAGACAATGACTTAACGTTGCTATATTTAAATCTGTTGTTGTTGGTTCTTGGTTCTTGGTTCATGATTTTTGTTTTCAAATATTTTAATATTACAATTTTAATCTTGTAAACTTGATTTAAATAGAAATTTATGCATGCAATCAAGCTAAAATCTCTATGCAATCATGCTCTAGTATTATTGTTCGGGATAAATTTATACTTTGCAGCTAGATAGTTATTTTTCGTTTTTCTCGCACTATCGGCCACATTGTATTATTAATGGTTGTTTCTTCAGAATCCTGTGGTTTTGGAAATAGTAGTAACGCTTGGTTTCTTCACAATCCTGTGGTCCACATCTATCCACAACAATATGATCAGCTTGTACGTACTTTGAGTTCCTGCTTCATCTCCGGTGGATGGATTGTACAAGTCAGAGCATGCATTCTGAGATCACTGTGGCATCAATTGAAAAAAAATAAATCATAAATAAAACGTCAAAGTAAAACTAAAAATTGCGGAATTAGCGATATTTTTAGTGACGTCAAAGTAAAACGTTGCTAATATTAAAGATATCAGCAACTCCAAAGTATAAAGTCGCTATAAGTCGCTGTTTGGCGACATATAGCCACGTTTAGCGACTGTAATTCAGTTTTTTAAAAGAATAGTCGCAATAAGTTTATTTAAGGTCGCTAAACGTCGCTGATTTATATGATTAGCGACGTTTAGCGACGTATTTAGCGATGTTATTCTTTTAAATATTTAACGACGTATTTAGCGACGTCTATAACGTCGCTAAATATTTCTATTAGCGACATCATAAGTCAGCGTCGCTAAACGTCACAAATTTATTTTCATTTAAGGTTCACAAATTCTACTTCCCCCCATTTCCTTCGATCTCTCTCTCCCAAATTTTAAAACCCCCCCTTTGTCGTGTCCGGCTACCCTCCTCCCTACGACGTCCCCTCCTCCCTCCCGGCGCCCCAGCTCGGAGACCCCTCTCCGGCCGGCGTGCCTTCCTCCCTCCGGCATCCCCTCCTCCCTCCGGCGTCCTCCTCCCTTCGGCGTTCTCCTCTCTCCAGCTCCCCTCCTCCTCACTCAGTGAGCTCCTCTCTGTCTCATTTCTCTGTCGCTGTCGCTCTCTCTAACACGACACAACACGACACGACACGACACGACATGACACACACTAACCCTAACCCTAACTCGAACACACACACACACTCACGTGGACACACTAACACATGCGGACACTAACCCTAATATTGACACAGACACAAGGACACACACAAACATAGACAAGACATGACATAGACATGACATGGGATACGACACAGAAACATACACTGACATGACACGAAATATGACACATATCCTAACCCTATCTCTCTTCTAGTTAGCTGTCTAAGTTTAGACACAACCTTGCGTAAATGCATCGTATATAATACGATGCAGATCTCGACTCAAGAAGAGTCATATACATGGACACGGGAATGACTCTTCAAAGCAGAGACATGATACGGTATTGGCTTCTTCTAAAACTCGTATCCAACTTGGGCTGATGCTTCTTGCTGCACGAGCTGTTGCATTGGCTAATTCAGAATGCTAAACCTGTTATTGAAGGCTCTGCAGTGCACTGGCTCTGCTGCTACTTACTGAGTTTACTTATTGTTGTGCATCCTTCCTGTTGTGCACTGTACAGTTTTCTGGCACACTGATTCCTCATTGCTGCACTGCTATAAATTACTGTATGCTTCCCCTTGTACTATGGTAGCACAGAGCTGCACACTGCTCAGTTGTGCTCCACCTTACTGTGCTAGCACAGAGCTGGCACACTGCTCTCCCTTCAGTTGATCACTGCCAAATGATGCACACTGAAAATTGTGAACTACTTTTTGTATTCTTTAGGACGAGGCTTTTAATTTGCTTTATTCTTTGTATTCTTTAGGACGAGACTCAGTTGTGTGAATATTTGCTTTATTCTTTACGACGATATTTTCTCCTGATTTGATTTTTAATTTCAATATTTTGTTTTCTTCAAATTTTATTATATTATTCATATTAAATATATGTTTATTTACCGGTGTTGAGTGTTCGACCCAAGGGGGTCGGCGAACCCAGTAAATTCAACGTAGGGTAGCTCCGGGTCTATTTGTACAAATTGTGAATTAATAAATTGTAGGAAGAATAGTTTGGAAATAATTTAACATTCATTTATTTTACTGTATCTTTAGCAACGTTTAGCGACGTTCAGTCACGTCGCTAAGTACATAGCTAATTACGTCGCTAAAAATGTCACTAAAAATCTCGCTAATTACGTCGCTATACACGTCGCTAAACAAAGTCGCTGTCCGTTGTAAATTGCTGACATGGCAGTATTGCCAGGTCATAGTAATGTCGCTATAAACATCGTTACCTACGACTCTAATTTATGACATATAGCGACAAATGTACACGTCGCTAATTTAGCAACGTCGCGTCGCTAAACGTTGCTAATATAACGACGCATTTACGTCGCTAGAAAACGTCGGCATAGCGACGTTTGGCGACATTTTTTCTGTCAGCCACTAGTATAAAGGCGACTTCAGTAAAACGTAGCTAATTACGTCGCTAAAATTATTTAGCGACATTTTTTGATATTTAGCGACTTTCTTTACGTCGCTAATTTGACTTATTCTGGTAGTGAGAGAGCATACTTCCTGAAATTTTTTGCATAGATCTTTACCTCTAGCCTTTGTTCCAGCGAGTTCTACCTATCGTGTACCTCTCCTGCTGCACGAACTTGGAGGTATACAGATATATGGAGAAAGTCATAATCGCATGTAGGCACACAACCCGCGTTTGAGTTGCGTTTGATCTCGTCCCTATGTTGAGTTTGCTGTAAGAGCAACTTTGGAGATGGGGACATATGTGACTAGTCAGAAGCTGAAGGAGATACTAGAGGGGGTAGTCAAGGTGTTTCAGGACAAATTAGAGGAGACATCATCCAGTAGGGCAGTCGTGCCCGTACCAGAACCGTCGCAAGTGATGAAGAAGATAGAGTTGCTACCCAATGACATAAAACTTGAGGGGACGAAAAACTACCTAAGTTGGACTAGGAGGGCGCTGTTGAACCTTCGGACCAAGGGACTAAATTTTTTTGTGAAGGGAGAGTGTACTGAGCCAAATGATAAGACGAGTGCTAAGTGGAGCACATTGACTCACCTTAATTCTCTAGTGGTTTCTTGGCTGCTGACTTCTGTGTCTCCATCCATAGCTGGGATGGTGGAGTCCATCTGCATTACAGCTGATGTTTGGAAGACATTGGCTATGATGTACTCTGGAGTTGGAAGTGTCATGTTGAGGATAAAAGTTGAGAAATGTGTTGTATCGATGGAGGGCAGCAATGTGTCATCTGCCATCATTTCCATCCCTGGATGAGGGTGTTGTATCGATGGAGCAAGAGGAGATCTAACAAAAGTGATGAAAGGTGAGACCTCACCCGCTATCCGCTCGACATTGGTGATTTATAGTGCTCTCATTAGCGATGACAAGGAGTACAATAATTCTGGGAAGAAAGGGCATCTCAGCTAAAACTGCCCTCAACCCTGCAATTTTGGTCGTGGTCGAGGAGGCAGAGGACAAAGAGATGGACGTGCAGGTCAAGGAGGCAGGAGACATGGAGACAGGGGAGTTGCTCACCTAGCTGTGCCAGAGGAGACCACTATTGAGATGACTAGAGCTGAGATGACAGAGCTGGGGGAGCTACGTCAGTTCAAGCTTCAGGTTGAGATTTCTAAGGGCAAGGTGTAACGTCCCAGTCCCAAAATACGTAGGACTAGGAATACGTAACATGCCAGCTACGCATTCAACCAGACTCTGGTCCGATTCGAATACGTATAAGCTGTATAATAGGGGTAACTATCTAAGAATACTGAAAATATCTATGTCACAATCCACATAAAGAACAAAATATCAAGAATGAACTACATGTGCTAAAGTCGGCCGCCAGTAACACATAAGCTCGAATAGACTCGAGAAATAAATATGAGTCTATAAAAACTAGGCTACATCAGCAGATGAATAAGTAATATGAATAAATAACCATAACTCTGGTAGAATAATATAAGTACTTGGCACCAATGCCTGCATGACAAGCTACATACAACAGCAACTCCAAAGGCTCCATAATCGTCTATGCTGCAAAAACTGGCAGGGGACCAGGTCCTCAGAGGGACGTAAAAAGGTACAAGAAACAGCATGCTAAAAGTAAAATAGTATAATGCCATATACTCAAGGGTAAACTACTGTAACCAACTATGTGATATGCAAATGAGAGTATGATATCGTACCCCGGGCTGGTACTCACGAAAGATCCCATGGGCACTTCCGTACGCTAATAGTACACTCAAGGCTCCGTATGGGGGAACCAGGAGGAAGATGTATATAGTACTCATGAAAGATCCCAATGGACACTTTCGTACGCTAATAGTACACTCAAGGCTCCGTGTGGGAGAACCAGGAGGAAGATGTATATACATATATAATACCTTAGATTCCGCATAGGGAACCTAACTCCTAATACACATGAATAGTAATAGTAAAATATGCCCAGAGCACGATGAAGACTCTCCCTACCCAATGTAACCTCACGTCTCAATCAAGACATGCAAGATCATGACCTCTAACTATCAACATAAGTCATAGTCAATATGTACAATTATAATTACCACTATAGCATGCATCCTGTAGTTCTATCTAGAGTCCAAGAACCACGATCAAGTCGAGAAAGACTCTGCCACATAAATATCGTGTCAAGTGTCCTATGGTCGGATGTGCAAATAATATATGCACAAAACATGGGTTCGGAAGAATGACTCTCTAATTACGATACTCAACTCTGTAGAGGATGTCGGTACCCGAATCTTGTCCGGACACAAAGTATCGTATAACGGCCCTAGGCTCACAAGTACAATAACCAAGCCACACAATTATAATATCTAATGCATACATAATATCAAATAAATAATGTATAACTGTAAACATCTTGGCAAGGTACACTTTTCTGGTTCTGCAGTCGGTGATGGTAAAGATTATCCCGCGTCCACTCCTTCGGAATTCAATTGACCTAAACACCAATTAACACATGTGGCCCACTTTGTACCGAAAAGCGTGTCAGGGATAAATGTCTCTAAATGGGACAAATTATAGGTCAAATCAATTCTAAACGTCGATACGAACTCAACGGTACATCCAATTTTGGATTCCGGTGAGCCGAACACAAATTTGCCCAAAAAGTCAACCGAGGGGCCCGCAATTAGGCGACTTGGTAAACTATCTCAGAATTGTGTGAAACTTGGGTACAGGACCAGTACGATACCATGAATCCAATGGCACAAGTTTCGTCATATTCTAACGAGCATACACTAAATGGTGCGGTGTTTTGCAAAAGTCGCGATTCAGAGATTTTTCGCGGATACGGGGTGATTCCGACGCGCACACGCGTCCAAATCAGTTTTCGCGAAAGCCCATACGTCTGGGTATATCGTGCGCACCTTTTGTTATACTTGGTATACGACGGGGCGGTCCCGTTTGGCGGGGCGCGCTCCATATCGCAATTTTGAAAGTTTGGAAAAACAAGTTTTTTGTGATTTTTAACCTATTTTAATTTTGCATATAATGCCTAATAAAATAATATAATTGACCAAAAATAATCTAGGTTAGGTGGTCTTCGCATAGCAAAAATAATTTCTAGGTTTGGATCCCTGTGATGGGAGATACGAGCCCTTGAACATGGGTCATCACAACAGAATTTTTGAAATTAAAAGTGGTCATTTTTTTCGACTTGGCGTCAATTTTTACCTAGGTTTGTGCGCTGCATGATGGAAACTAATCTACGAGATTGGAAAAGGGATAGGTCGGGATCATACCGGTGAAGACGGGGTCGAGTTTGGTCGAGCGATGGCACGAGAATCGGGACATGAATATTTTGATTCCATTGCGGTCATTCCACAGAGGGATTTTTTATTTTTTATTTTTTGTAGACCTATTACTTCTTGTGCACGAGAGTGCAAGTAATAAGTTTAGGACAAGCCCTGCCAGAGGTAATATGGATGTAGCAGTTTTTGTGGACCTAACACCACTGGCGTACTTAGAATAAAGTACGGGTGTTAAGTTGAGATGACAACCGATATCAGAGGTAATATGGACATGAAAATCGATAGCCGGACCAGGAAGGTTTGTTCAGAGGTAATATGAACATGACAAACTCATCCTGAGAGAAATATTATGACAGCAGTTCAGAGATAATATGGACGTGAACTAGTGTCCGAAGAACTCTTTGAAAGAGTGATTCGCTGAGTATGGTCTATCCAAACATGAAGATAGACCCAAGATCGCTCCTCTGGGGAGATTGATGGGACGATAGCTCAGAGGTAATATGAACATGGCTAGCGTAAAATGAGACTGGTTTAAATAGTCATTGTGTGAATGTGCGAATAGACCTAAGGATTGCTCTACTGGGGGAATTTTGAGGATCCATCATTGCGTACCCAGGACTCTTGGATACGAATGATGGCTTTTTTACAAGAATTTGCAACGAAGGAGAAAATGTTGCACATAGGCATTTTCTAGGGATGAAAAACCAAGAGTCAATTTATACATCCGGGTTATGGACTTATTACCCATGGCGTACTTTAAGTACAGATAATAAGTTGAAACGACTAGCACTACCAGGGGTTATGCGAACGTGATAGTAGGAAGTCGAAGAGAAGAACTTCACTCAGAGGTAATGAGGACATGAAAAAGTTCTGAAAATATATGACTCAGTGGAGATAAAGAAAAAACAGGGCAGAGGAAATATGGACATGACCATTTTCGTGGTAAAAGATTTACTCTGCCGGAGAAAGTGGAAAGACGTAGTTCAGAGGTGGCATGGACGTGAACTGATCTATAGCCACAAACTAGGAGGTTTTCTCAGAGGTTATTTGGACATGGCAAATTCAGTTGGGGAAACAAAAATGTTTGGACAAATGGACGTGAACTCATATCCGAAGAATTCACTGTGGAGTAATTTTCTGAGTAGGGATAGTCCTGAAGGTTGCTCATCTGGGGAGACACCGTCTTCTCTTTATAAATACAAAGTGATGACTTTGGCGTCAATCAACTCCTGAATTTTCCTTTTCAGCACATAGCATGCCTTCGTGGGATGATGAATATACCGATAAAAGAGACAATAATCTGGGTCATCGAATTTGCCAGTCCTTTCAGGGTATCTGATGTTGAGTAGCCGAAGCTTGTTTTCCTTCATCAATATATTAAAGATTTCAATGATGTCATCCTCATTGAAGGAGAAAGTCCTCTTTGGCTTTCGAGCTCCCGATACCTGAGTCGTACGGTCGTCAGGGAAGATGGTCATAGTTGCATCTTTTTCAGTCTCATAGAGAATTCTACCCCCAGCTTTGGATGTCGCTCTGTTTTGTCGAGGGAGACTACCCCCAGACATGTCGTTTTCTGGTTATTTTTCTTCTTTTTGTTTGCCCTTGTCCACCGAAGTTGGTCTAGAAGGACCTGCCTCTGGTATTTTAGGATCAGACTCCGGAGGTTTGGAATTTGCAAGAGATGCAGTAAACCCTAACCCAAAATGATTTTGTTGACAGTAAAGATCACCATGCAACGGTATTCGTCTGCCTTTTCCATAATTGAGACCTCGCTTCAACTTTAGATGATAACCCATGTTTTGCATAATCCTTAAAGCTTGTGGGCTATACCTGTTGATTTGCATTTTCCCACCATCAAACTCGTGAGATCCTTCTTGTACAATCGGTCTATTCCGCATTCGACCGAAGATTATTTGATGTTGATCATCGCGATTAGGTGGAACAATAAAGATAGACTCTTAATGTGGCCCATATATCATGACGACATTAGATGTTGACTCATCTTCCCACATGATCTCCCCACGCTTGGTAGTTAGGGTCACTAAATCTTGATCTTGACCCTTGTCTCTACGTTTTTGGATCAAAAAATTATGTAAATCAAGGAGATTACCAGAAGAAGAAGAAGAAGGATTATTCTGCCTTTTTACATCAATGGGCCTGTGGAGACTAGGAACCAGAACTCTCTCCCTGCCATAAGAATACAGCAGTTCAGCCATATGAGTAGCATACGATCCATCATCCGTCTGAGGAGCGTATGTTCCCGTGAACCGGGTCTTCTTTATGCGGATGGGCTTATCCTGGCGTAATCTGGAGCTTTGCACAGATTTGTGTAAAACATGTGGAGTCCTTAAACAGCCTCCAGCGTCACGCGTAATCTTCTCCTCTTGGGTGCGTACAACTCTAGAGGTTGGGAGATTCACCACTCGTTTTCCCTTGATGCGATCCAAGGGTCCACCGGCCATATCACAGATAGGAGATGCATTTTTACGCGCAAGGCGCGTTTGAAATTTCTGTACGGGCACTAAGGCCTTGCTAGGAAATTTGTCTGCCATGTCACAGACGGGAGACGGGTTTTTACGCGCAGAGCGCGTTTGAAATTTCTGAATTGGCACTGAGGCCTTGTCAGAAATTTTGTCTGCCACGTCACAGACGGAAGACCAAGTTTTACGCGCAGTGTGCATTCTAGACTTCTGGATTGGCACTGATGCATTGCCAGAAGCTTTGTCTGCCACGTCACAGACGGGAGACGGGTTTTTACGCACAGAGCGTATAGGTTGTGATGTCACAACCTTGTTGATCGGAGAGAGAGAGCCCGCAGGAAGGGTAGAGGATGTCCGGGGCATCCATACTTTACGCAGCTTCCTATTGTCGTGGACAAAGAGGGAATGAGAGCTACCCCTTGCGCGAAGCATGTCTTCATAAGCCGATTGGTCGAATTGGACGACCAAGGTCTTCTTCATTGATCCGACGGATACATCATCATGTTGAACAATGGCTTTCTCGTCAGATGAGAAAGTAGTCCCCACCAGAGTCGCCATCTTGTATTTGATGATAAACAAAAGAATGAAACTAGGTTTATACGAAACCCTTTCTTTGTTTGCAAAAAAGAAAAAGTAGTACAATTAATCCTATACGAGGATGTTAAGTACAATAAAAAAATAATTTTGGGGAAATATTGCTATAGGAGTCTGATCTGCGGTTGATCAATTTGTCCCTTGGACCATACGATGAAGAAGAAGTGTTGTAGAAGAAGAAGAACCTTCAAAGATTGCAGGAGGGATTGAACTCTCGTTGCCAAAGTTGTCAATCAACACTCTTTGTATGTGCTCTATCTCTCTGATCTCCTCTCTTTCGACCTTTTTTCGACCTTTTTCCCGACCTCTTTCTCCTGTGACCGGAAGTCTCTATTTACAGAGCTCGGTCACAGTAACTGACCAATCGGCGTAGAAGCCAATTTGTGGAGAGAGTTGCACCTTTTACGCGGCGGTTATAATAACTGCTACCCACGTCTGAATGATCTCCTGAATCCGTATGTGATGCGTGTCCCATTATGAGGTAACGCGTATAACTGCTTCTCGAAGACCACGGCATGCAAGCCACGTAGGTAACTGCTCCTCGCATAAAGATGGTTGGCATAAAAGTCAAATAACTGTCTCGTTGGCGTAAAAGCCAAATAGTTATCTTGTTGGCGTAAAAGCCAAATAGCTGTCCTGTTGGCGTAAAAGCCAAATAGCTGTCCTGTTGGCGTAAAAGCCAAATAGCTGTCTTGTTGGCGTAAAAGCCAAATTCTGCGTAAAGCTTGATGCTGCATAAATAATGGGTAACCAGCGTAAACTAGCCAATTATCCTTCTTGACTGAGATCTTGAGCGTATTCTGGGCCAAATAGCCTTATCACATACCATGAAAATATAGCCTGAGTTGGCGTATTTCGAGGAGATAACATACGGCATACTCCTATACGCTGCCTATTTTAGACAGGCCAAAATGAGCCTTTACGCTCAAGATGAGACTAAATCAGATGCCACGTCAAAAGTTATTCTTCGTACAGAACTCGAGGCATATCTCTGCAGTTAATGCGCGAGATGGGGGCAGATTTCTGTATTTAATGCACGGGATTTTGTTCTATTTTCAATGACTAGGAGAGCTAAAATTAGGACTAATTCGCTCACATCACTAAACCTGCATATTTTCAATAGCTCATTTAGTTCTTTATGAGACTTCTTCATCAAGTATCCTAACTAATCCTTTAGAAAATATCCTAACTTATCTTGTATCTAATCTATATTATTTGAATATATGGTACATGCAGAATCAATGAGTCAATACTTAGTTGACCGATCGTGGAAGTACATTCGGCGACATGAGAGTATGATTGGTTTGACAGATAATTTTAGGGCGGACGTTGAGGAATTTCTCAAATAAGCGAGTAGTCAACATAATTTCTTGGATGGGAGGCTCATCAAGTTTTCTTGTGTAAAATGTTATAATATACCATTCAAAGAGGCGGATCTCATAAGAGAGCATCTCTAGAAGAAGGGTTTTGTACTGAACTACAAGGAGTGGACGGCTTAAGAAGAACCTTTGTTATTGCAATATCATCATTCCTCCTTCAATACAGAGGTAGAAGAGTCCACTTTCGGAGATAAATTTGAATATCGACCGCGAAACCTGGCGCATGAGTTGGTATTTGATGCGGACGGTCCAAGTTTTTATCCGAAGGATCCTAATCCTGATGTGAAAGAATTATACGATATGTTCAAGAATGTCGATACTCCGTTATACCCGGGTTGTGATTCTCATTCTTTCATGTCAGTATTGATGCAGTTTTTGAACCAAAAGTCTAATTTTAACTCGTCGTAGGAAAGCTACGACCGGATAATTTAGTTTGTTAGAGAGTTGTTGCCAAAAGGATCGAAGGAGTTGCCTGGTAGCTTCTACAAGTCAAAGATAATAATATAAAAATACAGATTAGGCTACGAAAAGATAGATTATTGTCAAAATGGTTGCATATTGTACTACAAGGAGAATAATGATAAAGATAAATGCATTTTCTGTCATGCAGACTGGTACAAGCCAATTCGGGACAAAGAAAAGTCAACTGTCCGAGCATGATTTTGTCCTAACAACTACATGATGTTTTTATCGATCACAAAAAGGCTGCAGAGGATGTATATGTCCGCAAATACAACATAAAACATGATATTGCATCGCAAGGAACTAAAGATGGATGAAGGCGAATTATCTCATCCTTCCGATGGAGAGGCATGAAAGAATTTTGATTTGTGTCATCCTGAATTTGCTGCGAAGCCCAGGAATGTTCTTTTGGGTTTATGTTTTTGATGGATGCACGCCTTTCAAAAAGTCGGGATCTCAGTACTCTTATTGGCTGATGATTTTGAATCCTTACAATCTACCACCGTGGATGTGCATGAAGACTTCTTACATATTCTAGACACTTATCATACCCGGTCTAAAAAATCCAAAGAAGAATATCGATATCTACTTGCAGCCGTTGGTGGATGAGTTAAAACAATGGTGGCAATTCAGCGTTCAGACATATGATATATCGAAGGAGCAGAACTTTCATATGAGAGCGTCTGTCATGTGGACCATCAACGATTTTCCTGTATATTGGATATTATCGGGCTGGTGTACTCATGGTACTTTGTCTTGTCTGATATGTATGGAAATGAGTAAGGCATTTCATCTCTAGAACAGAGGAAAAGTATTTTTTTATTATCACTGTCAGTTCCTTCCTGCGTCGCATCTATGGAGAAGGAACATAGATGCCTTTAGAGCTGGTAAATATGAACTATCTCCTCCCCCTTTGAGACTAACAGGAGACAAAGTTTGGAAAGAGGTAGATGGATTGCCGACTATGATGGAAGATCCGATATCGGGCGATCACTTTGAAGGATTTGGATGTAGGCATAATTGGATGAAGCAGGATATCTTTTGGGACTTACCTTTTTGGAAGAACAATCTCATCAGGCACAATATTAATTTCATGCATATCGAAAAGAATGTATTCGACAACATCTTCAATACGGTGATGGATATCAAGGAGAAAATGAAAGACAATGTCAAAGCAAAAAAGGACATAGAAATTATTTGCAGGCATTCAGATTTGCACCTAAAACAAAGTGGCAACGGCAATTGGGTCAAGCCTCTAGCACCGTTTACATTGAGTGGGGAGGATAAATTGATAATATGCAACTGGATTTCAAAGTTGAGATAATCTGACGGTTACGTGTCAAATCTGGCAAGATGTGTTGGTCTAAACAAACGAAAGGTGACAGGAATAAAAAGTCATAATTTTCATGTGTTTATGGAGAGGTTACTACCTATTGCTTTGAGAGAGATGTTGCCTCATCAAGTTTGGACTCCGTTGGCCGAATTATCTATATTTTTTAGAGATTTTTGTTCACGCAAGTTGATGGTGCAACATATAATAAAACTTGAGGAGAAGATTGTATTAATATTATCTAAGTTAGAAATGGTGCTCCCTCCCCCCCAGTTTTTTGATAGTATGGAACATTTATTGATTCATCTTGCACATGAAGCACGCGTCGGTGCTCCCGTCCATTATCGTGTATCCATTTGAAAGGTATAAATTATTTATAGTAATAATTTTTTTATTCAAATAATTTTAAGATTCGATATATTATCTATAGGTATCTACATCACCTAAAGAAGAAGGTTGGAAATAAGGCTCATGTAGAAGCTTCGATATGCGAAGCATATATCATTGAGGAGGTTTTAAACTTCTTCTCCATCTACTTTGATACTCATGTCAGAACAAATCATAATAGAGCCCCAAAGAATGATGATGGTCGGGTTAATGCCCCGAATAGTATAATCTACACTATCTTCAATATGGGAGAGAAGCCAACAAGTGCTACTAAAGTACGTTGATTGGAAGACGAATAGTTTAAAACCGCTCATCGGTATATATTGTTAAACAGTGTTATAAAAGAGATACAAGATATTAACAAGTAAGTGACACATCTTTCCTAGATATTTTAATTTTGTATATACTTGGAAAAAATTGCTCTAACTGTTCTCCTTATTATCACAGTACTTTTAGGGCTAAGGTAAAATCAGAGATACCTAATATTAATAAAGATGTTCTTGTTAGAGAGGTTGATAGAATTTTTTTTATCGTGGTTGCATAATTATGCACAGATCCTAAATATTAAGAATTCTAAATTTAGCATTCAGACCAATCTTTGTCTAATGTCTATATGATACGTGATATTTTAGGTTTTTCGTCCTGGTAAAGACTTAAAAAATGAACGACTTTGAGCATTAGCTATCAGACCAAGCAAGACAAAGTGTTGAGATGGATACACCATCAATGGCTTCAAATTTAGAACCACTGATAAGTTTATTAATCAATCTTCTGTTGATGAGGAGGCTAATTATACAAAGAATTCTGGAGTATGTGTGAGGGGTTCAGTCTACGATGCAATCCAGAATTCGACTATTACGGTGTTCTAAGAGATATCGTGGAGCTGGATTACTCTTATGAGCCAAAAATTATGCTATTTAAATATGATTGGTTCGACACAACACCTAAGCAAATATAGAAAATTGACAAACAATTTGGGTTTGTTGATATATAATATGGAAAAAGATATGTAGGTTTTGAACCATTTGTGTTGGCTAGTCAAATGGTTCGAGTGTATTATACGAGCTATCCTAGTCGACAATGCAGTAATAAAGATCGGTGGGCTGTATGCAAAACTAAAGATAAAAACATATATAACGTTAGGGATCTACCATACCAAGAGGATGAGGTGGTCATGCCTCAACTTGCATATATGAGTTTGGCCTGTATTGATGGTATGGAGGTTGACGTTACCGTAGAGGATGATAGAGTTGATTAAGAGATTGATATACAAGATTTACCTCATATAGAAGAGATATCTCATATGGAGGTATCTAGCGAGGAACAATAATTGGAGGATGAAGGTGATAGTGATAATGGAAGTGAAAATGAAAATAAAGAAGTAGAAGATGAAGATGATTCAAAAAATAATTCAAAAAATAATTTGAAAGATAATGACGATTCAGAAGATGAAGAAGATTAGTACGTACATACATATGCATTAGCTTAGATATTTATTTAATTATTTTATTATTACACTAGAATTTACTTATTTTACCACACCATGCATTACTTTATGATTATCTGTTTGATGACACCATTTTTTTGCTACAAATTTACCTATAGTATGGCGGGACGAGGACAACGACGATGACAGGTTCGTAGATGATCATCTTCTCAGCATCCTCCGTCCACTACGTCGGCTACCCCAGATTCTTGCACACGACCTGAGGACGAGTTCGTAGATGCGGCGGATGCTTTATCCCCACCATATACTCGTTCTTAGTAGGAGGAGCTACTATATCTACCAGATTGTCATCAGCTGCTACCCTTTTTCTACTATATCCACTACTGGCACTACTATACCAACTACTCCACTAGTTGCTCCCACAGGAGCAAATCCATTTCTAGACCTTCTTGTGAAAAATGGAGTATATGTCCGCCGCCCTGGATTTGCAGAACCCCCCTACTCTACCAGAGCGGCCAGCCAATATCTCTCATCCTGAGCTATGGACTGATGGAGCGACGTAAGCATTTATTTGTTAATTCACACATTTATTTTGTATTTTTTATTCTAATTGTATATTGTCTACTTATTTCAGATTCTTCTCGATCAAGGCTGGAAATAATCTGTAGGAGATCATACGTGGGGCGCACAGCGGGGAGGGTCTTTTTTAGTAGATGACTCGTGGGGCCGTCAGAGCGGGACTTCTTTGGTAAAAAAACTTGAATAACTTCATTTTTCTTGAGGAGTCATCATTTTCTATCAGGAACGCTATGTCATTTACAACCCCGGCGTATTTTGGATGCTTGAAGGCGGAGCTGACCCAAAGTAATTTAGAGAAATTCTTCTTTCTTGATGTTGATCGGTCATGGTATCCATAGCGTTGCATCTTTTTCGGCCAAATTCGGATTTTTTTTGCTTCTCTCGGTTATCGAGCCTTATCAACTCGACTCTTTTCCCAGCCCCCCGACCTCTCACTTTGTTTCATTCTTCCTCTGTACCGTCGCTTGAATAAAGACACCCGATCGGCATGACTTTTCCACATGCCCCACACCAGCCCTTCTCCTTTTCAGGTCTTGATTTGTCGCGTTGTTTTTGTCGTAGTGGTCGATGGGGAAGAAAGAAATGAATGAATGTCCTTTTGGGAAATATAGAATAATACACCTACCGAGACAAAAGCCAAAGGTGAGTCTCGTAAGTGGACGTATCGAATTAAAATAAGATCTCAGATTGACATCTTGATATACTGATTTACCATAATAATAAATATAGTCAATGGTGACAGAGCCGTGAGAAGAGCCGCTTCTTTTTTGCGGCGGGGGCTTCCATTCACCAGCACAAACTATATACAAGTGCTCTCCGAACCGTGCTGGATAGTCACCTATCACACGGCTACGGATCGGGAGTAAACTAGTGAGAGGGCAAAGGGGGGAAAAAAGTCATTGTTCATCTTATAATGGCTACTTTGATGGCCCTTATATCAACTTTAGTGACATCCCGCTCGATCGATGATTCGCTTGGCTGGAGAAGCTCGGGATATGTATATAAATTTTATTTATAATAATAAATAACTTTTTTGATTACAATGATACAAAATATTTTTTTAATTAGCAGAGGTTGTACTGGTGGCCGGATCATAGAGATAGTGATATCCGGAAGTGCTACAAGACCGTCGCCAGCAAGAGATTGAGAGATATGATTAATGACCAGAATGCGCTGGCGTTACTTGGACCGGATCATCGCAAGAAGTGGATGAAGGTGAAGAGCTGGGAGCATATGAAGAAGAAGATGGACACCCTGGACTAAAGGCCAAGTGCGAGAAGGCGAGGTCTGCCTGTGCTAAGGGTGGTCTCCATACTAGTGGATCTATTTCGACCGTTGAGCATTTTCGACGGATGGTTATTATTAAAATTTTTCGCTACTTCAATTTTTTGTAATTCTAATTTTTTTTCTTAATTATTAATTGCTTAATTTTTATAATGCAATGAGGCCGTCAGAGCCGGAGAAGACCCCAAGAACGTCGACTTTCTAGAAATTTTTCAGTGGACCCACATGAGAAAGAAGGATGGGAAGCTCGTAAATGAGGGGGCCGCCGAAGTATATGTAAGTTATCTTTATAATTTTTTTTCAATTTAATTAGATTATTTTTATAATTTAATTAGATTCTAGGTTTCTAGGTCAAAACAGTCAAAGTAGGTCAACTCTAGGTTTATCAGTCAAACTATGACATTTCCTAGTTTCTAGATTGATTTTTTATCCATTCTAATGGTTTATAAAGTTATATTAAGATTGTAAAAGCGTATAAAATAGAAAAACTTATCTAACGCATGTAAATGAATCGACAAGGGTGATTACTATTTCATTCAATTTCAAAAATACTAAGAATCAAATAGGTTTAGAGATAAGGAATGGTCCGATACCTTTTTCGGTTCTGATACTTTAAACCTTGGTTAAATTATATAATATAATATCTATTATATAATATGATACTCTAACCAAAATCAAAAATAGCACATATAACTCTAAAATCCTTAACTCTAAACATATTTATATAAATAAATATAGGAGACGTATGAGACGTTATAGGGGGGCGCTGATAGCAGTACGCCGACTGAGATAAATGATCGTTGGGTAAAAGCTGTCAGGAGAGGGAAAGGCGGCAGCGTGTATGGTACCGGATCGTTGGCATCCCAGCCGTCGGTTCTTTCCAGAGCTCCTCCCACGGCTACTCCAGCTTCATCAGTGCCCGGCTCCGGCATTCCTTCTGGTGTGATATCTCTGGAGCATCTCACGACGACTGTGCATGAACTACATGGGATGGTCCGACAGTTGATAGACATGCGTGATACTCCAGCACCTGCTTCTCCGACGGCTACTCCGACGGCTCCTCCAGCTACCCCGACGGCTCCAGCTCCTCCGACGGCATCGATGGGTCCTCCAGCTCCTTCGACGGCTCCTGCCACTGTTCCATCTGTTGTTGCTCCCAATGACCTACATAATATCATTGCTATAGTTGTGGCAGAGTACATAGCTTGCCGATAGCCGTCGCCGCCTCCACCTTTGACTTGATAGATTTTTGAGTTTATGGCTTTTTTGAGTTGGTTGTATTTTTTTAACTTGATTGTATTTATTTGACTTTTTAAAATTGTATAACACCGTCATATTTTTGGACTTGAATTGTATAACACTGCCTTTGCCTCTACTATTGTATTTTTTTAGTTTGTGGTATGGTTGGATTACTCTACTTTATTAGTTCATTGTATATAAAATATTTGGACATGTTTGTGTGGGTTTTCATAGTTTGTGTAGAATTTACTTGTGTAGAATTTATTTGTGCAGAAATTGGTGAATATATAATAGGTATATGCTCAGCAGAAATTAATTTCTGGAAAAAATATTACCTTTAGCGACGGACTAGCGACATACTAGCGACAAAAAATCTGGAAAATCTCAGGTCAGCGACGAATTTTCAACGGACAATCTCAGGTCAGCGGCTACCTAGCGACGGATAATTCCATTGTTAAAATGTCTGAGACACACAAATGTACCAAACATGTATCAGGGTCCGTAGATAAATTCTTTGCTAATCTGTCATTGGGAGTGACGACTTAGCGATGAACTATGTGAACCCAGAATGTGCAAAACCTTTTGAAAAATTTGACAATTTTTGGGCTCACATAATCCGTCGCTATTTTGTCGGTAAGTAGTCAGAAAGTTTAGCTACAAAAATTATACGTCACTAATACGTCGCTGAAATTATGTCGCTCATTCCATCGTTAAGCCGTCGCTTGAGCGACGGATTAGCGACAAAAAATCCGTAGCGACGTTAATATTTCTGAAGGAAGAATTTCGTCGCTATTTGAAAATAACGACGAAAAATTATATTTTAGCGACGGATAATTTTGTCACTAAAATAGTATATTTTTGTAGTGTAGTAGACTGGTTTTTAGAATTTAAAATGGTAGATGAGAAGTATGTTGTTGAATAAACTAATAGCCTTCAGACTATTATACACGAGATGTCACAGAAAGATATGCCATTTGTTGAAAAGTTTTTTATTGCTGCCTTCATTAATAAACGTCCCCCATCCTGGAAATTTTTTGGCTTAAAACTAAAACATAATAAGGAACCCATGTCCTTAGACGACCTATTCATATCCTTCCGCATTGAGAAAGAAGGTAGAACTAAAGATAAGGAACCACTTAATACTTAATTCGAGGCAAAGTTACACATTGTTGAAACCAAGGGAAAGCCTAAGGGCGAACCCCATCAACAGAGGAACAACCTCCAGAACAGGAACCCTACAAAAAATAATTTATTAAGCCAAAAGCTGTGATTAGGAAAGACAATAGACCTAAGAGGGAATATTATAACTGTGGTAAGCCTGGTCACTTTGCTAGGCAATGCCACCATAGGAAGATGGGTCAGGAATTTCAAAATCTTGATCATCGAACTCCTGTAGACGCTCATGTTGTTCCTCAGGCTCATGTTATCATATCTAGGATGGAATCTGTCAATATCGATGATCAGAGGTTTGTAACCGTATGTTCTGTTTTTGAGTCCTCGTATCAGCCTACTGACTGGTGGGTTGATACAGGAGCAAATGTCCATGTATGCCCTAATATTGATTCTTTTTTCTCCTACCGACAGGTTGAGGAAGGCGAATCAGTACCTATGGGAAACTTGAGTAGTGCCAGAGTGCATGAAAAGGGAAGAGTGAACCTCAAGTTGTCTTCGAGCAAGATTCTTCCTTTTCATAATGTGAAGCACATACCGGACGTCAATAAAAACTTAATTTATGGTTATTTGTTAAATAAACATAGTTACAAACTTGTATTTGAGTCTGATCGAGTTGTAATCTTCTTGAATGGTAACTTCATTAGAAAATGCTATATTTGTGGGAGTTTATTTAAACTTTCTGTGGACATGCCTCGTAGTACTTTAAATTTCTATTTAAATAATATTACCTCTGCTTCAATTTCTGATTCAAATGCACCCTCTTATAATATTGATAGCTGTGAAGTTTGGCATAGTCGTTTGGAACATGTTAATTTTAATTCTTTAAAGAGAATGTCTACTTTGCAATTGATTCCTAAGATTGAAATGAGCAAGAAAATGTGAGATATGTACACAAGCCAAACAACCCATAATTTTTTTTTATTTTGTTGAAAGGAGATCTCATCTAATGGAGCTTATTCACAACGATATTTATAAATTGAACGGTATTCTTGCTCATAGTGGTAAACGGTATTTTATTACTTTTATAGATGATTATTCAAAATAATGCCATGTTTACTTGCTTAGAACAAAATATGAAGCTTTTAGTAAATTTGTATCTTTTAAAGCTGAAGTTGAAAATTAGCTTGTAAAGAAAATTAAAATTCTTCGGTCTGATCGTGGGGGTGAATACACCTCTGCGGAGTTTGACTCTTTTTTTGAATTGCATGGCATTATACATGAAGTAACTGCTTCATATGCTCTTCAAAGGAATGTGATATTAGAAAAAAAAAAATAGAACATTTTGTGATATGATTAATGCTATGTTAGGTAGCTCTGGTTTATCTGATAATCTGTGGCGGTAAGTCCTTCTTTCTGCATGTTATATTCTAAATAAAGTTCCTTTCAAAAAGACTGATAAGACCCCTTATGAACTTTGGAAAGGCAGAAAGCCATCCTTGAAATATTTTAAAGTGTTGGGGTGCCTTGCTAAAGTTTCTGTCCCTCCTACTAAGAAAAAGAAATTAGGACCCAAGACCGTAGATTGTGTATTTTTGGGATATGCCCGAAACAATATTGCTTATAGATTTCTTGTAATTAAGAGTGAGGTAAATGGTATTGCAAACGCAATTATGGAATCTAGAAATGCTACATTTTTAAAAAATATTTTTCCATTGAAAAATAGAATTCCTAGATCTTCTATATCTACACAAAGTCCTATTGCAACCTCTAGTTCACAACCAGAGAAAATTACCCCAGTAGAACCTAGGAGGAGTAAACGAACTAGACGAGAACCAGACTTAGGTGAAGGTTTTTTCACCTACCTTGTTGAAGAGGATCCAATATCTTATCAATATGCCATCTCCTTAATGATTCCTTATTTTGGAAAGAGGCCATAAATAGTGAAATAGATTCTTTTATATCAAATAGAACTTGGAATCTGGTTAACCTTCCTGTAGGTTGTAAACCAATATATTGTAAATAGATCTTCAGGATGAATTTAAGACCTAATGTGTCTGTTGAGAAATTTAAAGCCAGGTTAGTCGCTAAAGGGTTCAAATAATGGAAAGGGATAGACTTTTTTGACACTTATTCTCCTGTTACTAGAATTTCTACAATTAGAATATTAATAGCCATTACATATGTTCATAAACTGTTTATTCATCAAATAGATGTAAAAACTTCTTTTCTAAATGGAGATTTACAGGAAGAGATTTCTATGGAACAACCAGAATGGTTTGTTGTTCCAGGACAAGAACGTAAGGTATGCAAATTAATTAAATCTCTTTATAGGCTGAAACAAGCGCCAAAGCAATGGCATGATAAATTTGATAAGGTAATTCTATTATATGGTTTTGCTATTAATTATTTTGATAAATGTGTATATAGCAAAACTGTTGGTAGCTCCTGTGTAATATTAGGTCTGTATGTTGATGACATTCTTATTTTTGGTAATGACATGGATATTATTTATGATGTTAAGTCATTCATTTCTTAAAATTTTGATATGAAAGATTTAGGAAATGCTGATGTGATTTTATGACTTAAATTAAGTCGCACTTCTGAGGGAATTGGTATCTTCCAATCTTACTATATAGAAAATATTCTAAAAAGATTTTAACTATTTTGATTCTACACTCCATATGATGCAAGTATCAGGTTGAAGAAGACTAGAGGAGACAATGTGGCTCAGCTGAAGTATTCTCAGCAAATCGGATGCTTGAACTATATTGCTAATCGTACTAGACCTGATATTTCCTACGCGGTAGGAAAACTTAGTCGGTACACTAGCAATCCAAATAGTTCACATTGGAAAGCCTTAGAAAGGGTAATGAGATACCTAAAGGGCCCGATATCCCATGGATTATTCTATGGAGGATACCCATCTGTATTAGAAGGGTATACTGATGCAAACTGGATCTTTGATACAGATGAGACCAAAGCCACAAGTGGATATGTATTCATATTGAGTAGAGCTGTTGTTGCTTGGAACTCTACCAGGCAGACCTATATTTCTATATCTACTATGGAGGCAAAGTTCATAGCTCTTGACCTCACTAGTGAGGAAGCAGACTGGCTTAGGAATTTGGTAACAGATATTCCTCTGTGGAGCAAACCAGTCCCTACTATCCTTGTACCATGTGACAGACAAGCTGCAATAGTAAAGGCTCAAAGGACAAGTTATAATGGAAAATCCAGATATATACGTCTGAGGTACAATCGGGTGAAGCAATTGAGGTACAGTAGAGTAATTGTAATTGACTTTGTCAGATCAAAAAGCAATATAGAGGATCCTCTAACTAAAGGTCTTTCAAGGAGACTAGTGTTGGAGACAGCAAGAGGAATAGGGTTGAAGCCCATAGATTGAGTCACCTCAAAGGCAACCCGACCTTCGATTGGAAGAACCAAGAAAAGGTTCAATGGGTGTGACTGGAAACATTATATGATTGTAATTATAAAGAACTATTCCTCTAATGTATAGTGTTGATCTGCAATAAATAAAAGGGTGATTGTAAAATCTTAATGAATATGTGGCTTGTAAAGCAGGGTATATATACTGCAGAATACCCAGAAAGATTCACCTAATTAAGAGTGACAGTTGGGCCAATTTCTATGAGAACTCGGGCTGTTCTCTAAATCACTTAATTAAGAAAACGAGATAGCACAATTGCTGAAAAGTGCACAATTGTTAATAAGATCAAATGCCCGCAATGTGTTTGTGTATATGTTGAGTTTGTACAAGTAAGATCCTAAGTTCAAGACTTATGTCACTTTTGGTCTGTATAGATGAAATGTATAACACTAATGGGAGGTTCAAGTCCGAAAGACACCTTCCTCTGATACATAGTGTGATTACCTATATCTTATTTTCCTTCCTATTTGTCCTATCGTTCTATACAATTTTTGTCCCCTTATTGAATCATGTGGGGGATTGTAGGATTTCTTTGGGTTTTTTGCTTGTACAGCAACCCATGTGATTCAATAAAGGCATCTCTTTTTTAGTCCCACATGGAAAATAAGAAGTTATTCTCCTTTGCATATATTGCTTTACCCCTCTTAGTGGGTAAGTGAATTTTGTGGGGGATGGACTAAATCTCATCCAACCCACCAGCGGGTGCGCGATTTAATATGCGTTTTTGACACGTTTATTAGTCGCGCACTTAGCACTTGGCACGCTTGCATGCATCGGAACGGATATGGGTACAAAGATAATTTCACAACTTAATTTTATTTTTATTTTTCATTTTCGTTCTTTTGGTCTGGTGAGTTGCTGGTCTTCCGTGGAACCGTTCTCACGTAATCCCGTTACGGAATTAGTGGGAGAGGTTACGTGAAGTGGTATCCTATATGTTATATTCTATTGGAAGGTAGATGGGGGGAACAAGTGGTATCCTATATGTTATATTCTACAAGGCATCGTATGGAAGCTTGAACGGAAATCCAGTAATCGCCGTGAAACAATGTGCCAATGCTCTTGAAGTAGGTATTGCTGCAGTTAGCAAATATGGTGGTGCTTCTGCTGGATATCGAACCATGTTGGATGGACTCATTCCAGCATCTTCAGTTCCTACTGACTTCATTCCTCTTTTCATATGAAGCTGCATAAAAGGGTGCATAATCTATACAGAATATGCCAGCACAGATTGGCTGTTCGACATTGATGCTTGCTTCTGTTCTTGATCCTGGCCGGCGCTATGGCTGCATACCATTGCTATGCTGATCCTCACAAACTAGCTAGCACAACATTACCTATATAGTGAGGGTATGGGATCCAGCTATATTCTTGACCTACAGTAGTGACTATACCAATATATGCAGTCTTCCGCATTCTAGTTCAGTGTCAGTAAACTACTTGCCATCTGGAGTTTCTAAAGATGACAAACTCAAACAATTAGAAGCAGTTGATAGTGCCAGTTTCCATGTTATGGTGTGGGATCCATGGATCCAAATTACTCCTCCATGGACTATGGGACAAGGTCAATTTAAGGGGAGGGTATTGATGCGACCCTATTTTGTATCAACCACTAAGTATACTCCCCAGTTAGCTCAAGTGTCAGGTTTTAGTATGTTAGTTCCAGTTCAATATTATGGAGTAGTTCAGAGTAGTAGCAGTACGTAGAATTCATGCATCTCACCTTTACTAGCTCAAGGGCAAGCTCAAAGTGTCAGGATACCAAGCAATTAATTTCATGTGCTTGGGTACATATCATTCCAAATATTTATGAAATAGAAATTATTTTTTTCGAAATTTTTTTTATTATTATTTTTTATCATTTTTTTTAGTATTTTTTTTTTGAAAACGATAAGTGCGTTTCCTTTTTTGATTTTTTTCTTTAAATTTTAACCAAAATTTATTTAATACGTGCGTTTTGAATATTTAAAAAAAAATTTCTAATCTAAAAAAATTACACAAAAAATCAATGAAAAATTAAAAAAATCAATGAAAAAAAATTACATTTTGAATATTTTTAAAATTTTGTTTTCAAATTTTTGTTGCACTTAGTAAGTGTGTTTTCAAATTTATTTTATTTTTGTTTTCGTAAATTTATTTAAAAAATAAAATAATTATAAAAACATATTTGGAGGGACTTATAGGCAAAAATCAATGAAAAAAAAAGTGAATAGGCACTTAGTAGTGCGGCTTCATATATATATATATATATATATATATATATATATATATATATATATTATTTTTTTACTTTTTTTATTTATATTAATTTTTTTTCTTTATAATGAGAACGCTTTTAAAACTTTTAAGGTAAAATAATTCAAAATCTACAAAAGCAGTTTGGTCTGGTGGCACGGACAAAAAAAATAAAAAATAATTTACTTTATTTATTTTATTTTTTGCCTTTCTATTTTTGTTGGAAAAAAAATTTACTTTCCTCTTTTCTGTAAAAGAACTAAAAAAATAAAAAAAATTAAAATTTAAAAATTTAAAAATTTAAAAAATTCGAAAGACACTTAGCCGTGAAAAAAAATTAAAAAAATTTACAAAAATTTTTTAGTATTTAAAAAGAATTTGAAAAAATATTTAAAAAATATTTAAAATAATTGAAAAAGCACTTAATTTACTATGTGCATTTTAAAAAAAATATTAAAAATTTTAAATTTGAAAACTCACTTACTATGTGCGTTTTCAAAAAAACTATAAATTAAAAATTATAGAAAAATAAAAACGCACTTACTATGTTTGTTTTTGTTCTCTACAGCTATTTTACTAAATATTTTTCTTTACAAATTTTTTGTATAATATTATGTAGTTAAACAATTAATTTTTAAAATTTTTAATTACGTGGGCATATACGTACAGATTAGACTGCTAGCATTTTCAATTTTTTTTTATAAAGAGTAGAGATATATCCATAACAAATTATAATTAAAATATATTTAAATATTTAAATTATTTATATTAATATTAAAAAAATTATTTTACGTGCAACACATGTACCATTATAATATAGTGAAGGAAGGAAGGAAAATAATATAATTAATTACCGTTCAATCTATAAAAAGTAAATATTTTATATAGTTATCTATAATTAACTTTTGCATAAGTTTTATTATTAGATTCTGGAAATATTTTGTACAGTTATCTATAATCTGTAAAATGGAAATATTTTTGTACAATTATTTTAAGACTCGTGAAGAACTTGTCAGCTTTAATCTTTAGTTAGTTATTGAATAGTAATTTCTTACATATTCCTTACAGATAAAAAGGATTTATAAAATACTTTTTAATATTATATATTTTCTTTAAAGTTTGGACAAGGACTTCCTTAAAAGAAAACTAAATATCCTTGGACTATCGAGGTCAACATTCCTATACTAGAGATCCTCATTAGGGCCGGTAAAAATTTTTGCCAAAATTAATCAAATCGCTTCCCTGCAGTTCCTTTATATATATATATATATATATATATATATATATATATATATATATATAAAGGTTCTTATTATGGTGTATGAATATATTCAATATATGTGTAAGATCCTAAAATGAAACTAACAATCCTAAAATGCAACAAATTAGCCAGCTAAGGAAGAGATTATGAATTTGACTGAATCCGAATGAATGATCAAATATTGAGTATAAACCATTCAACATTAGGATTGATATATATATATATATATATATATATATATATATATATATCTCCTCCCCTCCGCATTCCTTTCACCACCCAGCCACACACAGAGAGAGAGAGAGAGAGCAAGAGAGAGAGAGTCATCCATGGACAAGTATGAGAGCAAGAGAGAGATGGAGGAGGAAGAAGAAGAACCCCAGCCATGGCCTGCGGTGGCGACGGTACCACAAAGAGAAGTACCATAGTGGATTCAAGATTTGGTGCAAAAGCACAACGGTGGCCAACTATGCTTCGTGATGGAAAAGAAGCTATCAGGATCCGATGTTGACAAACAGCAGAACCGTCTCCGTGTAGTTAACACTGCCGTAAATAAGGTTATCCGTAAGATGCTCGACGACGATGAGAAGAGAGCCAGCAACCTCACAGAGTGCCATGTTCCAAGAAAGTCGGCCAAGAAGGTACGTACGTACGTATATTAATATGAAATAGAAACTATGATGAGTTAGGCTATATATTTGTACGTAACATTCCATGTATATATTAGGATCTTTTCTCACCAGACGTACGTACGTACGATCGTCTTCCTCATCGAAGTTAAACCCTAATTAATTAATCCATATAGTAGTTTTTCATATTTAATTTTCATCGATCTAACTAAAAATTAGTTTCTGACTGACAGATAAAATTAGTACACGACGACAACATCGAGATTAACGGGAAGGGCAAGAAGGTGATGGTGGTAGAAGGAGGAGGAGGAGGAAGTACGGCCACCTCTATAGACAAAAAGGGAAAGAAGGTGATGGTGGTAGAAGAAGGAGAAGCAAGTACATCTTATAAAGTAGTACATGATGTTGGCATCAACAACAACAATATTAATGGGAAGGAGAAGGAGGTCATGATGATGGTAGAAGAACAAGTAGAAGGAAGCAGTCCATCTAATGGCGCCGGTGGCAAGAAGGAGGAGGAGGTGGCCGCGAAGAAGAAGAGCGGTGATACTGCAGGTAGAAGACTGGAGGTGAAGATGTACAATAGAGGCGGGTGGAGGTTCTTGTTGAGTCTAGGCCACTGGAATTCGAGTTGCGGTACCATCATCAACGGCTCCGAATGGACAAAGTTTCTGATCATAAGTGAGTTGCGAGCCGGAGACGAAATAGAGCTCTGGGCCTTCAGGGAGAAGGGATCACAAGATCAAGATCATGAGAGGAAGCAGCTGTGCTTTGTTCTAGCCGCCAAGAAGAAGCCACAATGATTTAACGTTGCTATATTTAAATCTGTTGTTGTTGGTTCTTGGTTCTTGATTTTTGTTTTCAAATATTTTAATATTACAATTTTAATCTTGTAAACTTGATTTAAATAGAAATTTATGTATGCAATCATGCTAAAATCTCCATGCAATCATGCTCTAGTATTATTGTTCGGGATAAATTTATACTTTGCAGCTAGATAGTTATTTTTCGTTTTTCTCGCACTATCGGCCACATTGTATTATTAATGGTTGTTTCTTCAGAATCCTGTGGTTTTGGAAATAGTAGTAACGCTTGGTTTCTTCACAATCCTGTGGTCCACATCTATCCACAACAATATGATCAGCTTGTACGTACTTTGAGTTCCTGCTTCATCTCCGGTGGATGGATTGTCCAAGTCAGAGCATGCATTCTGAGATCACTGTGGCATCAATTGAAAACAAACTCCTAACTCGAGCTCCAGAAAGTTGATCAACTGTAGATGAACCATCTGAACAGCTAGATTAGTTGTCACATAAATCATAAAGGACTGAATTTTAGATTTAATTTATACGATACGAGGACACTAGTATTGTCCAAAATTTTGGAATAAAGATTTTGTTGATGTTGTTGTATTTTTTTTCTATAAATAAATAATAAGATAAATTAGGTATTTTTTTTGTTTGTTTGTTTAGATTCTAGTTTTGATCTAATCTAGTTTTTTTTATTGTTCAGGTTCTTAGATTTCATATGTAATACATATTTTTTTCAAACTTTATTAATGCAGGTTCGATGTTTCGGAACATGTACAGTCACGTTTGGGACGATAGAAAAATGTTAAAATTTTGGCAGTCCTTGTGTATAGTTAAGACTATCATGCATAGTTAAGATTGCCAAAATTTTGGCAGTTTTAAGCAGAGATCACTGACTTGGGACAACCATTTTTTTTTCAGAATAGTTTATGAAGTAAGAAAATAAAAATATTTGACATAAAGTTTCTATATTCTCTGTTGAGTTATGGGAATTTATTTAGTGCCACATTGGAAAGAAAGTAAGGAGGAGGCTAGCCTCCTCCTATATATATGTACCTCCTCTTTGAGAAATAAATAATTTAAGTCTTTCTACATGGTATTAGAGCCAAAATTCTGAATATCTTTCTCCACATAAAAAAAAAAATTCCTCTCTTTTCTTCTTCTCCACCACCGTCCCTCTTCTCCGCCGTCGACGTCCCTTTGGTGGGTGTTGTCGAACCTGCGGGAAGCAGGGTACGTCGACGCCCCCTGTGGGTGTTGTCGAACCTGCTGGTAGCACGGTACGCTACTGTCGAATTTGTCCTCATCATATGCTGGCGTACACTACTAGAATAATTTAAATTAGCGACACTTGAAAACGTCGCTAAATGGCCTTAAAACGTCACTAAAAAAATTAGCGACGTAATTAGCGACATTTTAATGAAGTCGCATTTAAGCTAGTCGCTGACAGAAAAAATATCGCAAAACGTCGCTATAGTGACATTTTCTAGCGACGTATTTGTATCGCTAATATTTTTTTCATTAGCGACGTTTAGCGACTCAACGTCACTAATTTAGCAACGTATTTTGTGTCGCTAAACGTCGCTAAATTTTTCTGTTTAGCGATATTTTGTAACACATTTAGTAATATTTTATTGACCTGACAAATACTGCCATGTCAGCAATTTAGCGACATTCAACGATGTATTTAGTGACGTATTCAGCGACGTATATAAACGTCACTAAACGTCGCTAAATTTTCAGTTGAAAAAAAAGAATGTAAAATGGTTTCCAAACCAATCTTCCTGCAGTTTATGAATTTCTATATATATAGCAGCAGCAGTAGCAGCACTAAGTTTAAGGAGTGATATCTCAAGTGGAGGGTGTAAGTTATGAAACCACAGTAGCATTGATCCTATAACTGCATTAGTGTGTATGATAATGTGCAATACAGAGTATGGTATCTAAGTGTGTGTGTGTGTGAGCTGATGATACTAATGTGTATCAGTTCTCGAAGTTCAATGGGGTACATTAGAGTTGAGGGGTGTCCAGGCAACCCATTGTTAAGAATATACATGTATTAATAGCAGCAGTTATCATTGTTAGTAGCAGCCGCTAGTATATGTATCATTGTAAATTAGGATATGCATCAGTTTTTTTTAAAAGAGATGTTACATGCATTTGCTTTCATTCACAGTTGCAAGTTTTCTTGTTTCTTGTTTCTTGTTTATGAACTGTGACTTCAAGTTCTACATTATAAATAAAGTAGAATTAATATTCTCGATTTATTCTCTCTTATTTTTTATGCTCTTGATTGGGTCATCAAGAGGATAGATAACATATAAAATGCATGTAAACTATCTCATCTATAATTAAATAGAAGAACAACACATAATAAGTTAAACCATAGATAAAATATAATATGCTGGAATGGAAAGAAAAATAAAGTGGATCCAACATAATACAAGTGTAATAGAATATGTGACTCAAGAAAAATAGCAGCAAATACAGTAATGAAATGAAATACATAAAAGTAAGATGATAACAAGATTCAAGTATCGACGAGCTAGGTAACGATACTTGAATTCCAAGATGAAGTCCTACGATGCTCAAGGATATCTATCGTATAAGACTTATGAATTCTCTATAGGACCAGCTCCTTAAACAAATATTGGATTATACTCCTTCAAGTAGTCATGTCCTCCTAAACCTAGAAGGTAACCAATTTCTTAGAGAAACGTAACAAGATACATAATAACACGTTAAAAGAAAAATATATACATATATAACATTCATAATAACTGATCTAGAATAAAAGCTACAACCCCCTCCTATTTTTCTCCATTTGCGGGTCCAAGCATACACTACTAAAAATTACGGGATTAGCGACATTTTTAGCGACGTCAAAGAAAAACATCGCTAATATTAAAGATATCAGCGAATCCAAAGAAAAACGTCGCTATAAGTCACTGTTTGGCGACATATAGCGACGTTTAGCGACTGTAATTCAATTTTTTAAAAGAATAGTCGCTATAAGTTTATTTAAGGTCGCTAAACGTCGCTGAGTTATATTATTAGCGATGTTTAGCGACGTATTTAGCGACGTTAATCTATTAAATATTTAGCGACATATTTAGCGATGTATATAACGTCGCTAAATATTTATATTAGCGACGTCATAAGTTAGCGTCGCTAAACGTCGCTAATTTATTTCCATTTAGGGTTCAAGAATTCCTTTTCCCCCATTTCCTTCGATCTCTCTCTCCTAAAATTTTAAACCCCCCCTCCGTCGTGTCCGTCTCCCCTCCTCCCTCTGGCGTCCCCTCCTTCCTTCGGCTCCCCTCCTCCCTCCGACATCATTCTCCCTCCGGCGGCTCCTCCTCCCTCCAGCGTTCTCCTCTCTCCAGCTCCCCTCCTCCTCACTCGGTGAGATCTCTCTGTCTCCTTTCTCTGTCTCTCTCTCTCTCTAACACGATACGACACTACATGACACATACTAACCCTAACCCTAACTCAAACACACATACACACACACGCACGCGGATACACTAACACATGCGAACACTAACCCTAATACTGACACGGACACACCGTTATACACAAACATAGACAAGACATGACATAGAAATGACATGGGATACGACACAGACACATATACTGATGTAACCCTATTTCTAGTTCAGTGAGCACAGTAGTATCAGTATAGGAACTCAATGTTAGATCTCAGCTGTGATCGAGTATCAGAGCTTGCATATCTTACAGTGTAGATCTCAGCACTCAGCATTTCAGAGTGAGAATAAGCTCTCCTGTCCGGTCACCTGCAACAAGCCAGCTCAGCTCCACTGCACAGTCATCAAATTAGTACAGTCAGCAAATTATGATTAGCTGCTAATACATGTAATCAGTTCAGTATAAATAAGAGAAGGAGGGAGAATAGAGGGGATTGATGTATTATTTCTTTCTTAGTTTTAAATTACTTTAGATCTGTAGCTTCTTCTTCTTCTTCTTCTTCTTCTTCTTCTTCTTCTTCTTCTTCCTTACAACTCTAATAAAACCCTAGAATTTCCAAATCACCAACTATTTCTTCTTCTGTTACTAAATTTCTTTATTTCCATGTCTAATTCATATGTTTCTCCTTCCTTACTTGGAATCCTACAAAGAGGACCGTATCATACACTGACATAACACGAAATATGACATAGACCCTAACCCTATCTCTCTTCTAGTTAGCTGTCTGAGTTTAGACGCAACCTTGCATATCTGCATCGTGTATAATACGATGCAGATCTCGACTGAAGAAGAGTCGTATACACGGATACGAAAATGACTCTTCAAAACTGAGATACGATACGGTATTGGCTTTTTCTAGAACTCGTATCCAACTTAGGCTGATGCTTCTTGCTGCACGAGCTGTTGTATTGGCTACTGCAGATTGCTAAATATGCTATTGAAGGCTCTGTAGTGCACTGGCTCTGCTGCTACTTGCTGAGTTTACTTGATGTTGTGCATCCTTCCTACTGTGCATTGCACAATATTGCTGCACACTGATTCCTTACTGCTGTACTCTGCACTACAGCTAGCTGCTACTGCTATAAACTGTTCTTCCTTCAGTTGATCACTGCCAAATGATGCACATTGAAATATGTGAATTGCTCTCCCTAGTGACCCGAGCTCACTTAATCACTCAAACAACCATATACACACACACATACATAGGGCATTGTGTATCAAGTTAGAGCAGTTCTTACCTTTCTCCAGAGAATCATACTGTATTTAACGATTTATAGGATACATACTGTCATTTTTGCAGAAGAATCTAGAAATGGATATGAATTACTATATGCGTCATCATTCATGGATGTACAACCATCATCCTGATGACATGTGCAGTGTGCGGGATAAATTTATTGAGGGTGTATAGCAATTCCTGTAGTTCGTCAAGGTGTTCCCTTAGTACATGGACACTACCAAAATTAAGTGTCCATGTGTGAGATGTCGCAACTTAAAATATCATCCAGAAGTGGAAGTCATATATCATTTGTACACGAAGGGCTTCACGCCGAATTACTATCAGTAGACCACGCACGGAGAACTTGTGTCTCTAGCATCGGAGTCAAAGCCTTATGTGGAGCCGTATATGGATGTCCATGACCACGCTGCTTACAACGACGGGTGGGTTAACATAGTTTTTGATGTGGCGGGGCCTAGTTTTAATTCGGATAATCATGATGCAGCTGAGGAGGCACCGAATGTCGATACTGCAAAGTTTATGGAGTTGTTGGAGAATGCAAGGACTCTATTATATCCTGATTGTGAGGATCATTCACCGTTGGAGGTGGTTATAAGATTGTTGAGCATCAAGTCCAATTTTAACATGTCGTAAGAATGCTATAACCGACTGATCAATTTGATTATAGAGATCTTGCTCGAGGGTGCAAAGTTGCCTAAAGACTTCTACCGATCTAAGAGGATGGTGAGATCGCTCTGGATGGAATACGAGAAAATTGATGCATGTCGCAACGGGTGCATGTTGTACTACAAAGACGACAAGGATGAAGATAAGTACAGATTTTGTGGTACTGATCGCTACAAGGCCACTGGTAGAGGAAAGTCTGTCGGTGCTAGGAAGCCTACCGATTCGATGCACTACTTGCCTTTGACGCCGCAGTTGTAGAGGTTGTTTATGGTTAAGGAGACTGCAGAAAATATGAGTTGGCACAGGCAAAAATAGATCGAAGGAGTATTGGTTCATCCATCCGATGGAGAAGCATAAAAGTACTTTGATCGAGAGTATCCAAATTTTGCTTCGGATCCGCGTAATGTTAGATTGGGGCTCTCCTATGACGGTTTTTCCCTATTCAGAATTTTGGGCTCCCAATATTCATGTTGGCCTGTGATCGCCACTTCGTACAATCTACCGCCTTGGATGTGTATGAAGACTCCGTATATGTTCCTAACCGTTATTATCCCGGGTCAGAACAATCCGAAGAGGAACATCGATGTGTATTTACCACCTTTGATAGATGAGTTGAATCAGCTGTGGGAAGTAGGTGCCAACACTTACGATGTTTCTAGAAAGCAGAATTTTCAGATGAGGTCAACACTTATGTGGATCATCAATGACTTTTTGGCCTATGGAATATTATCAGGATGGAGCACTGATGGTCTTCTCTCATGTCCGTATTGCATGGACCGTACTAAGGCTTTTCGTTTGAAACACGGAGGCAAATCGTGCTTCATCGATTGTCATCGACAATTTCTGCCGAAGGATCATCCGTACCGGAGAAATAGGAATATTTTTTGTACGAGCGTTGTGGAGAAGGCCAATCCACCTCCAAGGTAGCCCGGATACACGATATAGGAAGAGGTAAAAGATTTATCAAGTGCTATCGAAGAGCTTGCTAAGGGGTACAAGTGTGATAGATTTGGTCACATCCATAACTGGACGAAGAGGAGTATATTCTGGGATCTGTCATATTGGAGCACCAATCTGATCAGACATAACCTTGATGTCATGCATATCGAGAAGAATGTGTTTGATAACATAATTAATACTGTAATGGAGGTAAAGAGAAAGACGAAAGATAATTCGAAGGCCAGGTTGGACTTAGAAGAAATATGTAGACGTCCTGTGTTGCATTTGATAGAGCATGGGAATGGAAAGTTAAAGTAGCTTAAGTCACTTTTATCACTGGAGAAAGAGGATAAATGGAGACTTTGTAGGTGGATTCAGGGTCTAAAGTTTCCAGATGGGTACGTGTCGAACTTGAGAAGATACGTCGACCTCAAGGAGAATAAACTGGCGGATATGAAGAGCCACGATTGTCACGTATTCATGAAGAGATTGATTCCATGAAAAACAGTTGTTTGTATATCAAATCTTTGAACTACAAAGACATCGATCCAGGCAATGCTTTCTTTGGCATCCTACGAGAGATTATGGATTTGACATATAATTATGGCACAGAACCTGCTAATATCGTATTATTCAAGTATGAATGGTTCGATCTGATTCAAGATCATGATTGGAAAATTGACAAGCATGGCCTTGTGGATATAAACTACAAGCGTAGATATCAAGGCTACGAACCATTTATCCTATCAAGTCAGGCTCAGCTCGTGTACTTCACAACTTATCCTAGACGGGGGACAGTGAGATCGGATTGGTGGGCAGTATACAAGACTAAAGCTAAAAATATCTTTGACATTGACGAAATAGGTTATCAGGAGGACGAGCTACCTCTTGTAACAAATATTATAGATGTGGACTCAACGGAAGTTACTCATTACACGAGTAATAATGTAGAAGATGTAAAATTATCCAAAGAGGAAGATAAAGACGAAGACAAAGTAGATGAAAGTGAAGACGAGGAAGAGGAAGAGGAAGAGGAAGATGAAGAGGAAGAGGAGGACGAGGAAGGCGAACAAGATGAAATTTTTGAAGATGATTGAAAATAAAATATTTTTCCTGTAGAATGTACAATATTTTGACTGTAGAATGTACTATTTTGACGAATATATGTATTATATTTTGACTGTAGAATATACTATCTATTTAGACTTGCGACACCACTAGTTATTTACTGTTAAATTCTATGAATGCTGTGAGATATGCATAACATTTTGACTGTAGAATGTACTATATATTTGTGTATTTCTTTATTCATCATATGTTGTTGTCAGGTATGACAGGACAACGCGGAGGGTTCGGCAGGTCCTGAGGTAGACAGAGTGCTCCTCCGGTATTGCCTACTGTTGGTTCTGAATCCTCGTCGCCCAGTACTCCAGTATATTGATCAGTCACATCTTCGACTACGACAACGTTACGTGGCATCACTACTGGGATGAGTAGTTCCAGGCCTGATAGTACTCTCTCGTCCAGCGTTCCACCTGCTGACGGAACCATTGAGACAGATGAGAGTATAGAGGAGGTCGTGCCGACGTTGTCCCAGCATCAGCTAGATCCTCCATGCGCACCTCCAGAGGAGACGAGGACAGAGATTTTGGCCGACGGTACAAAGTAAGTCAATTAGATGGTTTAACATCATATATATCGTATATTTCTTTATTCATCATATATTGACTTTTTTGATCAAAATAATTATCTTTGTATAGATATCGTCCATCATCGGTTCAAAGACGCCTGGGCCTCTTTCTGAGGAACAACTATGGTGGCCCTTGGATCAACTACTCTGAATCTCCGGAGGAGAGAAAGACGTTCTGGTTTGCGCACTTCAAGGTAAAATTATTTTATATAAATCCTCTAATTTATGTATATTATATAACTTACTAAATTATTTATTGTAGCAAACATATTTCTATCTCCGCACCGGGCCGAGTTGATCGAGCGGATGTTTCCTGCCGTTGCCGCCAAGCTTATCCGTAATGCTCTGGATGACCAGAAGGCTCATGATCATGTTGGAAAACTGATCCAAGGTTGGATCATGCCTGAGCAGTGGACTGCGATGAGGGCTAGATTCGACGATCCGAGGTACAAGGAAATGTCTAAGAAGGCCAAGGCGGCTAGCGAAATGCTGCAAAGTGGTATGGTGGCTCGATTCCGATGACGAAATATTTCCGTCGTTTGGTATATTTTTTATTTCAGATATATTATTTTAATATAAGTACGATAAAATGGTAGTTGGAAAAATTATTTAATTTTAGTACTAAATAATATATTTTTAACAGGTACAGAGGAGTGAGGATGCAAACATGGTGACCGTCTTCCTGGCCACCCATCGAAAGGACAAAAATTTCATTAATGAGAGGGCCTCGCAGACCTATGTAAGTATTACTTTACTTTATGTTAATTTTAATATAACTTAGGCAATTATCGAGTATCCAAACTTTTTTAGACCGAGTATCTTAAGCTGCGTGAGCGGACGACTGCTAGTGCACCTACAGCTGGAGAGGCTGGTACTTCCTCGTAGCCCTCTCCAGCTCTGTTAGCGGATGAGCTGTGGGTGACCACCGCTGGTGGTCTACAGAGGGGTATGTACTAAGGTACGGGATCCTATGGCGCCCTTGTTGCGACGCAGTCATCTAGGGCCTCCCCGATAAGTGTGCATTCTCTACAGCCCTCGCAGTCGTTGGCCCGAGTACAAGATGCCGTTGACCGTAAGATTGCATCTCTCCGTGATGAGTTGCTCCGAAGGATGGAGGAGCAGCCCCGGTCCCTGTCGTAGGCGGACGATACGACGCTCATCGCACCATTTGATATGCTCGAGCGCAGCATCATGGAGCTCCGGGATTTGACAGCTGATCTTAGAGCCTCGATAGAGCGCAGCGTGACAGAGCTGCATGCATTACAGCTATCTATGGGTGAGAGGATGACGATGATGCAGGATTCAATGGTTCATAGTAGTACGAGGCTGTTATCTACCATGGATTCATACAACTAGTGACTCACAGAGTTGAAGTGGATACGTCCTCCTAGTGCACCTACATTTATACAGACTCCATCGACGTCACTGCCTTCTCCATCGACATCGGTATTGATTTCACGGGAGCAGTATGATCTGTTCTTATCCTTCATGCTCGCGGTGGTCATCCTCCTGCAGATCCGCAATAGTCCTAGTTAGGACCATTTTATTATTGATTGTTTGTGTTTCAGACATTATTTTTTGTATTATTTAGGACGAGCCTTTTAATTTGTTTTATTCTTTGTATTCTTTAGGACGAGACTCAGTTGTATCGATATTTGCTATATTCTTTACGACAATATTTTCTCCTGATTTGGTTTTTAATTTTAATATTTTATTTTCTTTAAATTTTATTATATTATTCATATTAAATATATGTTAATTTACCGGTGCTGAGTGTTCAACCCAAGGGGGTCGGCGAACCCAGTAAATTCAACGGAGGGTTGCTCCGAGTCTATTTGTACAGATTATGAATTAATAAACTGCAGGAAGAATAGTTTAGAAATAATTCAGTATTCATTTTTTTATTTTTTTACTGTATCTTCAGTAATGTTTTTAGCGACGTTTAGAGACGTTAAGTCACGTCGCTATAAACGTTGCTAAAAATATCGCTATGCACGTCGCTAAATAAAGTTATTGTCTGTCATAAATTGTTGACTTAGAAGTATTGCCAGGTCAAAGTAGCGTCGCTATAAACGTCGCTAAGTACATCGCTAATTTACGACATATAGCTACAAAATACACGTCGCTAATTTAGCGACGTGTAGTCGCTAAATGTTGCTAATCTAGCGATGAATTGACGTCGCTAGAAAACATCGGCATAACAACGTTTGGCGACGTTTTTCCTGTCAGCGACTAGTTTAAAGGCGACTTCAGTAAAACGTCGCTGAAATTATTTAGCGACATTTTTTGATCATTTAGCAATGTTTATTTACGTCGCTAATTTGACTTATTCTAGTAGTGAGACCACACCTGCCCATCAGACCATAAACTCACCCAATTTCAAAAGTTGGTGACTATGTCATGGTATACCTTCAGAATTATAGAGAGAGAGAGAGAGAGAGAGAGAGAGAGAGAGAGAGAGAGAGAATAACAATATGGCAAACTTCAATCAAGAAATTTTAGACCTTTCAAAGTGCTGCAAAATATTAGTATCAACATCTACGTCATAGATTTACTAGGTTTAATGGGGATCTTTCATCCACATTCAATATTGTAGATTTATGCATATGATGCAGACGATGAGGGTCTTTATTCAAACATTAGCATGTACCACTTTCGATCAATGGGGTACATTGGAGTTGAGGGGTGTCCAGGTAACCCATTGTTAATAATATACATGTATTAATAGAAGCAGTTATCAGTGTTAGTAGCAGTAGTTAGTATATGTATCATTATAAATTTGGATATGCATCAGTTAGTATATCAGTTACTTGTAATATTAGTTAGATAGTTATAAATGATATGAGTTAACAGTTAGTTAAGTTAGTGATATACTATTATAGATACTACCAGTCATTAGTGTGTGTCCATATTTCTTGATTGTGTCCAGTATGTGTGTGTGTGTCCTATTTGTGTCCGGGTCTGGGTTAGGGTTTACCGAGCCGGAAGGAAGGGAGGAGGAGCGCCTGAGAGAGGGGTCGATGAAGGAGGACCACGCCAGAGGAGAGGAACCACATCGGAGGGGGAGAAGCCCCATCTGGGGTCGCAAGTCAGGGTTGGGGGGCGAACACGGTCGCGTCGTGGTGGAGGACGAGGGAGGCTGGCGTGTGTCTTGTCTGTCTCATTATGTGTCTGTGACAGTTTGTCGTGTGTATGTCAGTATATGTGTGTGTCTTATATGTGTCAGTGTGTCTGTGTCATGTCTGTGTCAATATCATATCGTGTCTGTATTTGTGAGAGAGAGAGAGAGATAGGGTTAGGGTTTACCTAGAGGAGGAGGAGTAGGAGAAGCTCGAGGTCGTCGGAGGGGAGAAGCCACGTCGGAAGGAGCCGTACGGGAGGAGGACGCTCGGGGGGTAGGGAGCCCGAGTAGGAGGGTTGTGGGGAGCTGGGGGGGTAGGGATGGGGGAGGCGGAGGACTCCGGAGGGGGGGGAGAGGGTTTCGAATTTTTGGGGATCGAATCAACAGAATGGGGGGAATTGAATTCTTGAACCCTATATTAAAAAGTTTAGCGACGTCTTCAATAGACGTTGCTAAATGTTGCTAATGAAAAAAATTAGCGACATAATCAATAGACGTCGCTAAACGTCGCTAATTAAAACATAAAAAATTAGCGGCGTCATCAATAGACGTCGCTAAACATCACTAATTTGAAAGCTTGCGACATTAGAGAAGTCGCTAAAAATGGAAAAATAAAACGTCGGTAAATATGTCGCTAAATATTGCTAAATCAAAAAACTCAGCGACGTTTAGCGACATTAAACAAGCTTATATCGACTATTCTTTAAAAAACTGAAGTACAGTCGCTAAACGTCGCTATGTGTCGTCAACAGTGACGTATAGTGACGTTTATTTTTGGAGTCGCTCAAGTCTTTAATATTAGCGATATTTTATTAAGACGTCGCTAAAAATGTCGCTATTTTATTATATTTTGGTAGTGGTAGGCGAGTTCTTCATTGGATTATGGATAATAAGAGAGAAACTCTTATTTGATCCTCTAATTTTGATCTCAACGTGGGTTCTGAGATTAGAGAGTATACTTCCTGAATTTTTTGCATAGATCTTTACCTCTAGTCTTTTTTCCGGCGAGTTCTACCTACCGTGTACCTCTCCTGCCGCACGAACTTGGAGGTGTACAGATAGATGGAGAAAGTCATGATTGCATATAGGCGCACGACCCATATTTGAGTTGCATTTGATCTCGTCCCTGTGTTGAGTTTGCGATAAGAGCAAGTTTGGAGATGGAAACACCTGTGACTAGTCAGGAGATGAAGGAGATACTAGAGGGGGTGGTCAGGGTATTTCAGGACAAATTAGAGGAGACCTAATCCAGTAGGGCAGTAGTGCCCGCATCAGAACCATCGCAGGTGATAAAAAAGATAGAGTTGCTACCCAATGACATAAAACTTGAGAGGACGAGAAACTACCTAAGTTGGTCTAGGAGGGCGCTGTTGAACCTTCGGACCAAGGGACTTAAAAAATTTGTGAAGGGAGAGTGCACTGAGCCAAAGGATAAGACGAGTGCTAAGTGGAGAACATGGAGTCACCTTTATTCTCTTGTGGTTTGTTGGTTGCTGACTTCTGTGTCTCCATCTATAGCTGGAATGGTGGAGTCAATCTGCAGTACAACTGATGTTTGGAAGATATTGGCTGAGATGTACTCTGGATATGGAAGTATCATATTGAGAATGGAAGTTGAGGAAAAGATTTATGCTACCACACATGGGAGAAAATAGTACTCCAGTATGTAGAGGAGCCGCGTCGCTTATGGGCGGACTTAGATCACTATAATTTTCTATCATTGCAAAACCCGGTATATGTCCTCCTTGGAAAATAGTACCTTGAGTGTAGGCGTGTGGCTCATATTCTCAAGGGTTTAAACCAATAATTTGAGGCTAGAAGGACAACAATGTATCATCTGCCATCTTTTTTATCCCTAGATGAGGCTGTTACATCGATGGAGCAAGAGGAGATCTGGCAAAAGTGATGAAAGGTGAGACCTCACCCGTTATCCGCTCGACATTGGTGATTCCTAGGTCTCTCACTAGCGATGACAAGGAGTGCTACAATTACGGGAAGAAAGGGCATCTCAGCTACAACTTCCTTCAACCCCATAATTCTGGTCGTGGCCGAGGAGACAGAGGACAAAGAGATGGGCATACAGGTCAAGAAGGCAGGAGACATGGAGGTAGGGGAGTTTCTCACCTAGCTATGCCAGAGGAGACCACTACTGAGATGACTGGAGACAAGATGAAAGAGCTAGAAAAACTATGCCAGTTCAATATTCAAGTTGAGAGTTCTAAGGGAAAGGGACATGCCACTCAGGATCTGGCTGACTCTACCTACCTTGGTAACTTTACTAGTTACACTGCTCATATGGGCAATAGTATCCCGGTTCAGGCACTTGCATCTACTAAATCTCATACTGATTGGATCATAGACTTAGGTTCATCTAGGCATATCATAGTTGCATCTATTGAGTTTGCATTATATTATCCGAACAAACATATGCATTCTGAGACAGTTCAGATTACTGATGGGATATCCTAATCCATCAGGGGTACTGGCTCGGTCCGTTGTACTTCATCTGTTACCTTGTCATCTGTCTTGCATGTTCCTTTATTTTTGGTCAACTTACTTTTTGTTAGCTCTCTCATTGATCAATTGAATTTTACTTATCTTTTTGATCGAGATATGTGTTCTTTCTAAGAGAAGGCCATGGGGAAGAGGCTTGGAACTAGCATCAGGCGTGATGGCCTTTGATACCTGGACAGGGAGGCTGTAATGCTTGCTGCTACTGTTAGTAGAGGGCCAGAGACAAAAGAAATGCTTTAACATTGCAGATTGGAACATTTATCTTTTTATAGTTTGATTAAGTTAGAACCTGAGATAATGTATAAACTAGACAAAAAAAATTATTTTGTAATTCTTGTGAACATGGAAAGCATACACGTTCTACTCATAAAATGGTTGGTCTTCGAAGTCTTAAGCCATTTGTACTTGTTCATTCTGATGTTTGGGGATAGTGTCCTACTACTTCCATCAGTGGATTCAGATGGTTTGTTACCTTCATTGATTGCTACTCACATTTGACCTGGATCTACATGATGAAGCAAAACTCTATAGTGTACAAATATTTTCAAGACTTCTCGACATATGTGAAGACCCATTTTGGAGTAAATATGAAGATTCTTCGAACAGATAATGGGACCAATTACACCAATAAGGAGTTTGCTAATTTTATCTCTAGTCAGGAATTTTTTTTATCAAACCACTTTTCCAGACACTCCTACTCAGAATGGGATAGCTGAACGCGAGAACAAGTAACACGTTCTTTGATGTTGATAATGAATATACCGAAGTTCTTGTGGAGTGAGGCTGTTATGATGATAGAAACTTATCTAATTAACAAGATGCCGTCAAGAGTAGAAGGGATGAAGACAATATGTGAGATGCTCATGAGCTCTAATATTACCCAAAGTGTTTGGCTGCACATATTTTGTGCGAGATCACAGAATGATGGTGAGCAAGTTAGATCCACAAGCATCTAAATATATCTTTATGGGCTGCTCATCAAGTCAGAAAGGATACAAGTATTGGTGTCCAACTGAAAGAAGGCTATTTGTCAGTATGGACGTGACCTTCCAGAAGTTTGAACCATTTTATGGGAAAAAGACTGAGTTAAGTTTCTTGTTCGATGATGCCTCTACTATTACTAGTAGAGAGGTGGATAATGAGAGTGGAATTATGGTTGGTATGATTCTATGTCCTTTTGAGTCACCAAGGAGTGATGGTATCTCAAGGGGAGCCGACGGTCAGGTGGAGCTGAGAGTATATAGGTAGCATGAGCAGCAGGAGCAGCATGAGCTTCCTTCTTCTGTTCCTAGGCTAGTACCCACAAATGCTGATGTCCTAAGTCTTTCTCCAGTACCTTCTTCAGCCTATCCACCTGAGTCACCTGGTTCCTCCTCTGATGTTTCTAATACTCCTGTCTTGCTTTGTATAACTTCTAGAGTCAATGTTGGAAAATCTTCAGCTAAGATTTATAGTTGGAATACTGATATTGTACATTATATTTTATATGCATCCACTCTACGTGCATATAAGTCCTTCCTTGCATCAATAGATTCAGTGCTTGTACCTAATAACTGACATGTATCTAAGCAAGATCCTAGATGGTTGACTTCAGGCCTTGAAGAAGAACGACACATGGGAGCTAGTACCACTGCCAGCTAGAAAGCATATTATTGGATGTAAATGGGTTTATAATGTTAAGCAGACTCCAGAGGGAAAAATTAATAGGTACAAGGTCAGATTGGTTGCTAAAGGCTACAGAAAAACTTATGGTATTGACTATGACGAGACATTTGCTCTAGTAGCAAAGATGAACACTGTGCGAGTGTTGGTGTCATGTGCTGCCAACTTCAATTATCAACTACAAAAGGTAGATGTCAATAATTCCTTTTTGCATAGGGATATCCAGGAGGAGGTATATACGGATATTCCACCAGGCTTTGCTAATTCACAAGCAACGGAGAAGGTATGCAAATTGAATGGGCTAAAGGAGTCTCCGAGAGCATGGTTTGATAGATTCAGGCTTGCAGTTTGTGGTATGGGGTATAGGAAGTGCAATGGAGATCATAATGTATTTTACAGACAGTCCAAGACTCGTATCACTGTTCTTGTATTCTATGTTGATGATATTATAATTACTGGAGACGATACTTAGGAGGTCCTACAGTTGAAGAAAAGACTTGGAGAGGAATTTAAAGTTAAGGATCTGGGACAGTTGAAGTACTTCCTCAAAATTAAAATTATAAGGTCACGAAAGGGTATAGTGCTTTCCCAGCGAAAGTATGCTCTAGACCTTATTTTAGAGACATGAATGCTGGGTTGCAGGATTGCTTCTACTCCTATCAAGTAGAATCACAACTTGTGTGCTGAGGGTGGTGATCCTGTGAGTAAGGAGCAATATCAAAGATTAGTTGGTCGGCTTATATAACTATGTCATACCAGACATGATATTACTTATGCCGTGAGTGTGGTGAGTAGATATATGCATGATCCCAGAGAGCAGCATATGGAGGCAGTCCGCAGAATTCTCAGGTATATTAAAGGAATCCCAGAAAAGGGGTTATGGTTCAGAAATTCTGGACATCTGAGAGTTGAAGGTTATTGGATACCGATTGGGCAAATTGTATGGACAATCGCAAGTCCACTACAGGTTACTGTATTTTTGTTGGAGGCAATCTTGTATCTTGGTGTAGCAATAGACAAGATGTAGTGGCTAGGTCTACAGCCGAGGCCGAGTACAGGGCTAAGACAGTTAGCCTGTGTGAGATGATGTGGGTGAAGATCTTATTGGCTGAGATACGTTTGTTTAGTGGAGACTCCCAACAATTTTGGTGTGACAGCAAATCAATAATTGATATTGCAAACAATCCAGTTCAGCATGATTGCACCAAACATGCGGATATTGATCGATTCTTCATCAAGGAGCAGCTGATTATTTTTTTTTGACTTTGAGCTATGTGAAATTAGCGGAGCAGTCAGCTAATTTTTTAACTAAAGGTTTAGGTTCTAGAAAGTTTGATATCTTTTGTAACAAGATGGGGATAATTGATATCTATCGCCCCTCTTGAGGGGGAGTATTGAGTTATGGGAACTTATTTAGTCCCATATTGAATAGAAATTAAGGAGGAGACTAGCCTCTTCCTATATAAATGTACCCCCTCATTGAGAAATAAATCAATTAAGTCTTTCTACATTCTCCTTGATATAGGACAATAACTGGGAGAACAAAAATCAGTAATATAGTATTATAAAGCTCAAATTTTGGCGTCAAGACAAAGAAAGGTCACAATTGAAAGCAACTCAATAAATATAGATGAAGCCAGTGGCTGATCCACTATTTGCACTAAGGGTAATCCAAATTAGCATATAAATTTTTAATATAGTAGTAAGGGTTAAAAGTTAAATAAAAACTGATAATATAATATTTTTATGCAAAGATAATTTTAAATATGACCAAGACAAAAATAAATAAATTAAAATAACATTCTACATGGTTTCATGTCTTGAAATAATTGCAATACATCTTCCTTGATAGCATTGTTAAAAATATCTAGTTTTTATTTAATGCATGCTCTATTTTTATACCATTATTTTTTTCATTGTCGAATTTTAGATTTTGAGACAAAGACAAACTCTAAAAATAATGTCCACAAAACTTAACGTTTATATTATTTATTTATTTATATCGATGATGATAGAAAAGTTTTGTCAACCCAAATAGTTTGCTTCTCTAGTCTATTAGTGCTTTACAAATGAAAATAAATACACCAATCTCTCGTCTAGTTTGCAACATATCACTTGATATTTCAAATGACAAATAAATAATCAACAATAAATACAAAAAAAAATCTTTGTTTCTCTATTAATTTCTTTCAATCTCAATAGGAATAAGTATGCAATTAAATGGAAAGAATATATTTTTCCAATAAATTAGTCAAATACAAATAAAGATAATCAACAACCATATTGAAGTAATATCATATTTTTCTAATAAATTATAATTTATAAGTGAACCAAACTTTTAGACTTAATTTATCCGAGATTAAAAAAATAATAATGGGCCACACGAGTAACTTATTGTACATAAAAATATTCAAATTCGGGCGGGCCATTTTAGCGTCTATAGCCACCACAACAACATGAGAAGTACAATTTTATAAGCCCTATAAAATAAGTCAAAAAAAAAATGGGTTGGTAGGGTTTAAATGATGTTATTTGGTTAAATATTTAGGTGGGTGTTGGTGGGGGTTATGTTTTACAAAGAGAGGGAGGGAGGAAGCAATCGTTGCAGCAAGAGCACAGAAGAGAATAGCAGGAGGAAGCAGAGAAGAGAAGAGAAGAGCAGAGAAGAGCAAGAGGAAGTAAGCAGAGAAGAAGAGAAGAGAAGAGAAGAGAGGAGAAGAAAACATAAGGAGAACAGGTTTGTAATTTTTTTAATTATAATTATATTATGTAATTGTAGTTACTATTTTAACTATTATAATTGTAATGTTTCTGATAGTAGTCATACTAAAACTAAATATTTGATTACATATTTTAATACTAAGTAAAAAGTATTGCAGATGGGTACCCAAAACGATGGACGTATTCCAGGAGGGCCTACCACAGATACGATTATCCAGCTACGTGAATCGCACATTTCTAGTCTAGTATTTTCTGGACAGGTATATTAAAATTAAATTATTTTAGTAAATATAATTTATATTTTTTATATGTATAATAATAACATCGTTTATATATGTCATATATAGCAATACGATTATCCTGATACATTTCGAGTACGAGAGCATGTCGCATGGCGTTATGAGGACGACATTGGATACTGGATGTTGACTGAAGAACAGCATGGTATGGTGAACATATTTTGTTTTAATCATATTGATCAGATACATTTTTTACGTCACGACCGGGACTTGATCTTTAGTTTAGTTGAGCGTTGGTGGCCAGAACTTTCAGTTACCGTTCGGAGAAATAACAATTTTGCTAGTAGATGTGGCAAATATCATAGGATTACCTATTACGGGTGAACCTATAATATTTGAAAATGATGAAATATTTTGCGCCAAAACTGTGATAAGGAATTATTTAGGTGTGGAGCCGCCTACCATATATGGTAAAAGTTTTGTGACGCTTTTGTGGCTCCGCCATAACTTTATGCACCTATATCGTATTGGTGAGGAAGAAATCTTAGTGGATGCGGAATGAGTAAGTATAACATTTAATGTTATTATTTATGTAATATGTATTTTTATTTAGTTTAACTGATATACTTTTTTTATTATATGTTCAGGTTACTACTTGCACCAGGACCTACTTACTAGGTCTAATCAACGGAATTTTATTTTCAAACTCCGAATTTAGGGCAAATTTATGTTTTTTACCTTTTTTGGAAAATCTGACAGAACTTGCCCGTCATGCATGGGGAGCTTCTGTGTTGGCATATCTGTAAAACTCCATGACAAATTTTGTGCATTTTACTTCAGCTGATAAAAGACAGAAAAATTTGAATGGATGTATGACATTATTACAAGTATAAAATTTTCATATAAATTTATTTACTAAAGATATGTGTACACTTACATGATATATTTTTTCTAGGTTTGATCCTACGAGCACTTCAGTATCGGTAGGCCAGTCTCCTGTATTGATACCGAAGATAGTGTCTTCCCATCAGCTTTACGCTGGATGAAGGCTGCAGCTGATCCAAATCGATGTGCTCACAAGGATATCGCAGATATCAGGGCCAATTCGATTCACTTAATTTAACGAGATAAATTTTTTATAGTGTCTTATATATTTTTTTATATTTCATACAGTCAGTATATTTTATAATTTTGTAGTGTCTTACAATATTGTTGACATGAAATAGGTAATTTTTTTACCGTACCGGCTTGGACAGAATCCTTTTGAGTTGCAAACAACGGTCTTTGGATTGAGTCTACATAGATTTTTATAATATTCCACGATAACATCATGTATCATCCAGCTGATCGTGTTATACGGCAGTTCTTGGTGATACAACACATTCCTGATGATCCACCATGTTTCAATCGTGGTAAAGACAATGCAACTAATAGAGCACGCAGATTGATTCCTGGATGGAATTCTAAATTTGAGACACATAAGGTGGGACATTTGTCTCAAATGATGTCCTCTATTGATGATGGTAAGACATTTGTCTCAAATGATGTCCTCTATTGATGATGGTAAGTTGTTCCAAAAGTTTAACAAAATTTATTGCAAAATTTATAAGAAATTATATGGTCATAATTTATAATGGTGCAGCCTACGATGATGATGCATATAGATCTTGGTGGGGAGCTCCTCTTATCAGCAACAAAGCCTACCAATTCTAAGAGTTTTGATTCCAACATTGAGCCATAGATGATTATAGTCTCCGTTGCTATTATGATTATGTAGAAGGGATGGTACGTTATTTTTATATAAAAATATCTATCTCCGTAGTACTTATTTATGTCCTCTATTGAATTCTATTTAATATTTTAGCTTCCAAATTTAAATACCGCATACCAAAATTATCCAGTGGGGAACCTGTTGCACACAACGGTTGGCAAATTTTTGGCTTCTATGCAACGAGGACCGACTCCTCTGAACCCTCCCTTACTTATTCCAGAAGATTATCCTCAGGGTCTTGTTGCACAACAATAAGCACGCCCCCTAGAAAGTATACCTCAGTTTGGTATCAAGATGATAGTCTGCCACTGCAAGATGATGATGTCCCTTCTCAGGTGATAGCCGGTGCGAGCACTTCTCAGTGGGCTAGTGCGGGCGATTCTCAGTGGACTGGTGTGGGCACTACTCATTGGCCTGACTAGGGTACTTCTCAGGCGACGACCGGTGCGAGCATTACTCAGTGGGATGGTGCGGGCACTTCTCAGTGGGCTGGTACGCGTACTTCTCATTGGCCTGAGTGGGGCACTTCTCAGGCGACGACCGGTGCGGGCACTTCTCAGTGGACCCCCGAGGGAGATTCTCAGTGGGCCTCTGAGGGAGATTCTCAGTGGGATAGCCTATTCGCCCCAGGCGTTACCATCTATTCACATATCTTGACAACTCCATCAGCATCGATGCCATCTCAAGTGGAGGATAGTCAAGGAGGTGGTGATGATGCGGCCCTAGAGAATACACGAGAAAAGAGGGGCCGACTCAATCTAAGAGAGAATAATCGTCCGAACTATCGGGAATTAGCCAAGAGAGGTCGATAAAATTGTTATATCAGTACGAACTTTATTTGAATGTAACTTTGTTCTATTTCAATAAAATTATATATTGTTCTCATAAAATGTGTCACGCCCCAGTCCCAATAATACGTAGGACTAGAACACGTAAGCATGCCAGCCGTATGGATATGACAACTCCAATATATGGAAACCATAACCTATACGTACGCTGTAATATGAATATAAACTCACATGTGGTATATATATAATATCACAAGTCACAGATATGCTAATCTCATCCACACAACAAGTCATAGAAAAGAAATACTAAACTAGAATAAGGAGTCTGAAATATCCAAAATAATAGTCGGGTGGAGACAAATCCACTACCAATGACTATATCCAAAACTAAAATGAGAGAGGAGTACAAAGTCTCCAATATAAAATAATATGAAGACAAAAGTGTATCAGCTAAAAGGAATCCATCGCTAGATGTAATCAAAGATGCTCAGAAGGTAAGACCTCCTCGGCAGAAAGTAATATGTTAGGTCCAGGCCCGTACTCCTGCAAATACTCAAGAGCAGATACACCTGGCAGAGGACCAGGTCCTCAGAGGGACGTAACAAGATACAAAAAAGTGAGCCAACTTGAATACAGTAAACATGCATATAATTTGAAAATAAATAAGTACGCTGTACAAGACAATCTATATGAATGCAAATGAGGACAACTTTTCGACGTATGGGCATAGGTAGGCTACTCGATCTAATCCTCACAACTCATGCACTCGTCAGTGGACATCATCAGCCGACATACCTCTGGGGTAGCGACCCTCGGACTCCATCAATCGACATACCTCTGGGGTAGCGACCATCGGACACGACCACCATAGTGCGTGCTAGTGACTATGGTTTACCAGAGTGGTTAAAAGCCCATACGCCTAATGATTGTCCTCTATGATACTAAGTGTCAAGTGTGTGTCAACATATCTAATATATAGTAATTACTGAAAGGAACTACACATGCAATAAATAAACAAAATTGCAATAAATATACAGAAATATACTAAGCATGTAAAATACTGTAAATAATTTGGTAAGGTATCTTGCCTGGTAAGAAAGCTGCAAAGTGTACTGTCCAAAAGTCAAACGCACAGGATCAAAAGCTATGGCCACAGAACAAATGTCTCCGGATGCTGAAATAAACATCACAAACGTTCCCAGAATAAGCAAAATAGCTAAAAAGTACTTCCCTTTCGTCCAATTTGGACACAGGGGCAAAACGATAATTTCGGGTAAAAGTGGGGTCCACATGTGGCCCACTTTGCACCAAAAAGTGTGCCAAGGGTAACAGTCTCTAAATGGGACAAACTCTAGGTCAAACAACTCTAAATGTCAATACGAACCCAAGGGTATGTCCAAGTATGGATTTCGATGGGCCGAACACAATTTTGTCCAAAAAGTCAACTATGGGGCCCGCCAATTGGCAATTTGGTCAATCGTCTTAGAATTACGTGAAAATTGGGTCACAGGACCAGTGCGTTACCACGAGTCCAGTGACGCAAATTTTGTCATAATCTGACATACGTGCACAAAATACGCGCGAGTTCCACAAAAGTTGCGATACGGGGTGTGTCTGCGGATACGGCATGATTCCGGCGCGCACACGTGTCCGAATCAGTTCCCACAAATTTTTACGCATCCGATTACGCTGCGTGCACTGTTCGGTATACTTGGTACACAAAAAGAATCACCGAATTCGGATCGCTGTGGTGGGAGATACGAACTCGGCAACATGGGTGGTCACTGCAGTTTTCTGCGATCCCAGAATTGGGTCTGCTTGCGCCAACTTGGGCGCTATTTTCGCCTATGGATACACGTTGTTCGAGGTCTGCTATCATACAAATATGGAAGAGGGTTAAGGGGTGAGCATACCGGTAAAGACGGAACGGCATTTGGTTGAGCGAGTCGACGGAAAGCAACTCCGGAACGAAGGCAACTCGTGTGGGAATCTGCAGTGCGCGGGGTCGGGGTCGTCGGGGTTTGTTTGGACGACCTGGCGGGGTTCTCAAGATGCGGTGGTGGCTCTCTCTAGGTCTAGATAAGAAGAGGAGGGTCTGGAGATTTTAGGTTAGGGTTTATGAAAGATAAATATATATATATATTTATATATTGAATAGGAAAGAGGGAGAGAGGTTGGTTCGGGTCCGCAAGGCAAGGAGCGGGTGGAATTCTAAAGGGGGGCGCTGTGCTGTGGGATGTGGAATAGGAATGGTGATGGTGATGGGAATCTAACGTTTTGCTACTAAGAATGCTAACAAATTTGCTAGCTTTTGTTGCTAACTTCTGTGCATTACTTTAAGGTTATTAGTATTATTATTATTATTATTAGTTAATCATTATTTAATAATTCTTTTCTTTTCTTTTCTTCTTCTTAAATATATATATACATATATATATTTGTATATATATATATATATATATATATATATATATATATATATATATATATATACTCATAAGAAAATTTATAGATTAGAATAATGCACACCGTTAGGCTAGCAACTGCTCAAGGGGTCTCCTACATAAAATAAATTCTGAAAAATTCCTAATAGTCCCATAAATCCTCTAAGTGCCCCAACACTTAAAATAAAAATTAATAAAAATATATTTCTCCTAATTATCACATAATTACATTACTTAAATTATTAATTAATAAAAAAAATTAATAAATAAGATTTTTTTTGAAATAGGGGTTTTACAAAATAAAAAATATTTGAAACTATCGACAATGCCTTTATTCCCTTGGTTGGTTTGTACATCTCCTTCTATTGTGTCCTAAACCATTGTAGCTACTACATCAAAGATCTCTTGAAGCTTGATCGTTCGCTTTGATCCGGTTCTTCTTTGGTCATAAATTAAATGGTCATAATTTATAAAGTTGTACTGAGATTCTGGAAGTAAATGTCAACAGAATTTAGACCAAACTCGGGCCGAGCTCGGACCAAATTTGGTTAGTTTAATTCCAGAATATGTTATGTCATTTAATTCTCTTCCTAATTTAGGTTTCTGCTACTCTATATATATTGATCATTTCGTTGCTCATTCATTCAGACCAATAAAAATCATCCCTCCTCCATAAATAAACTTAGTTTTTCCTTCTACATCCTCTCCCAATGGCCCCTAAATGGAAACAAGATTCCTTTTTTGACTCTTTTTTTTGTCCCATTATACCAAACACAGGAGAATTCGATGGTTTCACCTTTCGAAGTCGTAAAATTTTAAATGATTGGTTTAATGACTTCTCTAAGAGAAACATCTGTTTTGGCCATCCTATTGATTTTTTTTTCAACAAATAGACTATCTACCTACTCTTCAAATACTTCAACTTGAAGAATTTGGTACGGGTAGAATTTGTTACACCCATACCAAAATTTACACCAATGCTATTCAAATGTTCTATTGCAACTTAACATATGAACATGATACTATTTTATCGAGAGTTCATGGCATTCCATTTGAATTCGATGCAAATGACTTGGGTAAAATCCTATAAATTCTTGCTGATGGACAAACCTTAGTCAACATCACGCAAGTTTAATTTGACTATGACTTAATACTAGATTCTTTCAAGAATATCCTTTGTCACCCTCTTGAATGTCCACTGGTAAATTTTATACTAGATATTTGAAAGGTCACTTCTTTGAAATGTATTGCATTATCTTTTTAACTTTTTTACCTAAGAGGAGTTACTTTGATGAGGTTTCTTATCCAGAAATATCAGCTTTATATCACTTGTATTTCGCCATTAATTTTAATATTCCACATACCATCTTATCTTAAATGGTTCAATATCGCAAGAAAGGGCGTCCACTACTATACGCGTGTACTTGCTAACTATTTTTAGCTATTTCAATATTCATTTGGATACTTGTCCAAATTTTGAGGAACCATTATACCTCAATAGAATTTGAAGATTTGACCCAACTATGCTTCTACCTTATAACTTATCATCAAACTCCAACACTCATCCTGTTGATTCTGTTCCTCCTGTTGATGAACAACCGCAAATCTTAGAGTCTATTTTCAATCTTTTGCGTAATCATTTTTCACTAAGTAGATATACGCAATCGTGCTACTGATCATCGTCAAACTGATCATCGTCAAACCCTTCAGACTCAGGCTTTTGGCAATACTTTGATAGACATCTAGTACACCCTATCGTAGTACCCAGCCAAACCTTTTTTGATTCTCCGGAATCCAAATCAACAAAGGATTTTGTATTTATCACCCATATATTCAGCGATACTTGGATCCAGCTGATGCCTTCTTTGATCTAAACAGAATAATTGAACCGGATAATGAAGATGATGAATATGACAAGTAGTTACTCAATAATTTTTAAATGTTTAAAATTTTTACTTTTAGATGCTCTATATAATGTTTCCACTACCCATCTATTTTTTTATATTTTCTTTTCAAATAAATAAAAGTTTAATACAATTTTACTTTTTTTATTATATATTATCCTGTATACATTTTACTCTCTTATTTTTCTTGTCATCTCACAAATTTTGGGGGAGTATGTCATTTCGATAAAATGATAACGGGGGAGAAAGACATACTTGATACTAGCATACAAGATGATACTTGACAAATGTTGTCTTCAGCATATCAATCGCCCTACAGTTATGGGGGAGCCTTGCATATCAAAGACTTGCAGTATCATTCATAGTTTGTCAATTATCAAAATGGAGGAGATTGTTGGCCCATCTAGTCTAAGTTAAGTTGATTTTGATAGTTAAATAAACCATGCATTAATATGTCGTGATCTGAAGCCTCAATACTGCTTTTATATGTCGTTCGTATTTCTTCTATTCAAATGTTATCTTTTATTTATTTTGAGTCTAAGACTGATTTAAGCTGAGTCGCACTGACAAATCCTAAGTACCTATACCCAGATACCTAGTCCACTCAAATGAGCCAAAGAACCTATCTACCAAATCAGGCAACATTCATTTACAAAGTCTACCATACTAAGAGACCAAACTCGGGCTAAACTCGTGCCGAACTCAGACTGAACTTGGTTACCATTTTGGTATGAAATCAACCAGTTCAATAGCTCCTAATTTTTTGGCCCAACGATTAAAATTTTAAATTAAATCCCATCCGAATTTTGGCCAAATTCTGTTTGCCTACACCCTATAAATAGGATTAAAATTTCTCACGCCCCAGTCCAAAAATACCGAGGGACTAGACACGTGGCAATGGCCAGCAGCACACACCGATGGACAAACCCAATTTAATGGATCGATCGGGGCATACTTAAGCTGTAGTACAACAATAAGGGTCTAGATATACTAATCTCATCCACAGAAATGAATACAACAATATCAGAATCATAAAGCAAGATCAATCTCAATATGATATAAACTGGTGAAAATAACCCGATAATAAGTCTGATACATCTTTAAAGATACATGAATAAAGATAACCACAACAAATACTGAGTATGGGTAAAGCCTATACCCAGAAGATACCCTCGGTGATCACTCGTCTACTGGATCTGGTACTGCTCCAGCGCCTGCTCCTGCTTTCGCTCCTACTAATGCTCCTGTCCCGTGAAACTCGGGGTCGATCTCGTCTGCTAGTCCTGGGGACAAAGTCCGGTATCCAGGTCCTCAGGGGACATAACAAGGTACAGAAATCAACATGCCAAAATACAGTATAATAGTAAATGAGATAAATAGGGTAAACTATATAACCGTCTATGTGAAAATGCAATTTGAGAGCATCACTAAACTCGGGCTGAGACTACTACAAGCTCTGTGTCTGGGAGCCGGTAGCAGTATTTACTATGTGTTTTACTATGTGTTTACTATAGATTATATATATATATATATAATCAGCCTGTAGCCTGTGTGACTCTTCCCACCCAAAGTAACCACGCATATCATGACCATAACGTCTCATGTCCATGTCAAACGGGATCATAGCTAATGCAACATGTCATAATGTATCCAAGAATATAGTATCTCTGTCAAGTCCTGTATCCTATACAGAATCACCACGAATATCTCGGGAAGATCCTGTCTCATGAGGAGTGTCAAGTGTCCTGGGTCAAAGTGTACTTGGTAAGACAAGTACGAGAATATAAAGTGTCACGAATGTCCATCTCTAGATGACAGTACCCAACACCGCGTACAGTGTTGGCACCCGACTAATAATCGGATGCTAAGTATGTCACACGGTCCTAGGTCATGCATGCACAAATATATATATATATATATATATATAGTCAAGAAATAAATAACAAGAACTTCAAGTTTGGCAAGGTACACTTGCCTGGGGTTCTGGCTCCAAATGTAGCTCTGGTCTCAGTGTGATTTGCAGTTACTACTCCGGTTGCTGAAATAAACATCACCATTAGATTCAAAAAATATCAAATAGCTAGAAACGCCTGTCCTTACGTCCAATTTCGACACAGGGGCAAAAATGACATTTCCGGGCCAAAGTAGGGTCCACATGTGGGCCACTTTGCACCGAAAAGCGTGTCAGGGTCAGAGGCCTCCAAATTTGCCAAACTTAGTGTCAACAGGTCAGGAACGATGATATGAACCCAACGCAACTTCCAGAATTGGATTCCGGTTGGGGCCCATGATACGCGATTTCGTCAACATTCTCAGAACCGAACCAAACTTGGGTCACAGGACCAGCGTATTGCTACGAGTCTGTTGGCACAAGTTTCGTCTCGATCCGACGTGTGTACCCAAAGTTACAGTATGTTCCAGAATAGGCAGATACGGGACGGTATCGGCGGATACGCGTTGATTTCGGTTTGCACGCACATCCGAATCAACTTCTACAAAATCCCGCACGTCCGTATCAACGACGCGCACGTATCGGTGAAGACCGCATGCGACCAAGTCGTCCCGTTTGGCGGGGCGTACTCAGTTTCGGGGTAAAACAGGGTGTTGGTTTTCCCATTTTTGGATCGCGGGATACGATCACTACAGGACGCGATGCACCGAGCGGGTTGCACGGGCATCGAGGGGGTTATACAGTCTACACGACACAATTGACAGAATCGAAAATGGGGCATCGAGGAGAGAGAAAACATTACCTGAATAGGGCTCCGTGAAGACTGATTTCCTGTGTCCGAGTGTCCTTCGTGTCCTGCGTCCTGTGTCTGCTGTGTCCGCCCTAGGGTTTGATGTGCTCGTGTCCGCTGTGTCCAGCACTGCCGTATCCAGGCTAGGGTGTGCCGTAACCGGGGCTAGGTCAGCGGGTCAGGGAGCTGCTGTGTTGGGTCAGGGCTGTTCGGCGGACACGGCGGAGTCGGAGTCGTGTGGAGGTTGCTGGAGATGATGGAGATGGGCTCGGGTGAGGTGGTGTTGGTGGAGGGCCGGCGAGGGGGTTTGTTGGTCGGGGAGTAGGCGGCGGGGGTGAGGGACTGTGGTCGAGGGCTCAGGGAGGGGATGGACCTGCCGGGGGAAAAGGGGAGAGGAGGTCGACTGTGCAGGCGGAGGAGTCAGGCCAGGGTCGTGCTCGGGGGAGGAAGACTAGGGGACTGCGGGGGGAGGAAAATGGCGGAGAGGGAAGGTTCCGGGTGGAGGAGAGCGTCGGCTCCGGCGAGGCTGGGTCGACAGGAAGAGGGTGACCGGGGACGAAGGCGGTGGGGATGAGAACCGTTAGGGTTTAGGATAGGCGGCGGCGGCGGATACCTAGGGTTGCGGGACTCGGGCGTAGCGAGGGACAGCGGGTGGCCGAGGGTGACCGGAGCGGGGCTCAGGGAGGTCGGGCAGAGGCGGGGGAGAGGAAGATGAGGGGAGTCGTCGATGTCGTCGGGCGGCTGGGGACTGGTCGGCGGAGTTCGGGGGTACGACAACGTGGGGATGTGGCGGCGGCTAGGACACGGAAGTCGAGGGGGAGATTTATACAGCGCCGTCGGGTCGGAACAGTGTTTTCGACCCGATTTGGGATTAGGGTTTCTGCGGGTTTGGGTTCGGGTCGAGTTTGTCTCAGATCCGACCCGACCCGACCCGCTATGCTGGGTTTTGGCCTGGTTCGGTTCAGTCTGGTTTGGTTTGGTTTAATTTCTATTAAACCCGGTTTATTTAAGGGGTTTAATTAGGGTTTATTTACATTCGTTTTTAGGGCTTTAAACGGATTTCTGGAGTCCAATAAATTCATAGAAAATTACCCTATGTCCGGTTTTTCATTTTACACCATAAAATATTATTTCTATAATATTTTAATACTAATTAACAGAAATTAAAAATCATTTAATTTTTAAATACCTAGATTTTAATTACAGAAAAATTCCAGAAAATTCCAGAAAATTGTAAAAATCCAAATTAAAAATTACTGAAAAAAGGGGGCTTACAATATACCCAACTTATCAAAATTTTGTCCTCGAAATTAAAATATGGTAGGGCTCTCTCTATCCAATCTCACTTGATTACAGTCTAAAGGGTTTATCTCAAGTGGACATTGCGGTCTCTACCCAACTTAGAATTTACCCATCTATCATCTAAGGCTATACATCTAAGAAAGCTATGCCCCAAATTATTTAATCATGGTATTGAATTCTCAAGTCTCTAACACCAACATATTACCTATGATATTCCCTTAATCATATATAAAAGGGTCATTAACAATGCGACCGGCCTGTGGGGTATATCTAGTACTGTCTATATATCAAACCTATACCAAGCACGAGGTTTCGTCTTTCCAAAATAAGGAAAGAAGGAGATCAATAATAAAGAGTTCAAGGGTGAGGTAATAGAATAGAAGTACCAGGATCAAGGCATTTTTAAAGAATTCAAATAGGAATTGTAATGGCAGTTGTGGACTGAAATCCTATTTTGGTAATCCTTCGTTCGCATGCTCGTATTAGTACAGTTATGTAACCGATACGATATGTCATACATGTCCAGGGAAAGTATACTAGTCAACTATATATCTCAATCCACGTAAAGTAGTCGTGCGAAGAGCGAACCAAAATGCACCATGGTTGATCAGACCGTAGTACACTAATTCTGAAATGTATTAGTGTGTTAACCCACTTATACATATATCATGATCAAGCTCGATAGAAGAGTAAGCTTGCAAAACTAGGCTATATTAGCAGCATAAGTCAAGGTAGTACAACAAATATAAGTACGCTAGATGATGATGAAAGGAGGTACAAATTAATCATGTTCATAAAACAAAAACAAATAAGAAACCATAATAATAACAGACTCTACAATCTCTACAGTTATCATACACCCTCCTTGTCTAAGTCGCTAGTCGACCAAATAGGGGCAAGGACCTCTAAATTCTATAGTCTGAATAACCACTATCTTCTTATGCAAGTCTAAAGTTGTGTCATCCTAGGTTACTTCATCAATGGGTCAATAGGGCTAGGTGGTATTATGTTGTGAGGCATACTACCCAACTTATAACAATAAACTAATACTGAAATCGTCTTAAGGATACCGTGGAAACTCTTGTTAAGGTCTACGAGAAGGGATCTTGGTACCTATTAGGGTATCCTCCTATATTACATAGGTCATGGCCGTCTTAAGTCATAGTCATCGTGCTTATAGAACAAATGTCGATAGTGAGGATAGAGGAGTTACTGGCCGTCAAGGGTAAGGGATCTAACTTGTATCGAGGTGGGGGTACTAATTACGCGACTTAAAGCTAAGGGGTAATTATTAGGTCATAATCTACAATAATAACTTAAACTGTCAAGTTCTAATTACCAATCACCTAGAAAAATAAAAATATTAGAGTAACAACCAAAATAACCCATAAGAAGCGCACAGGAGTCAAGGCAGAATGCAAGTCAAGAAATTAATTCGAATCCGATATAGATGTTAAGAACGATTCAAGCAAGTGGATGAGATTCAAAAACTTATCCTATTCTTATTGCAGGCTTGCTCGGTCCCTAAGTTGAAATCGAACAACTTAGTCGTTGACCTGCATGGGCCACCACAAAAACTATGTCATACACCCCAGTCCCAAAATACTGAGGGACTAGACACGTGGCAATGGCCAGCAGCACACACCGATGGAAAAACCCAATTTAATGGATCCATCGGGGCATACTTAAGCTGTAGTACAACAATAAGGGTCTAGATATACTAATCTCATCCACAGAAATGAATACAACAATATCAAAATCATAAAGCAAGATCAATCTCAATATGATATAAACTGGGGAAAATAACCCGATAATGAGTCTGATACATCTGTCAAGATACATGAATAAAGATAACCACAACAAATACTGAGTATGGGTAAAGCCTATACCCAGAAGATACCTTCGGTGATCACTCGTCTACTGGATCTGGTACTGCTCCAGCGCCTGCTCCTGCTTCCGCTCCTGCTAGTGATCCTGTCCCGTGAAACTCGGGGTCGATCTCGTCTGCTAGTCCTGGGGACAAAGTCCGGTATCCAGGTCCTCAGGGGACATAACAAGGTACAGAAATCAACATACCAAAATGCAGTGTAATAGTAAATAAGATAAATAGGGTAAACTATATAACCGTCTATGTGAAAATGCAATTTGAGAGCATCACTAAACTCGGGCTGAGACCACTACAAGCTCTGTGTCTGGGAGCCGGTAGCAGTGTTTACTATGTATTTTACTATGTGTTTACTATGGATTATATATATATATATATATATATATATATATATATATATATATATATATATATATATATATATATATATATAATCAGCCTGTAGCCTGTGTGACTCTCCCCACCCAATGTAACCACGCATATCATGACCATAACGTCTCATGTCCATGTCAAGCGGGATCATAGCTAATGCAACAAGTCATAATGTATCTAAGAATATAGTATCTCTGTCAAGTCCTGTATCCTATATAGAATCACTACGAATATCTCGGGAAGATCCTATCTCATAAGGAGTGTCAAGTGTCCTGGGTCAAAGTGTACTTGGTAAGACAAGTACGAGAATATAATGTGTCACGAATGTCCATCTCTAGATGACAGTACCCAACACCGCGTACAGTGTTGGCACCCAACTAATAATCGGATGCTAAGTACGTCACACGGTCCTAGGTCATGCATGCACAAATATATATATATAGTCAAGGAATAAATAACAAGAACTGCAAGTTTGGTAAGGTACACTTGCCTGGGGTTCTGGCTCCAAATGTAGCTCTAGTCTCAGTGTGATTTGCAGGTACTACTCCGGTTGCTGAAATAAACATCACCATTAGATTCAAAAAATAATCAAATAGCTAGAAATGCCTGTCCTTACGTCCAATTTGGAAACAAGGGCAAAATGACATTTCCGGGCCAAAGTGGGGTCCACATGTGGACCACTTTGTACCGAAAAGCGTGTCAGGCTCAAAGGTCTCCAAATTTGCCAAACTTAGTGTCAACAGGTCAGGAACGATGATACGAACCCAACGGAACTTCCAGAATTGGATTTCGGTGAGCCGATCACAAAATCGCCCGTCAAGTGGAGCCTATGGGGCCCACAATACGCGATTTCGTCAACGTTCTCAGAATCGAACCAAACTTGGGTCACAGGACCAGTATATTGCTACGAGTCCGATGGAAAAAGTTTTCTCTCGATCCCACGTGTGTACCCAAAGTTACAGCGTGTTCTAGAATAGGTGGATACGGGACTGTGTCGGCGGATACGCGTTGATTCCGGTGTGCACGCACATCCGAATCAACTTCTGCAAAATCTTGCACGTCCGTATCAATGACGCGCATGTATCGGTAAAGACCGCACGCGACCAAGTCGTCCCGTTTGGCGGGGCGTACTCAGTTTCGGGGTAAAACAGGGTATTGGTTTTCCCTTTTTGGATCGCGGGGTGCGATCACTACAGGGTGCGATGCACCGAGCGGGTTATACGGGCATCGAGGGGGTTATACAGTCTACGCGACGCAATTGACATAATCGAAAATAGGGCATCGAGGAGAGAGGAAACATTACCTAAACAGGGCTCCGTGAAGACTGATTTCCTGTGTCCGAGTGTCCTTCGTGTCCTGCGTCCTGTGTCTGCTGTGTCCGCCCTAGGGTTTGATGTGCTCGTGTCCGCTGTGTCCAGCACTGCCGTATCCAGGCTAGGGTGTACCATATCCGGGGATAGGTCAGCGGGTCGGGGAGCTGCTGTGTTGGGTCAGGGTTGCTCGGCGGATACGGCGGAGTCAGAGTCGTGTGGAGGTGGCTGGAGATGATGGAGATGGGCTCGGGTGAGGTGGTGTTGGTGGAGGGCCGGCGAGGGGGTTTGCTAGTCGGGGAGTAGGCGGCGGGGGTGAGGGACTGTGGTCGAGGGCTCAGGGAGGGGATGGACCGGCGGGGGGAAAAGGGGAGAGGAGGTCGACTGTGCAGGCGGAGGAGTCAGGCCAGGGTCGTGCTCGGGGGAGGAAGACCGGGGGACTGCGGGGGGAGGAAAATGGCGGAGAGGGAAGATTCCGGGCGGAGGAGAGCGTCGGCTCCGGCGAGGCTGGGTCGACAGGAAGAGGGTGACCGGGGACAAAGGCGGTGGGGATGAGAACCGTTAGGGTTTAGGATAGGCGGCGGAGGCGGATACCTAGGGTTGCGAGACTCGGGCGTGGTGAGGGGCAGCGGGTGGCCGAGGGTGACCGGAGCGGGGCTCAGAGAGGTCGGGCAGAGGCGGGGGAGAGGAAGAGGAGGGGAGTCGTCGATGTCGTCGGGCGGCTGGGGACTGGTCGGCGGAGGTCGGGGGTACGACAACGTGGGGATGTGGCGGCGGCTAGGGCACGAAATTCGAGGGGGAGATTTATTCAGCTCCGTCGGGTCGGAACAGTATTTTCGACCCGATTTGGGATTAGGGTTTCTGCGGGTTTGGGTCCGGGTCGAGTTTGTCTCAGATCCGACCCGACCCGACCCGACCCGCTATGCTGGGTTTTGTCCTGGTTCGGTTCAGTCTCGTTTGGTTTGGTTTAATTTCTAATAAACACGGTTTATTTAAGGGGTTTAATTAGGGTTTATTTACATTGGTTTTTAGGGCTTTAAATGGATTTTCGGAGTCCAATAAATTCACAAAAAATTATCCTATGTCCGGTTTTCCATTTTACACCATAAAATATTATTTTCATAATATTTTAATACTAATTAACAGCAATTAAAAATCATTTAATTTCCAAATACCTAGGTTTTAATTATAGAAAAATCTCAAAAAATTCCTGAAAATTGTAAAAATCCAAATTAAAAATTACTAAAAATTAGGGGGCTTACAAAATTCTTTATTCTTACTCACTCAACCATTATTAAGTCTTCTATCCTATTTTGAGCAAACCCCTAAAGCCTTAACTTTTCTATCTCAAAGAGCAACTCCTTAGCCTTCCTAGTGCCAAGTGCGATATCGGTCTAGAAGTCTTCTAAGTTATAAAGAGCTTTGTTCCATTAGTTACTCTCTCTCTCTCTCTAAGCTGTGAAGTTGCGAGACTTTGGATCAAATCTCGTGGTATAAAGAAGTGGCTAGCCTTCGGATCAAAGCTTGTGATTTGCTATTAGTGATTATAGTAGATAAAACTCCGAGCTTGAGTTCTCGGGACTGGACTAGTCCTCTCAGAGGAAAACCAGTATACATCTTGGTGTTTGCATTTGCTTTCTCTCTCTACTTTACTGCTTTACTTTATTGTCTTTATATACACTTTTAGTTAGCAACTACCTTCATTCTGATTATCAAAATTGGGTAGATTATTCTGTTGTACTCTATTCACCCTCCTTTAGAGTTGCCTTACGGTCCTTCAATATCTTATCCTCCAATCGTAGACGACTTCCATGATGTGTTTTCCGAGGAGCTGCAAGGAATACCACCTGATAGAGACATAGAGTTCACTATAGATCTGATTCTGGGAGCAAAACCGTCTCTTCCTATATGTACGGGGTGGTACCAAAGGATCAGTAGGAGCTGATGAGCTTTTAGACAAGGGCTTTATTCTATCTAGCGGATCTCCATAGGGAGCACCAATTTTGTTTGTGTCAAAGAAGGACGGATCTGTACGCTTGTGCATCAACTAAATAGAGTTAAACACAGTGACGGTGAAGAACAAGTACCCACTATTGCATATCGATGATTTATTCAATCAGTTGAGTGGAGCACGAGTTTTCTCGAAGATTGATCCCAGGTCTGGCTACCATCAGATCAAGTTACAGAAGGAGGATATTCAGAAGACAGCTTTTCGGACATTGTATGGACACTATGAGTTCTTGGTGAAGTCGTTTGCTTTAACCAACATGCCAGCAGTGTTCATGAACCTGATGAACAAGGTGTTCCATCAGTATTTGGACAAGTTCATGGTAGTTTTTATTGACGATCTCTTGGTATATTCCAATAACCACGAGGAGCACGAGAAACATCTTAGGTAAACTAAATTATGAATTTATCAATGATAATATAGATAGTTGGACTTGAAGACTTTACCACTAATAGCGTGAATTAGTAAACTATTGTATAAAAATAGAGTAACAAGATTGGATGAGAAGTAATATTCATAAATGTTACAGTTTTAGATTATATATAGTGTATTATCTATATACCAAAGGCATTACCGTAGTGGTAATATGGAGGGCCCCCTTGGAGTAGACCAAGGTTCGAATCTCCCGTCCGCTGGCTGGGTAGATTTTATAGCCAAGGGTGGAGCCTAGGTATATATAAAAAAAGAATTATCTATATTAGGGGATGCACTCTATCAAAGATAGACATATGTGTTTGGAAGGGGTGTATAAGATAAACTAAAGTAGAGGAACCTCAGGTTGAAGTTGAATCAATGAAATTAGTGATAAAAAGAGGTTCATGAGGGCCATTGACTTTGAGCATATTAAAAAAATGATTTAGGACAATTAAAATTTTTTGTAGCTTGATGGTTGCCTGGAAGATCTATACTTTGAAGGTACTGAACCCTGATATAGTGAAACCAATATTTAATATGCTAGGTGAGGTATGAATATTTGTATGAATAATGATGAAGGAAAGATATTATAGTCGCACGACCCAAGATGAAGAGTTGATGACTCAAGAAATACGGGCTTGAGTAATAACAATTTTATTAGATCCAAATTATAATTGCTTTTGAAATTCTGAGGACGTAATACAAGTAGAACATGAGGATTAAGTTTACACATATCCAGAATAGAAATATGGGTTTAGCCTGCCGGTTGACTCATTGATCACCTTTAGAGGATACATGATAGAAGTTTAAAATTTGAAATTGGAAAATATGTTTGGTAAATCTAGACTATAAAAAATATCCACTAAAGATTGAAGCAGCAAAAATATTAAGCAATGCAAATCCATGAGACACTGAGGGATTAGTGATCCAAATTACAAATAATTGAGCGATAGAGAATTTGGCAAAAATGGAGAAAGATCAAAGGTTAACTTCCTTAAATTCTGAGGACAAATCGATGATTGTGAGTAATGCAGACATAGAAATACTGGCCATCCGAGTACAATATTTCTATTTAAAGGTTATGTGAAATCTTTAAGGGATAAATTTGAGAATGCATTAAGCAGGTTGTTAGAAATAGACATTAGGTTGTTAATGGCTACTTGTTATTGAAAACATGATTTTAGTTTGGTGGATATTCTAAACATAAGAACCTAGTAACTTGTCGATTTTTTTTTCATTGAGAGGGTTTAGAGCTATGAGAGGAGAATTAATGACTCGAGAACTTGAGGTTTGGGATGTGACGTTAGCAACGTCAATTTATGATTTATGGAATCATTAATTTTATATTCGAGGATAATATTTTAATAAGGTAGGTAGCATTAATAGCTAAATTATTAATTTTATTATTTAATATTAGTATTGTTGTTATTGGAATTACATTTAAAATTTTCCATATAGTCTTTAAATCATAAGCTACCATTTGTCTCTAGCCACTCCTATAATTAAATTCTCCGCCCAAGATTTCCAAGCGATTTTTTTTCCTAAGAAATCATTTTTACTTCCTTTTTTATTTTTTTATTTCATCTTTCTTGGGTTTTCCTACCAGGCCAACTACATATCCCTTCGTTATCTTTCACCATTCTTATTTTCCTATTCACTTCATCATCTCCATCTTATTCTTCTGGCAGACTACTCAATTTTTTCTCAAAACTAAAAGCCAGCCCCTCCCGTTCATTTTCAATCCATATAATTAATTTTAGACCTATCTGAAGCTAAGCTCGTATACATCTTAAATTTTCTTAACCCAACATATCTAAGTCCACTTTGTGAAACCTAATTTATTTTATTCATGCCTATTCCATTGTTGCAAATATTTTTGCCAACCTAGTTTAATATTATGACTACATCTTTTTAATATATAAATATTTTTCTTAAATTTTTTTATCCCATATCTTTAATCCCCTCTCTGCTTATCATTCGTCGAATGAGTCGACTTGGGAGCACGAGGACTCTATTCGTGAGAGCTTCCCTCACTTGTCTGAGGATCAAGGTATGCATTTACGTACTGCATTTCAATATCCATACTATTTTAATTCTCGTTCCTGCTATTCGTACATTTATTCTTAATTTTGAGGACAAAATTCTTCTAAATCGGAAAGGATGTAAATCCCCTCTTTTTATTTTTGTTATATTTATTATTATTATTATTATTATTATTATTATTATTATTATTATTATTATTATTATTATTAATTTAGGATTTGGGAGTAGAATTAACCTGATTATTTAGGAAATTAAGACTTATATAAATTATTAAAGTATTATTACTTAAGATCTTAGATTAACCAATTATATTCTTCATATAGGCTTGGTCCTCTTAAACACAACTAAATTATATTAATTTAGCTTAAGTTGTGTACTAATGGACATTACATACTTAACTTGACTGCAACCCACCTTTTGGGTTGGGTACTCTTAAACATAACTACATTGAGGCATTAGAGTATTTATTTTGCACTTATGCTAACTCAACCACATGGAACCTAAACCTACCCTACTATTAGAATTAAGCAAGCAACAACTTGCATATTTCTATTTACATGAAATTTTATGCATTGAACCTAACCCTTTGCTTCTACACCAGAACACTTCCTAAAAATCGGTCTTATGTGTCCTGTGGAGAGCTCATAGGAAGCAAACTTCCAATAGATCGAACCCAGTCCATTGTTTACACCCGATCCCATGTTGCTATGGAAGCAATAACTTCTTGTTGTAACCAGCATATATATGCATGGTATTGTTCCGTACTAGGCAATAGTCTACCCAACCAATCCAGTTGCCTCGCCTTCCCTCTAAATAATGTCTCCTTCCCCCTTTCTCTTGCAAACCTTAACCTATCCACCTCTATTCATCAAGCACCCCTCCATCATCCAAGACCTCTTTGCCTTTTCCTTCACAGACCGCAGGCTATTGTTTCTTCCCCTCGACGCGATTGTCAACGTCTCCTTCGCGCTAGCAACCAAGGAGTGTTCTTCCCGACAGGGCCGGTCCCATCAACGTCAATTTTCCAGTGAATGTTCTCTCATCCACCTCGAAGGTTTAGAACTGTAAACCCCCAGATTTTGCAAGAATATTAAAATTAGAATTTTTCACAATTTTCTGGAATTTTCTGGGAATTTTCTGTAAATAAAATCAGGGTTTTGAATTATTACATAATTTTTAATTGATATTAAACAACATTAAAATATAGTGAAAATAATATTTTTGGGTGTAAAATAAAAAACAGGACTTAGGATAATTTTTCTGGAATTTATTGGACCCCGGACCTATTTTTAATTACCTAAAAATTAATTAACTATTTATTTATTTATTTATTTATTTCCTTATTATTATTATTATTATTATTATTATTACTATTATTATTCTGATTTAACTCCGGGCCGGCCCGCGGCCCACTACCCCGGCCCAGCCCGCTCCACTATTGGGTCGGGTCGGGTCTACCCGAACCCGCCCCGCACCCGCAACCCGCACCCCTCTCCCCTGCTGACCCAGTCCCCGCCCCCGCGCGATTTCCGGCGAGCCCGCGTCCACCGCCGCCTCCGGCGGCCAGCCCCACGTCGACCCCCTCTTCCGCAGCGCCCCGCCTTCTCCGCCACATAGCCGCCCTCCTCCGCCATCCCCGGCTAAAACCCGCCCCTCTCCGCCTATATATAGCCGAGACCCCCCCTCCGGCCAGATCCGCCACCCTAGCCCCGAGCTCCTCCGACCACCGCCCGCTGCACTCGCCTCCGCTCCGCCTTGCTGCCCCGGCCTCCTCCCTCTCCCCTCGTCGTGGCCAGCCCTCCGGCGGCCAGCCCCTCATCCCCTCCTCCCTCTTCTCCCCGACCTCGAGCAGCAGCCCTCCCCGTCGGCTCCGCCTGAGCCGTCCCCGGCGACGCCGCCCTGCGCCCAGATCCCCGACGACGCAGTCCCCGGCCGCCTTGGCCTCCTCCGCCGCCCGCCCCGCCGTCTACGGCTGGAGCTCCGCCTGCAAACCCTAACCCTAGCCCTAATTCAGACCCTGTGTCCGACACGAGTCGGACACGTGTCGGACACGACTCGACCCTGATTTTCGGGTCCCCTTCAGGTGCGTGTAACTTTTGCCTCGTAGCTCTGTTTTCGTTTCCGCAAATTGCGTTGTGAAGCCTGTATGACCCTCTCGGTGTCCGGACAAACTGTTCGGGGCATCGCGTCCTGTGGTGATCGCACACCGCGATCCAAAAACAGGAAAAACCAGACCCTGTTTCACCCCGGAACTGAGTGCGCTCCGCCAAACGGGATGACTTGGTCGCGTGCGGTCTTTATAGATACGTGCGCATCGTCGATACGGATGTGTGAGATTTCGTGGAAGCTGATTCGGGTGTGCGTGCACACCGGAATCAACGCGTATCCGCGAACATCGCCCCGTATTCGCCCTTTCTGCAATTCGCCCTAACTTCGTGTACACTCGTCAGATCAAGACGAAACTTGCGCCATCGGACTCGTAGTGATACGTTGGTCCTGTGGGTCAAGTTTGGTTCGATTCTGAGAACGTTGACGAAATCGCGTGTCGTGGGCCCCACAGGCCCCGCTCGACGGGCGATTTTGTGTTCGGCTCATCGGAATCCAAATCTGGAAGTTCCGTTGGGTTCGTATCAGCGTTCCTGACCTGTTAACACTATGTTTGGTAAATTTGGAGACCTTTGACCCGGACACGTTTTTCGGTGCAAAGCGGGCCCAACGGCGGACCCCGTTTTGACCAGAAACTGCCGTTTTTGCCCTTGTCTCCAAATTGGACCCAAGGATAGGCGTTTCTAGCTATTTGACATCTTCTGAGCATGATGGTAATATCTATTTCAGCTTTTGGACTCATTTCTGGAAATTTCCCCGAGTCACCAAACTATATTTGGATCCAAACATCAGGCAAGTACCTGCACTTCAAGTTTAACCTTTATATTGTGATAAATAAATTTTCTGCTTTATTAGTACCATTGATGATTATATGTAGAGTTAGAACACTGGATTTCATGTCTTGAATAATGTATTTCGTGTCTTGCTTTTCGTGTCGGGCGGAAGAATACTAGGAGGCATGTAGTTTACCCTTTCCCCCCTGTAATCATTGTGTGCCAGCTGTTGGTACGCGATTGTACCATCAGCCTTATACTTGATTATTCCCGTAATCATTGTGTACTAGTCGTCTATGACGGCCCTATTAGCCTTATAAACCCCTACATGCCAACTAGGTATTCTAAATATACAAGTTTACGCACATAAGTTCCTGTCTTGTTACAGTTATATTTCTTGTCACATTTTATTCCTGTTTTACTCGGATTTCTGGTTTATAGCAATCAATCATATTTTACTTCTAGTCTTGTTTTATAGCATTATTTCTCAGTTAATTTCACTACTTACTTACGCATTTCTCAACATAATGCTTAGTCAGTTATTTTCTACCTGTCACAAATATTTAGTTTAAATCTTGTTGTGCATTGTGTACTTTGCTCCTTTCCTGACTGGATCCGTTGTTTAGGCGATGACGAGAACCTTGCCCCCACCTATTATGGACCCTCTGAGACAGCAGGTGATACAGTTGCAGAGCCGGTTCCCACCCAGGAGACTACTCCTGCAGAGTAGTTAGCCTTAGTTATTTATTTCCTTTCATCTTAGTAATCGGGTTTGTCCCCGATATAATCTTTGGTTCTGTAATAAACTCTGGATCTGATTATCATATTCTGGTTATAAAATCTTAGCATTCTTTTCCTGCTATTTTTCCTTGCCTATTTAATTATTGTGAATGAGCTAGATTTATCACCTGTGATCATGCCCTAGACAGCGTACTACCGCCGACACTGCGGCGTAGGCTGGACGTACCCACGCACTCGTGCCCGAATTTCCGGGTGCGGGTCGTGACACATTTTTGTGGTGGCCCTTGCAGGTCAAACGACTAAATTGTTCGGTTTCAACTTAGGGACCGAACAGGCCTGCAATAAGATTGAGGATTCTAGGAAAAGCTCATTCACAGTATAGGGTCCTTATTTCAATTCTTGATATCACTTCTGATCAATTTTTTTCTATCGCCCTTGATTTCCAAGTAATCTACTCTGATCTCCCTATCCCTTCATCTTTCAGAATGGTTCAGACAAGGAATACAGTAGGTGGCACATCAGAACCAACTGAGCAGAATGTGCCCGAGACTCTTGCACTCCCGCCGCCTTCATCTGTTCCGGCAGTAACCTTAGATGGGGCACAACTACTTGGAGTATTCCAGGGACTAGTGGAATCCCAGAAAGAACAGACTGCACTTCTGCGGACCAGCCTCTCAGAAGCTCTTAGGTCCCAGGAGTCGCCACAAAAGAGGCCAGGAAGTGCCAAAGATTTCAAGAACCTCAGACCCCTGGAATTTTACGGAACTGAAGGCATTCTCTATGCCGATGAATGGATAGAGAACGTAGAGAGACTCCTGAAGACTGCTCGGGTTCCTGATGATCTCAAAGTGGAGTCCGCAAGCCTGCAACTGTTCGACATTGCTCGAACCTGGTTCAGAGATGAACCCCAACTATCTGCTCCTGACCTCACCTGGGAGGACTTCAAGAGGCTATTTAAGGAGAAATTCTACCCCGAAGTGGCTCGAGAAGCTCTCAAAAGCCAATTCGAGAGACTGGAACAAGGTAACCTATCTGTTGATGAGTATACTGCTGAATTTAGCAGGTTAAGCCACTTTGCGTAGTACATGGTTCGTACCCCGGAGGACAGAGCCCGTAGATTCAAGAAGGGGCTGTCTCCGGATATTCGCCTTGCTGTCACCACCAGCCGAGCCCGCACCTATGAGGAAATCTTGAACGTGGCATAAGGCGTTGAGAGAGACATGGGGCATAAACTAAAGCGAGAGAGAGATACCGGAAATGTGGGACCCAACAAACGCCCTTTTCAACAACAACAACAGCAGAGGTCCCCGCAGCAAACCCAGCGTCCTCTCCCTCGAGCTACAGCACCCTAACACCAAGCTCAAGGACAGAATCAACGAGTTCCCACTTGTGGCTTTTGTAAAAAACAAGGTCACACCTGGCAAGTTTGTAGGAAGAGACTAGGTGCCTGTCTGTATTGTGGATCAACAGCACATCGAGTGAGGGACTGTGCCGCTGCTCCAGGACGCGGACAAGCTTACGTGATGACCGTGGAGAACGCGAAGACCTTGGGAGCAGCTAATGTGCGTAAGTGATTCGTAGATACCTTTTCCTAGTATTGTTTTCGTGCCTGTTGGTTCGTGACCTCAGCCCCAACCTAGTAATTTTAAACTTGCTAAATAACCTGGAATGCTTTTATATTTGATAACTGTAGAGATTTTTAGGTTTTTGCTATTGTGCTTATTATATGTGTCTTGTGAACTTCAATAAATTTGTACCTCTTTTATCATCATCTAGCGCACTTAATTTTGCTAAACTCGACTAATGCTGCTATTTTATAGCCTAGTTTTGCAAGCTTACTCTTTGTCGGGCTTGTTCATGACACCTGTATTATTGAGGCCTGATCAACCCCACTAATACAAGTGTCTACTCAGAATCAGTGTACTACGGTCTGATCAACCTTAGTGCATTTTGATTCGCACTTCGCATGACTACTTTATGTGGATTGAGATATAGTCGACTAGTCTACTTGCCCCTAAATACGTCCGAGCATATCGTATCAGCATTACCAGAATAGAATCTCGATCCTTAACCGCCTGACAATTCCCATTAGAATTCCTGAAAACGCCTTGATCCCTATACCTCTGTTCTACCACCTCGCCCTTAAACTCTTTATTATTGATCCTCGTCTCGGGAAGACAAAAACCTGTGGTTGGCATAAGTTGATTTGTAGTGCTAGACATACCCCTCAGACCGGACGAATTGATGATAACCCTTTATGACTAAGACAAGACCCTATGTGCTGTGTTTTGTGTTGCAGACTTAAGATTCAATACCATAATTTATTAAGTTGGGACCTAGCTTTACTAGTTGTACAGTCTTAGAGGATATGGGTAAAATTCTAAGTTGGGTAGCGACCGCAATGTTCACCTGAGAGAAACCCGTTAGACTATAATCAAGTGAGTTTGGACAGAGCGAACCCTGCCATAATTTAAATTTCGAGGACAAAATTTCTATAAGTTGGGTAGGTTGTAAACCCCCAGATTTTGCAAGAATATTAAAATTGGAATTTTTCACAATTTTCTGGAATTTTCTGGGAATTTTCTGTAAATAAAATCAGGGTTTTGAATTATTACATGATTTTTAATTAATAATAAACAACATTAAAATATAGTGAAAATAATATTTTTGGGTGTAAAATAAAAAACTGGACTTAGGGTAATTTTTCTGGAATTTATTGGACCCCGGACCTATTTTTAATTACCTAAAAACTAATTAACTATTTATTTATTTATTTATTTATTTACTTATTATTATTATTATTATTATTATTACTATTATTATTCTGATTTAACTCCGGCCCGGCCCGCGGCCCACTACCCCGGCCCAGCCCGCTCCACTATTGGGTCGGGTCGGGTCTACCCGAACCCGACCCGCACCCGCAACCCGCACCCCTCTCCCCTGACCCAGTCCCCGCCCCCGCGCGATTTCCGGCGAGCCCGCGTCCACCGCCGCCTCCGGCGGCCAGCCCCACGTCGACCCCCTCTTCCGCAGCGCCCCGCCTTCTCCGCCACATAGCCACCCTACTCCGCCATCCCCGGCTAAAACCCGCCCCTCTCCGCCTATATATAGCCGAGACCCCCCCCCTCCGGCCAGATCCGCCACCCTAGCCCCGAGCTCCTCCGACCCACCCCGCCCCCCCCGCTGCACTCGCCTCCGCTCCGCCGTGCTGCCCCGGCCTCCTCCCTCTCCCCTCGTCGTGGCCAGCCCTCCGGCGGCCAGCCCCTCATCCCCTCCTCCCTCTTCTCCCCGACCTCGAGCAGCAGCCCTCCCCGTCGGCTCCGCCTGAGCCGTCCCCGGCGACGCCGCCCCGTGCCCAGATCCCCGACGACGCAGTCCCCGGCCGCCTTGGCCTCCTCCGCCGCCCGCCCCGCCGTCTACGGCCGGAGCTCCGCCTGCAAACCCTAACCCTAGCCCTAATTCAGACCCTGTGTTCGACACGAGTCGGACACGTGTCGGACACGACTCGACCCTGATTTTTGGGTCCCCTTCAGGTGCGTGTAACTTTCGCCTCGTAGCTCTGTTTTCGTTTCCGCAAATTGCGTTGTGAAGCCTGTATGACCCTCTCGGTGTCCGGACAAACTGTTCGGGGCATCGCGTCCTGTGGTGATCGCACACCGCGATCCAAAAACAGGAAAAACCAGACCCTGTTTCACCCCGGAACTGAGTGCGCCCCGCCAAACGGGACGACTTGGTCGCGTGCGGTCTTTACAGATACGTACGCATCGTCTATACGGATGTGTGAGATTTCGTGGAAGCTGATTCGGGTGTGCGTGCACACCGGAATCAACGCGTATCCGCGGACATCGCCCCGTATCTGCCCTTTCTGCAATTTGCCCTAACTTTGTGTACACTCGTCAGATCGAGACGAAACTTGCGCCATCAGACTCGTAGCGATACGTTGGTCCTGTGGGTCAAGTTTGGTTCGATTCTGAGAACGTTGACGAAATCGCGTGTCGTGGGCCCCATAGGCCCCGCTCAACGGGCGATTTTATGTTCGGCTCATCGGAATCCAAATCTGGAAGTTCCGTTGGGTTCGTATCAGCGTTCCTGACCTGTTGACACTAAGTTTGGTGAATTTATAGACCTTTGACCCGGACACATTTTTCGGTGCAAAGTGGGCCCAACGGCGGACCCCGTTTTGACCCGAAACTGCCGTTTTTGCCCTTGTCTCCAAATTGGACCCAAGGATAGGCGTTTCTAGCTATTTGACATCTTCTGAGCATGATGGTAATGTCTATTTCAGCTTTTGGACTCATTTCTGGAAATTTCCCTGAGACACCAAACTATATTTGGATCCAAACATCAGGCAAGTACCTGCACTTCAAGTTTAACCTTTATATTGTGATAAATAAATTTCCTGCTTTATTAGTACCATTGATGATTATATGTAGAGTTAGAACACTGGATTTCATGTCTTGAATAATGTATTTCGTGTCTTGCTTTTCGTGTCGGGCGGAAGAATACTAGGAGGCATGTAGTTTACCCTTTCCCCCCTGTAATCACTGTGTGCCAGCTGTTGGTACGCGATTGTACCATCAGCCTTATACTTGATTATTCCCGTAATTATTGTGTACTAGTCGTCTATGACGGTCCTATTAGCCTTATAAACCCCTACATGCCAACTAGGTATTCTAAATATACAAGTTCACGCACATAAGTTCCTGTCTTGTTACAGTTATATTTCTTGTCACATTTTATTCCTGTTTTACTCGGATTTCTGGTTTATAGCAATCAATCATATTTTACTTCTAGTCTTGTTTTATAGCATTATTTCTCAGTTAATTTCACTACTTACTTACGCATTTCTCAACATAATGCTTAGTCAGTTATTTTCTACCTGTCACAAATATTTAGTTTAAATCTTGTTGTGCATTGTGTACTTTGCTCCTTTCCTGACTGGATCCGTTGTTTAGACGATGACGAGAACCTTGCCCCCACCTATTATGGACCCTCTGAGACAGCAGGTGATACAGTTGCAGAGCCGGTTCCCACCCAGGAGACTACTCCTGCAGAGTAGTTAGCCTTAGTTATTTATTTCCTTTCATCTTAGTAATCGGGTTTGTCCCCGATATAATCTATGGTTCTGTAAATCTGATTATCATATTCTGGTTATAAAATCTTAGCATTCTTTTCCTGCTATTTTTCCTTGCCTATTTAATTATTGTGAATGAGCTAGATTATCACTACACTACACACCTGTGATCATGCCTAGACAGCGTACTACCGCCGACACTGCGGCGTAGGCTGGACGTACCCACGCACTCGTGCCCGAATTTTTGGGTGCGGGTCGTGACAAGAACTACCTTCCCTTCTTTCAACCTTGTTTCTGAATTTAAGTATTTCTCTCATTGTATTATTGTTTATTAGTAGGGTCTTTCTCGTTAACATAGGTGGGATATTTTATGTGTTGTGGGGATCATATGAATGGTGTGTTGTATGGAATGTGAGTAATGTTGAAGAGGGATTGATGGTAGTAAATTTCCTTCTTCTTCTTTTTTCTCTTATGTCATGTTGGTTAACAATCGAGGGATTCTTGAGGTTGCACTGATGCCACTGAGGGTTAGATTTTAGGGTGTTATGTGTGTATGGAAGAGGTGATAGATGTATCTATATGTATATATATATATATATATATATATATATATATATATATATATATATATATATATATATATATATATATATATATATATATATATATATAAGTTTTCATGGTTGTAGAGATTATTTACTTGTTTGTGTTTTAGTTAACTAGATGTGCACTCTAAAGCCAATGTGCGTGTTTATATATGTGTGTGAATGGAAGAATAAAACATACATTAGAGTATTGAGTGTTTAGGGATGAGTTTCCATAGAGATAATATAGGTTCGGGTGAGCTCCTAGAAATGGCGGTTAGGAGCCAAACACACTCCTATGTATGTAGATGTTATGGAAATATCCATGTGTGATTTTATTGGCTACATGGACACCTAGAAAATGTGCTAGGTGGAGTTGGGTGGGTATTCAAATTTATTATTATAGGTCAATGTATGATATAGGAGAAGTTTGATATTTAAACCTATGATTGATGTGTTGGAATGAGAAGTAGAAATTAAGCATGATAGTATAGGAATTTTTTTTATGTGAAGTAAATAAATAAATGGAAGGGGCAGTGATTAGAAGTATCTAAGTGCATAAGGCTATGGAGATTGGGTCCTTCCTCTGAACTTGTGCGTTTTAATATCTAAGATGATTATAAATCCTATAAGCAATGACCTATAAGCAACAATAGGAAAGAATGGGATGTGACTGTATATATAAGTTGTGTGTTTTTTAGAAGAGAATAACAGTAAATTGGAAGTTTGTTCATGAATATGGCTTATGTACAGGAAAATTTACTAGTGGGAAATAGTATATTTTTGTAGTTATTGTCGTACAGATTAGTTTCCGAAGAGGTGTATATCAATAAAAGATGGCATATTGTTGGGTTCTTATGTATATGCCAATACAGTTGGGGTAAGTTAAGTTCACATATAGGACAATAGGTATTTGCTCTATGGTTATGCCAGTGTATAATATATTGCTAAAAAAAAATTCTATTCATTTTTTATAATTATTATAAGTAAACTATTAGTAGTAATTAATTAAATTGTAAATTTATTCTCTAGGTTATTTGGATTCCTTGGACTCGGACTTTATACTAGTTTCTTCTTCTTCTTTCTTTCAGCTACTGGATCCAGGAAAGTATACCTTGCAACTCTTGTTTATAATTTTTAAATACTGCAACTGCATTTATTTTATTATTCTGATTGAATGATATTGTGCGTCCAAGAATAACTTGGGTTTAAGTCGTTGTTGGACTAATTATGTGCGACTTAGTACTTAGAAACCAAACCTCTTATTTGAGAGGTGCCCCAATCTTTCTATGACCTTGACACATTTAGACACAGAGTAGTTCATGTGTGGATACAGACTCTTATACTAGTAATACACTGGTACAATCGAGATACGTGACAGCAGTATTTAGATACTTGATCTTGACTCAGGAGTAGGAGCTATACATGTCGTGGTGAACAATAGATACAACAACATTGGATGGGAAGAGTACTCACTAGATATATGGGTTATGTTTGCACTTTCCTTTATAATCCACCGTCTTCGTCGGAGTACCTGGTATGATGACCATGGTTTTATGATTATGAGAGAGAGAGAGAGAGAGAGAGAGAGAGAGAGAGAGAGAGAGAGAGATGTCCTCTGGAGTCTATGACGCTATACCATATTTAGGCCTCTATTTCTCCCAGGAAATTATGTCGATTCCATTACCCTACAGCTCATGCGTCGAACGTGGTTCTCATTTCATTTATACTTAGATTGGTATACCCTTATTTTATTGTAGCATTTTTATACCATTAGTGGCATATTTCTATGTATCTTGTTATGTCCCTTTGATGACCAGGTTCCTTTCCAAACGTAGTATACTTGCCTAGATACGCGGAAGTGGCTAGTCCTAATCTTCGCTAGCTATATCAAAAGTCATAAATACCCTTATTTATTTATTTAATAATTTTATTCTTTAATTCTTTCATCAATTTTTGTCTCTAATAATTCCATTTCAAATTATTCCCTAAAATAGTTTCCTAAAATCCTTTTTAGAAAATTATCTAAAAACTTTAGAATTATTACTTATAAAATTATTTCTTCTTATTAACTAACATTTACTATTGAGTATGGAAGCCAATGGCTCTTCTCGACCATTTTATATTCTACTGGCTTTGGCCAACAATCCTTGATTGGGTATGGAAAGATATGCACGAGTCTTTTGGGCTACTTTGCAATTTTGTGACCGTACGCTCTGAGGGAGATGCGGGTTGACGACCATGGATTTATATGAGAGAGATTGGCCTCTAGCATCCAGGGGATGCTTTGAGGTTTGTGCATATGATTGGGTAGATTATATACATGTAGACCTTTAGTCTCGGAGGAGTCTATGTCGATCGCATTTTAGCCAGATAGCACATTCGTGCAAAGGTTATCCTTAATTGCATTCACGTAGCTTGCTTAGTTTATCCAGTACATATGTTTATATTCAATTTATGATTGGCATGCTTCTATGTATCTTGTTACGTCCCTCTGAGGACATGGACCCTTGCCAGGTGTAGACGATCAGGACTATCCGCAGGAGTACGTACCATGGCATGATTCTTTCTCTTTCGAGGAGGTCTTTCCTTCGAGCCTATCTGATCATTAGATGATATAATCATTATATTTTCTTTCATATTCTATTTTGATAGTGAATTTTTCTTTACCCAACTATTAGTTCTTCTTGAATATTTTATACTTGGTTCATTGTCATATTTGGTTATTTATTTATATTTGGTTTTATGGATGAGATTAGTATTTTCTGTGACTTGCGACATTATATACCACCTATGAATTATTATTCATAATACAACGTACGTATGTGTTATGGTTTTCATATATTAGAGTTTTTGTATACATACGGTTGACATATTTATGTATTCCTAGTCCTACATATTTTTGGACTGAGAAATGACACCACCTATGGGTTGGATCCGCCCCTGGTCTCCCATCCGAAATCATCTATTAGAATATAATATCCTCTTAAAAGACTCTTTGCAAGTTCAGCTACCTCTCAAAATCATGAATCATGGTATGTTCAAATTAATTATAATTAAGCTCTAAAGCCATCTTTCAAAGATCTTATAGCCAATACTCCAGGATTTAGAAACAAAAATACTAAGTTTATATGCAAATGGATTACAATTTCATTACTATCATGACCCGCACCCGAAATAAGGGCACGAGTAGTGAGCAACGCCCAACCTATGCTACAACATCGATGGTAGAACGTTATCTGGGTTAAATATACTATCTAAACATCTCATACAATATATATATTATACCCGTCAATCATCTCAACTCCAAACGGAGAAACAATATAGTATCTGATAATGATAAACTATTCTCAATCATAATGCAAACTAAGAAAGATAAAGCATGATATGGAATAACGAAGGAAAGGAGTCACAATACATCCACAAATCCGAAATAATATATATACATGCCAATAACCTCGATAAAAGTCTAATACAAGTCTAAACAGATAAAGTAAACCTCCTCAGACTCTGGTACTAGGTCCTTCTACTCTAAAGGAGTATCCTCTAAAGGTACGTCATTATGTGGCCTGCAGTAGGTGGGATACTGGTCCATAAGCCAATCATCTGAAAAATATATCCAGTCAGGATTGGAGCAAAGTACATACCTCTAAAAGCAGTTTCAAATACATAATCGAGCATATACAAATAATAATAGAAAATAATACATGATAACTAAATATCATAAAGTAATAAACTAGAGTGAACATTTAATATACTGGAATGAAGGACATATAATAGAATAATTACAATAAGAAAAATAGATAAAACTAGCTAATGTGCCATAGGGTACAAGTTTATTATGTGATCGGTATGGGTTGAACACAAATACAATATGGTAACTCGATTACACGTGTAATATGTAATCGACATATACAAGAATATACTTGGGCTTGATCAAATAACCAACTCTTACTCCCCCATCCCTAACTAATACCAATAGATCCAATCATGATACGTTATGAACATTAATATGGGCACATTGAACACGAGCAGTGTGTCACGACCCGTACCCGAAAATCGGGCATGAGTCGTGGGTACGTCCAGCCTACGCTGCAGCATCGGCGGTAGAACGCTGTCTAGGTCAACTATCTAGATAATAATCTCACACAAAAAATCGGGCATGACCTCTCCAAAAGGAGGGCAACCACACAAACAATATATATATATCTGCCGAGATCTCAACTCCAAACGGAGGAGCAATATCATAAAGATAACCACAATATACTCAATCACGAATCTAAGCACGATAAGATAACACAGAGATCTAACAACTATAAAGTCTAACCACCAACTACTACTACAACAACCACAACATCAATAATAATAATAATACAACAATACATTATCCAAAATAATATACAAACAAGGTCTCAAACCAAAACCGGAGACAAATCCGGTGCTAAAAGCTAATAAAAACAACAACAAGATCCTAGTGATCCCGGCTACCAACCCGGAATCACCTCTAAGCTAGAGGGTCCCTGTCTGCACCATCGACAGGTTCAGGTCCATAAAACATCGGACACCAATCCTCCGGATACTCTGAAAAATATGTCCAGTCAGGACTGGAGCAAGTACATCTCTAACAGCAGTTCCATTTAAATGATAAAAACTATAAAACAGTTATAGCAAGTAGCAAGAAGAATGAAGCAAGTATGAAACAAGGAAATAAACATGTATCACTGGTGCATAAAGGTAAAGATGCAGGAATATCAGAAACAAGATAGTAGTAACTGCAAGATACAGGAAATCTAAGCTAAGATCAAGTCCGTGCACATGAACGTGTAGTGAGTCCAGCATGAAAAATATGTAGTGAGTCAAGTCCAGAAACATGTAAGTGAGACAAGTCAAGAAATGCATGAGAGTCCAGACTATAAAGAATGAACTCGGTGTCTTTGAAATACTTGTTTCGACATGTAAACGGCTAGGGGTAAGTACGGCTCACCGCGCACTGGGTGCACGGCTGCTATCATTCCAGATTAGACCAGAGGGAGTGATTCCTGATGATGCCAGATAGGAATGTTTACATGTCTACTCGAGTATTTCCCCGCCCCGACTAATACAAGTGGATCCAAGACCCGACACGCAAATCAAGATGAGTCCAGCCTGTACATGAATGATGCTTGTAGTGATGCCTGTAGGTGATGCCAGTAGTGATTCCAGAATAGAGGCCAGAAACATGAAATATACGTGTCGCAAGTAAATGAATCCAGAAATACCAGTCAGTGTCCCGTGTTGTGCCAGAATAATCAGATGATACTATACTAGAAGCTGAATCATAATAAATATCAGATAATGAAAACTATCAGAGAATGTACTCGCCTGACGTCCTGAGCAACTGGCGATCCGAACTGGTGTCGCAAGGACCTAATGCGAAAAGCAAGGTTAAACAGAGTTCTAATGAGTTAAACAGATATAAAATAACTAAAAATAGGCTTCTAGGGTCGTTCTAGGTCAAACGGGTCAAACCGGTGAAATCTGGGTCAAAAAGTCAACTCTAGGTCCAAAAAGTCAACTCTGGGTCAAAACTAGGTCAAAAGTTGACTTTTACGGTCAACGGGGACAATTATGGTCAAAGCTAGGTCAAACTAGGGTGCTCCTGAAATTCTAGGTCAAACCGAGGTCATTAAGCTAGAAAACTCACAAACTCGCCTCCTTGAGATACCGGGATACCCTCGGTATCCGATACCTCAACCTAGGCTACGCACCCCGCCTATACCCTCTAAAACCTATGCTAGCACGCGTAAATATATACACATAAGCATATAAAAATCACTCCAAAGCATTTCCTAGGCTAATGCTCAAATACCCCACTCGAAACTCAATACCTTGAATATCTCAAGGTATCGAGATACCTCGGTATCTCAAGGTATTGAAGTTTCGCCCTAAGGCCCTCTAACTAGCTACCTAGCTATTAATTATGCACCTAGTTATTAATCTAGGCTAGGTAATATATATATCTACCATATTTATATATATCTAAGTATGTATATACCTATGTATATAGATATCCACACACATTTACCCGATTACCCATATATACCTTACCCAACTCAAAATGCATATATATATACCTATCTAGATATCTATAGATATAGATATAACTATATGTATATAGATATCTATGCACTTAGGTAGATATATACCTAATACCTAGCTATCTATCTATCCATCTAACTATTATCTATCTATCTATAGATATATCTATCTATCTTATGTATCTAATTTAACTATCTAACTAGTTATTTACCTATCTATCTATCTATTAGTCTATCTAGTTAACTATCTATCTATCTATCAACTTATCTATCTACTTACCTATTTATCTATCAACTAACTAATACCTATCTATTTAATCTATCAATCTAACTAACTATCTAGCTAGTTATATATCTATCTATTCTATTTATATAGAAACATCTATCTATCTATGAATCTAGCTAGCTATCTATCTAACAATCTATAATATCTATCAATCTACTAATCTATCTATCTATTAAACCACTCTCCTTGCTACTGAACTCGCTGCTTGCTGCTGCTACTAGCGCTGCGAATACTAGCTGCTGCTGCTGCTGCTGCCCTTGCTTGCTGCTGCTGCTGCTGCATAGCTGCTGTTGCTGCGCTGCTGTCTGCTGCAGTCTGCACAGCACGCTGTGCGCTGCCTGCTGGCTGCAGTCTGCTGGCCCCTCCATCACAAACACACACACACACACGCCTATACATATATATATCTATAACACTCTATATATATATATATACACACACATATATATACATATATCACTAGATATATATATATATACACACACTTATAATCTAACACACACACACACTAACACACTCACAAACACACTAATACACACACACTTAAACACACATACACATATAAATATACATAGCTATATATATATATAAACACCTATATATATATAGATATATATACACACACTCATCAAATATATATATATACACATAGACATATACATATACAAGTACATAAATATAAATACACACATATAAATACAAATATATATACATATAAACACATATACATATATATATAAATATATATATATATAGACACACACAAAAATATATATATATATCAAGACACAATACACAAATACAACACATCACTCTCACAACACGCCCCACTCACGCCCAACGACCCCGACACGCACCAACACCCTAAAATATATAAAATATAACTCGAAAACTCTAGCACACACTCCCCGATACTAACCCAACGCGCGCACAAGCCCAAAACGAGGAAACCAAGTCGAAATGGCCGTTCGGTCATTTCGACGAACACGTGGTGCGCGGCTCGGAAAACCTCCTGAAACGCACACCAAACGAACTCGGAATCGGCCCAAAATTTACCCACGCGCTCTACACGATGCCTAGATCCTAGAAAATGCGCTCCCGCATCGATTCTAGGCCCGTGGCGGAAACGCACACGCACTTAGAATCGGCGACGACGAAAAGCCCCAATTTCGCCCGAAACGCCCGTTTCTCCGCGACGCGGCTTTCCGTGTCCGAACGGAGACACGCACTCACCCTCAAGACACCCGACAACGTCTACCTAGGTCCATCTAACCTAGGGCCTCACCCAAAATTGGGCCAAATTCGGATTCCACCCGAAATTGACACAAAACCTAGTGTTAAAGTCTCTAAACCCAACCAAACTAGTTCCAACTTCCTCCTACGGGTAGCCTAAGGGTCTAGGAAGGTTCTAAACTATTAATTACACTATAAAAGAGTAATTACAAGGGGAAATTTAGGGTTTACCTCTTGGGAGTTGGAATCCCAAGCAAAAATCCCCAAAATGCTCCAAATCCTCCAATCCAAGCTTCCAAGCCTCAAATCCAAGCTCCAACACCAAATCTAGGCTCTACCCACCTAGGTTAGAGAAAGATCTAGGGTTAGGGTTAACTTAGAGAAGAAGGAATGGAAGAAAGAAGAAGAAAAGTGGAAGAAAACTTACTTTGGAGGAAGAAGGAGAAGAAGAAGAAGTGGAGAAGAAGAAGAAGTGAAGAAGAAGAAGAAGAAGAAGAGAAAGAATGCAAAGAGGGAGAGGGCTGCTGTGCTCACGGATGGGGAGGGCTGTGGGAAGCTCACGGGTGGGGGTAGGTAGGGGTTTTACAAGTTTTAGTTTCCCAAAACGCCCCTATTCACTCGGTTTGGGTTTCGGGTCTCCGAAAGCACTCAAACTAGCTCCAAATCTCTCCAACTAACTTTCTAAAAATAAAATAAATATTCTAAGCCCCAAAATAAGTCTCACAGGGGTGTGGGCTGGGTCGGACATGGGTCCACTAGGGTCTGACATGGGTCCAGGCTAGCCAAAATCCTAAAACAAACAAAATAAAAATATTAAAAAAAAATGCAATCACTAATTAAATATAAATACAATTAAATATAAATAATCCACAATTAACTAAATTAAAAATAAAAAAAAAATACCCGGCTCTGGAAATGGGGTGGTGACACAGTGTGTGAACATGAAGTACACAAAAATTAATATCTGATACACAAAAATTAATATCTGATACACACAATAAAATAAATGTGAAGTAGTACCTGCTGAACACGGTAAGGAATAACATGTCCTGACAGGATCCATATAGTACCAGTCCGTAAAACCACTGTATCAAAATCAAGTATATAGTTCTAGAACATGTGATATATATACTATCATGAAATAAAAACTAACAGAGAAATATACTCACCTCTGGTCCAGAGAAAAGAATGAGTCTCGGTGTTCAAACTGGTGTCACACAGACCTATATATGAAATTCCATGTCAAAATGGTGTAAAAATGAGATAAATTGCTAAAATAAGCTAAATTATGATGTTCTAGGTCAATACTAGGTCATACACCAATTTCTAGGTCCAAACTAAGGTTATTAGTCTATATTTGTTACTATCTTGCTATTATTAACTACACTAGGTATTACCTTAGATATACTAAGTCATTACCTAGGTGTATAGTTAATACCTTAACTAATATTAAGTAATAGCTAACTAATACTCATATACTTAAGAACTGATACTATAGTGATAACTAACTGACACCTACTTAACTTGTATTACTAAGTAATACACTGACTGATACCCAATATATATACTAACTAACACTTAAACTAACTATGACTCCAAACCCCACTACTCCCTCACTAGCAGGCCATACCCCAACTCCCTAAACTGTCCAGTTATCTCACTGCTAATACTAATATCTGATACCCGAACCTAAATACCCTCACCTATATCTAACATCCACGTCTGAGACAACACTACCAGTGACATACATGCAACTATACACATACTAGGACCTAAACTTAGACCTGCAATTACTCTCCCATATAGTGCCTGGAACTGAGGTGGTTTACAGGTGCAGAACTTCGTACCCCCATCTCAGTTGCCCCTAGTTCCAGATACACACATTAGTCTCAACTTGCTGTTATTCCAAACCTCTATATCCCCATGTTTGCATCAGTCATCTTAACTCTAAGGACTTTTATAATACCCCCAAATCCATACCATAACATTATTCCTCTTCTAACCATTACCTGGTATCATCCACACTCATACACAACAGACACAAGTGTGTCCAACACACACACTAAAATAGTCACACCTGTACTGCCATCTATTCCCTCTTGATGATACACACTTTTGTGTATTAGTTACACTTGGTAAAAGAAATCCCTCTCACTCTAAACTGATCTCATCTACAACTCAGTTGTTCACTTCATATTGCACAACAATATCCTTAGAGTCTGCACATACAGACACAATCATATTGTCACACTATCTGCATAAAATAATGCCTACACTTTCCTATATGTTGCTGCACAGGCTCATCCCCACTTCACCCTCACACACTGCATACCACATCAATACACAAACTGCAATACTTTGATACTGACACATTGTACGAGCATTGCATAAGCCATGTATCCCTCACTTGTCTATTACTGATACACCATACACTTCTAACATATGATATCTTTAAAACTACTACTTCTACTAAAACAACCTTCAATTCTACATCACTCCCTTCCTAACCTGTTATCTTCTATTACGGCAACACCCCCATACCTCAAGTGAAACACATTAACACACAACACGACTAATATTTTGTCTCTTACAACCACTGTCAATATACTGCCATTGGCCCCCTTCGCTTGCAGGTTCATGATACCTCACTGATACCAGGTATTTTCAAATCTTATCACAACACAGCAATAACAGTAGCAGTAACAACTCTAACACTTCCCCCTTACTAACACACAATCACCCAAACATACGCACACATATATCCTTGAGTCTTGTACACTACTCCAAGTCATTGTTTAAAACCCGACCTTAACACTGCCTCAAGTGCACAGCAGTGTACACCTTCCCTGTATTGTGCTGCACCCCTTGCCCGGCCTCCTACACACCGATACACACAACCATCAAGCATATAAATATATACACAGACACAGAATACATATATCTATATACATATAGTTATGTATATAACAATATATATATATATATATATATATATATATATATATATATATATATATATATATACATACATACATACATACATACATACATACATACACACACACACACACACACACCCCCCATATATCATTTGATCAAACACCCGATAGGATATACATATATATACTATGATACCTATTCCAATAAAGTTCCATAGCCCAACTCTCCACCAATAATCATTCATATACATCAAATACCTTATAATTTAACAAATACAGCATACTACAATAAGAATTGAAGAGTAATTGTGCAAAATACCCAAAATTGGGCCCCATGTCGCACCGTATCACAAAATACCATGATACGGCCTATACGTATCCATATGTGTATACGTACCTTGTCCCATAACCCCGATCTAAGTCTAATTAGATCTAATTGGTCTAATGACGCAATATTGATGTGTCAATCTCGTAATTTCCCTAACATCTACATAAAATACCACATAGAACTTACAATATATAGCCAATTAGCCTAGAAGTTGTTCCTATAGGTAGCCCTATGCCTTAGGGACATTCCTAATGGTCAAATGCATGATTAAGAAGCTACAATAAATTTTTTTAGGAATTACCAATTGGGAGATGGATTTCCAATAAAAATATAATTGGACACGTTCCGGACACGATCTCTAGTTCCAAAGCTCCTCCTCCTTGTGCTCCATGCTTTTCCAAGATCCTAGGCTCCAAGAGTGAAGAATTTGAAAAGGAAAAGAAGGTAAATTGAGTAAAAAACTAATGGAAGATAAATAAGAAATTGGGGATCTAGAATTTGGGAGCAAAATGCAATACAAATGAGGAGAGAGAGGGGAGAACCCCCCTATAATAGTGGCCTTCCAATTCTTTCCTTCTCCAAGAAAAATAAATGTCCAAGTTACCCCTACATGATGAATTATGAAAAATAAATAAGGGTGGATATTTTTGGAAATCTCTAACTAATTACAATTAAGCTAATTCTCCTAATTAATTAGTACAAATATAATTATTTGTGGCTCCCAATATTTTTGGAAATCTCTATCCCTACAATGGCATTCAAAGTACTCAACTTAGTTATGGTTTGCAGGTCTTCTAATGAAGCTAGGCTCTGATTATAGACGTCGTAGATTCAGGAGTGGAGGAATTAGAAGAAGATATTGTCTTTTTTGTATCAAAGGTACCCGAACAAAAAATTATCGACATAAATCCTAGATATCTAAACAGTACTCCATTGGACCTAACCAATGTTTAAATCCATTCCCGATGATTCGTCGTTGGTGTTGGGAGCCATTGGCAAAGTTCTAATTAACTCTATATTCAAATAATCTAAATTTAGAATAACTAGTCAATGGCAACTAATGTTGCAACTAATATTATATACAAAACATGTTCATTAACCATACTACCAAATAAGTTGCAACTTCGTAAGAAACATAATAACCAAAAGATAAAACTACAAAACATATTCATTTGGTTTTTGGAGAATAATTTTCTAGTTGAGTAAAAGCTTTTGAAAATTATTTCTAATTACAAGTATTTTTCAAAATGGTTTACTTAATTTGGAAATAATAATATAAAACATGTTGGATTTGTTTGGGTTTATTGCTTGAAAAGCAACCCAGGTGATTCAATAAAGGCATCTCACAACTAAAAATTGCGGGATTAGCGACGTTTTTTAGCGACGTCAAGTCACTACTAGAAAAAGCTGGATTAGCGATGTATTTTAGCGACTCCAGTCAAAAACGTCGCTAAATTAGCGACTCCGTAAAAATCGTCGCTAGACGTCACTAAATGGCGACATTTAGCGACTTTTATTAAGATTTTAAAATATTAGTCGCTATAAGTTCAATTAAGGTCACTAAACGTCGCTAAAATATCTGATTTGGCGACGTTTAGCGTAGTAATTAGCGACGTATATATCAAAAATATTTAGCAACATACTTAGCGACTTCTTTGACGTCGCTAAATTTTATTTTAGCGACGTTTTTATTTGACGTCGCTAAACGTCGCTAAATTTTGGTTAATTAGGGCTCAGTTTTCTTTCCCCCATCTGTCGAAAATTTCGAAACTTTTCGATTTCCCCCGCCCCCCCTCTCCGGCGACCGACCGGCTCTCCACGGCTGCGGCTACTCCGGCATCCCCCTCCTCCTCCTCGAGCTCTAGGTAATCTCTCTCTCTCTCTCTTTCTCTCTCTCTCCCTCTCTCATGTGACACTGACACAAGACACACTAGACAGACACGACACGACACACGCACACAGACACGACACACGCACACAGACACTGACAGACACACACGACACACACACAGACGCAGACACACACGACACACACACACACAGACGCACACACACACACACACACACACATATTTGATCTATTGGATGTGTCCATGTGAATTGAGGGTTGGTATCATGGTGGTGTGGTGTATGGAGGATGTATCCTAGAGTATCTTGGTGTTGCACACCAAATATTTCTGAATTGGACTAGTGGTTGTGTGTGTGTGTCTATTTATGCCTTAGAGTATCATATGATATGTATATGTAAATTGGTGTATTATCTATTTGCATATGAGAGAGTGTATGCATATATAGGTGTATCTCGATATATATATATAGATAGGTATATAGCTACTCTAATCTGTGTTGGTGTTCATAGTGTCTTCTAGCTGTGCTTGATATGGGAGAGGATAGAAGAGTCCAGTTGTGTGTGGGTGTCACTACTGAACTATGAGGCTTCAGGAACAGAACTTAATTCAGTTTGGCCTAGTACATTAGGCAAGCTGGCAATGTGTTGCAGTGGTGTCGGGTTGGCACTGTGAGGAGGGGATTGGTTCCTGTCATCTTCTGCAGTGGGAGAGTGTTGGTGCACACTTGAGCAGCATCAAACACATGCTTGCTTGAGCAATGGCAAGGCAGCAACAAGCACTTGTTGCATGCCAATACAACCCTTAACTGGGTTGTAGTCCAGTGAGCAAGTATATGGATGAAGTGCAAGGTGCCAGGCCAAGGTGGCTATAGGCTCTCAGTGTGGATAGTAGAGTACTTAATTTCAAAGCAGAATACCCTAGTACGACCTAGAAGACATAGTGTAGCAAGGTATTAACCTAGTATTGACTAGTATAAACTAGTATGGATCTAGAAGTAGCTTAGAAACATCACCATGAACTAGTTAACCCTGTTTATCATTTCAAGGCTCTTGGACTTTGATAAATGAAAGTATGTATTATATCAGTTATGAAATGAAATTATTCCTTATTTTAGACTTTGATAAATGGTCAGTTGTTTTGAATATTGCTTATTTTCGACTTTGATAAATGAAAGTATGTATTATATCAGTTATGATTTTTATAGTACGGTTAAGTGATAAACCACTGTATGTAAGAATTTATATGATACATACTGTCATTTTTGCAGAGGTATCTAGAAATGGATATGAATTACTATCTATGTCATCGTTCGTGGATGTACAACCGTCATCCTGATGACATGTGCGGTGTGCGAGATGAATTCATTGAGGGTGTACAGCAGTTCCTGCAGTTCGCCAAGGCTTTCCCTCAGTACATGGACGGTACCAAAATTAAGTGTCCGTGTGTGAGATGTCGCAACAGAAAATATCATCCAGAAGTGGAAGTTACATATCATTTATACTCGAAGGGCTTCACGCCGAATTACTATCAGTGGACCGCGCACGGAGAACTTGTATCTCTAGCATCGGAGTCGGAGCCCTATGTGGAGTCGTATATAGATGTCCACGACCACGATGCTTACGCCGACGGGTTGGTGAACATGGTTTATGATGCGGCGGGGCCTAGTTTCAATCTGGACAATTATGATACGGCGGGACCTAGTTTCAATCCGGATAATTATGATGCAGCTGAGGAGGCACCGAATGCCGATGCTGCAAAGTTTATGGAGTTGCTGGAGAATGCAAGGACTCCACTATATCCTGGTTGTGAGGATCATTCACCGTTGGAGGTGGTTACAAGATTATTGAGCATCAAGTCCGATTTTAACATGTAGCAAGAATGCTATAATCGACTGCTCGATTTGATTATAGAGATCTTACCCGAGGGTACAAAGTTGCCTAAAGACTTATATCGATCTAAGAGGATGGTGGATCGCTTTGGATGGGATACGAGAAAATTGATGCATGTCGCAACGGGTGCATGTTGTACTACAAAGACGACAAGGATGAAGATGCGTGCAGATTCTGTGGTGCTGATCGTTACAAGGCCACTGTTAGAGAAAAGTCTGTCGGTGCAAGGAAGCCTACCGATTCGATGCACTACCAGAAAAAGTCAAATTAGCGATGTCTAAAAACGTCGCTAAATAACCAAAAAATTGTCGCTAATTTGGTTTAGCGACGTAATTAGCGACGTTTTAAAGTTGTCGGAAAAAACCAAGTCACAAAAAAAATGTCGCATAGTACATGGCATAACACTGACACATTTTGCGATATTGAAGATATCAGCGACTCCAAAGAAAAACATCGCTAAATGTCGATGTTTAGCGACATTTAGCGACGTTTAGCTACTATAGTTCAGTTTTTTAAAAGAATAGTCGCTATAAGTTATCTAAGGTCGCTAAACGTCGCTGAATTTTACAATTTAGCGACGTTTAGCGACGTATTTCGCGATATTATATTTAGTAACGTGTTTAGCGACGTCTACACGTCGCTGAATTTTATACTTTAGCGACCTTTAGCGACGTATTTAGCGATATTATTCTTTTAAATATTTATCGACGTCGTTAGCGACGTATACAACGTCGCAAAATATATCTTTTAGCGACGTCTTTAGTTGACGTCGCTAAACGTCGCTAAACGTCGCTAAAATTTTAATAATTAGAGATCGATTTCGATTCCCCCCTTCTGTCAAAATTTTCCAAAATTTTGAAACTCACGTTCCCACAGTGGCCTACTCCGGCTTCCCCCTCCTCTCCGGTGACCGACGACCGGCGTCCTCCACAGCGGCCTACTCCGGCTTCCCCCTCCTCCTCCTTCTCCTCCTCCTCTAGGTAAACCCTAACACTCTCTCTCTCTCTCTCTCATAGTACATGGCATGACACTGACACAGATATGACACACACATACGTGACAGACCAGAGCAGTAGCACTGTGAAGTAAGGAAGAAAGAATTTGTGTTTAGTTGGTTGGGGATGGTGCTCGAGTAGTGGAGTTATTACAGCAAGTTGGGGACAGAGAATGACCAGAGCAATAGCAAAACCTACTGAGGAATTATCAAAGAGGAGAACAACGGCAGCAGTATCAGTTGAGGGTAATTGAGGAGGGTGCCTCACTTTATCAGAGTGCTTACCCAGGACTAAGGTAGTGAGGAAATAGTTTGGTGTTCAGTGAGAGTATTGTGAGAGGTTGAAGGCTTGTAAATTTCTGGATTGTGTACGTCTGTGTGACTGTGTGTGTACTAATGACTTGTGCCTGTGTGTGTGTAAGCTTAGACATGTATACTTAAGTATTAAAGTCTCAGTGTGATATAAACCGGAGTGGGAATATGCAACAATGTGGTTTACAGAGTTGGGAGGTGTGTATCAACAAGCTTGTGTGTGTGTTTAGTGAATGCTAGTATAAGTTAATTAGTAGGTTGACAAATGATGATGATATCAGTAGAAGGTTGAGTGATATCCTAGTGGTTTACAGAGTTGGGAGGTGTAAATATATTCTGTTTATGATGGTATCAGTAGAAGGTTGAGTGACTTAAGAAAACCCAACTCATCTTTTGTTACAGAAGTTAAATACAAAATCATTCTGTTTGTCCAAAAGTAGGACACAAAAGGAAGTCGGAGCACAGTGCTGCGCACACGTATGGTATATGGATGGGAATATATATCAGATTCACTTATTTCTCTTCTATTTATATAGAAGCAGAGGCAGAACCCCTTTTTGACTTCTATGGAGGTAGGATGGAGGGTGCTTTTTGAAAAGCAGAAGCAAAACCAACCAATAACATATTTAAAGTTAACTCTCTTTCTTAATTTTTTTTTAATTCACTGTGATAGAGAGAGATTTGTACGCATAGATCTTTTTTACACTATGGATATAGCTACACATTCAACCATAATCTTAGTATTCAATAAAATAAATTTTCTATTATTCAACCACTTAATTTTATCAACTCAACTATTACTCAAAATTTATAGTCTTCGTGTAACAAGATGTTATTTGTCACAAGTAGTTCCGCTCTTTGGCTCATGTTCAATATATGGAGTACGAACGATGCCTCAGTCTTGTATTAGTATGCGGATCAGATTTAAAGGTTGCCATCGACGATTCATATTTATCCTAACATATGGAATGTTTAGGAGAGCTATATTAAAAGGGCTATTTTTTCAGTTTGTGTGCCTCTGTTATTTGTTTCTATTACTCTACTATATCCTAAATTTCTATATACATATTTTTACACGGTTTCTCATATATGGCACAATAACAAACCATACAAAATGGCTTTATTTGATTATTCCAATAAGGAGCACATAGATGTAAGTAAGGATTGGATTATACTCCCATACTCATTTATCCTACATTTATAGATCACGTAGATTGGAGCATTACTCCAAAATTAATTCAGATGGGAACCCAATTGGCTTCATTAGAACACCTTAACATCCCTAAGATATCTTTATTACAGAAGTTCAGTTGCTTATAGAAGCAGACGGGATGCTGCTGCTTCTGCTTTTTTGAAAACCAGAAGCAAAACAAAACCAAGCCTAATTTGGTCTATAACCTTAGTAATGTTGTGTTCCATCTTGAGTCTAAATTTATGGATGAACGAAACATGGAAGACCATATCTCACAATTAAGATGGATAGCTGTAGCAGAGATCAATTTTTGGTTTGAGGTCAAGAATGACCGTGCAACTTGGCATTATAAGACCATCACATCCCACTTCATTACAAGACCGTGAAGTTTCCAAGTCAAGGTTGATGTTAGGGAGACATTCAATTGAGGTGCTCTATCTTGGACATTGTGGATCTCAGAAACCTAGTTTATATTCAATACAATAAAGAAAAGTAGGACTCAAGAAAACCCAACTCATTTTTTCTTACAAAAGTTAAATGCAACTTAGCATCATTAGAAAACCATCACATCCCAAAATTATGATAGATGCTGTAGCAGAGATCCATTTATGGTTTGAGTTCAAGCAGAGATCAATTTCTTTATCAAATATATATACTATTCACAAGCAATTAATTATATAGAATTGACCTTGTTACTGAAAGATAACAAACAACCGTATTTAGTTGTAGAATCAATAAATATAATTGACCTTGTTACTGAAAAATAAAGACAGATCCAAAATAGAGAAGAAGAACATCCAGGTTCTGCGTCTGCTTTTTTGAAAAGCAGTAGCAAAACCAAACCAAGCCTTTAACCTTAATCATGTCGTGTTCCATCTAGACTCGGTCAGGTTTGTGGATGAGGAAAACAGGAAAGACCATCACATGCATCCCAAAGTTAAGATAGATAGTTGTGGTAGAGATCAATTTGTGGTTTGATTTCACGTCGCTAAAATTTACACAATATTTAATATTGGACAATATATTTATATTTGTTATCAATTATATTCTTTATTTTCATCTATCTTATCAGATGGCACCCATGACCCGAGCACGTGCATATCGCTTGAGAGAGACACCTCCTACTGTTAAGGAGAAAGTGATGCCTCTTACTGTTAAGGAGGAAGTGAATATTAAGGAGGAAGAGATACCACCTGCTGTTAAATTGGAAGCGGTTGTTAAGGAGAAAGTTGTGCCTCCTACTGTTGGGCAGGCACCAGCTCAGAGGAGGAGTTCCAGTCATCCAGCACCTATAGCGAAGATTGATCACATAGATGCGGTTTATACGAAGTACGTATCTGATGGACTGGTATGTGCCCCAGTGTATTGGATATCCTCGAGATTGATACTGTGATGTTTTATATACTTTTATTATGGTTATTGTGTGATTGTCATACTTTTATATTATGCATTTTGTGTGACTGTGATACTTTTATTTTGTGTGTATTGTGTGACTGTGATATTTTATATACTTTTGTGTTATTTCGTACGTAGAAAATCCAATGGAGGGTTTTGCTCCAAGTCTGTCTATAATATTTGTGTATATTGTATGACTGTGATACTTTTTATTCATATTAAATGTATGTTAATTTACCGGTATTGAGTGTTCCACTGAAGGGGTCGGCGAACCCAGAGAATTCAACAGAGGGTTGCTCCGGGTCTATTTATAATTAAAAATTCATAAATTGCAGGAAGATTAGTAATTTTTAATATTTTTTTATTTTTTACTGAAAATTTAACGACGTTTAGCGACGTTATTATACGTCGCTAAATATGTCGCTAAATACGTCGCTAATTTAGTGACGTTTAGCGACACCAAATACGTCGCTAAATTATCGACGCTGAGTCGCTAAACGTCGCTAATGAGAAAAAATATTAGCGACGCAAGTACGTCGGTAGTAAACGTCGCTATAGCGACGTTTTGCGACGTATTTCCTATCAGCGACTAGCTTAACTGCGACTTCCTTAAAACGTCGCTATATACGTCGCTAATTTATTTTAGCGACATTTTTAGTCCATTTAGCAACATTTTCAGGCGTCACTAATTTCAATTATTCTGGTAGTCTCTCTTTTTTAGTCCCACATAAAAAAGAAGAAGTCATTCTCCTTTGCATATATTGCTTTACCCCTCTTAGTGGGTAAGTAGATTTTGTGGGGGATAGGCAAAATCTTATCCAACCCACGAGCGGGTGCACGATTTAATGAGCATTTTTGACGCGTTTATTAGTCGCGCACTTAGCACTTAACACGCTTGCGAGCCGCGAAACGGACATGGGTACAAAGGTAATTTTATAACTTTTTTATTTTTATTTTTATTTTTTATTTTATTGGTTTTGTCTGGTGAGTTGATGGTCTTTTGCGGAACCGTTCTCATGTAATCCCGTTATAGGATGAGTGGGAGAGGTTACATGAGATATATCCAGGACACGATCTTGAGATTTGACAATAATAATCTGTTTAATCTTTCTTCTCTCGCTCTTTGTTCGGAACGAGAAATTATACAGAGAAGGAAAAGAAGAGAAAAAAACAAAGCCTAAATTCCTCCAGAAACTCCATCCGTACAATCTCACTTTCGGGCAAAAGGCTACGATCATTTCTGGAATTCGCCACCGGGTGCACGGTATTGTGGATCGAAGAAATTCGTTGTATCTCGGTGATAGATCACTATGAACCCACTTTACTGTTCGTGGGGGACAAAATTCTATTCTAAGAAAAGCGTGTAACGTGCCTCAAATCCTCTACTTAATTCCTGTATTTAATTTTACCTCTTCCAAATTTGCATGAGTTAGGATTTTTTCCAACAATCTTTGAATATAATTTCGAAGCTTTTGTCTAATTTCTGTTTGTGAAAATTCCTATCTGCATGATGAACACCACCATAGAAGAACTGTCCACCAACATTCATAACTCCTCCAAACCGAAGAAGTTTGATGGCCTAAATTTTAAGAGATGGCAGTGTATGATGACCTACTAGTTGACTTGCTTGAAACTATCTAAGGTTCTCAAAGAACCATAAACCCTACCTGACTTATATGAACTTTCCAGGACCTATGAATTAGAATCCTACAAGGAGACCGATTTCATCAGTCACGAAAAAATTCTCAGTTGCCTTTCTGACACGCTCTATGATATATATATTACACTATTGCCACGTCTAGAGAGATTTGAAAATTTCTCGATTAAAAATACTCCAATAAAGGAGCGGATTCTGAGATATATATATCACTACAAAAATACTCTTAATAAGCGATGAATCTTAGCGACAAAAAATAATTAGTCGCTGAGTCAGCGACGAACTTTCAACGAAATTATGAATAATTTATTTATGTAAATAAATTATATTATTTTCCGTCAATAAGCCATCGCTAATCCGTCGCTGTTACGTTAGCGATGGAATAGCGACGAAAATATCCGTCAATTCAAAAACATAAAATTCCATAGCACGTTTCATTTTTCTCCATTCTCAATCTCTCTCTCTCTCTCTCTCTCTCTCTCTCTCTCTCTCTCTCTATATATATATATATATATATATATATATATATATATATATATATATATATATCGATACTCTCTCTCCCTCTCTCCTCGACATCCCCTCCCTCCGGCTCCGACGACCCCTCCAGCTCCTCGACCCCTCCTCGAACCCCCCCACTTCAGCGACCCCCCTCCGGCTCCTCGACCCCTCCTCGAACCCCCCCCTCTTCAGCGACCCCCCTCCGGCTCCTCGACCCCCTCCTCGAACCCCGCTATGCTTGACCCCCTCTGGCTTCCCTCTCCTCGACCCCGTCTAGAACCCCCCCTCTCTGCCCCCCTTCGTTTGCCTCCGCCCCCTCCTCGAACCCCCTCTCTCCTCGACCCCCTTCTCAAACCCCCCCCCTCTTCCCCCCTCCATCCGCCTCTACCCCCTCATCGACCCCCCCTCTCTGGCCCACGCTCCATCAGATCCCCTCCTCCGTCGAAGAAAAGCTCTAACCTAACCCTCATTCGTATTTTGGTTAATTATTAGGCATACAAGATTTAGGGTGCTGGACACGTAGACACGAGATATTGGATACGAGAATATAGACATGGACACAGATACATTAAAAATACTCTATTATATGCTTTTGCAACCTTATTGTTTACACCCTTGCTAATTGGACTTTATTTCATCAATGTTATTTTCTAATTTGACCGAAAAAGAGACTTTGAATCGTGGAATCATCGATATCGGTTTTGGTTTATATTGGATCAGTATCGCCGATACTGCAAACTATGTTATGTTCATATAAGTTCAACTCAATGTATCAATTTTTTTGGTAATGGAAACAAATAACTATTAGTAAGTTTAACTCAATAGTACATTGTAACCCTTGTCTATTGATTTATATATTGATAGATAAGTTTTCCTCTTTCATATATTTTATATTTCATGTCAGTAGTGATACAGTTTTTGAACCAAAAGTCTAATTTTAACTTGTCACAGGAAAGCTAAGACCGGATAATTTAGTTTGTTAGAGAGTTGTTGCCAAAAGGATCGAAGGAGTTGCCTGATAGCTTCAACAAGTCGAAGATGATGATATAAAAATACTGATTAGGCTAAGAAAAGATAGATTATTGTCAAAATGGTTGCATATTGTACTACAAGAAGAATAATGATAAAGATAAATGCATTTTCTGTTATGCAGACTGGTACAAGCTAATTCGGGGCAAAGAAAAGTCAACTGTCCGAGCATGGTTTCGCCCTTACAACTACATAATGTTTTTGTCGATCACAAAAAGGCTGCAGAGGATGTATATGTCCGCAAATACAACATAAAACATGATATTGCATCGCAAGAAACTAAAGATGGATGAAGGCGAATTATCTCATCCTTCCGATAGAGAGGCATAAAAGAATTTTGATTTGTGTCATCCTGAATTTGCTGCGAAGCCCAGGAATGTTCTTTTGGGTTTATGTTTTTGATGGATGCATGCCTTTCGAAAAGTCGGGATCTCAGTACTCTTATTGGCTGATAATTTTGAATCCTTATAATCTACCACCGTGGATGTGCATGAAGACTTCTTACATATTCTAGACACTTATCATACCCGGTCCAAAAATTCCAAAGAAGAATATCGATATCTACTTGCAGCCGTTGGTGGATGAGTTGAAACAATGGTGGCAATTCAGTGTTCGGACATACAATATATCGAAGGAGCAGAACTTTCATATGAGAGCGTCTGTCATGTGGACCATCAATGCTTTTTTAGCATATAGGATATTATCGGGGTGGTGTACTCATGGTACTTTGTCTTGTCTGATATGTATGGAAATGAGTAAGGCATTTTATCTCTAGAACGGAGGAAAAGTATTTTTTTATTGTCATCGTCAGTTCCTTCCTGCGTCGCATCTATGAAGAGGGAACATAGATGCCTTTAGAGCTGGTAAATATGAACTATCTCCTCCCCCTTTGAGACTGACATGAGATAAAGTTTGGAAAGCGGTAGATGGATTGCCGACTATGATGGAAGATCCGATATCGGGCGATCACTTTGAAGGATTTGGACGTAGGCATAATTGGATGAAGCAGGATATCTTTTGGGACTTATCTTTTTGGAAGAACAATCTCATTAGGCACAATATTAATTTCATGCATATCGAAAAGAATGTATTCGACAACATCTTCAATACGGTGATGGATATCAGGAAGAAAACGAAAGACAATGTCAAAGCAAAAAAGGACATAGAAATTATTTGCAGGCATTCAGATTTGCACTTAAAACAAAGTGGCAACGACAATTGGGTCAAGCCTCCAGCGCCGTTTACATTGAGTGGGGAGGATAAATTGATAATATGCAACTGGATTTCAAAGTTGAGATTTTTTAACGGTTACGTATCAAATCTGGCAAGATGTGTTGGTCTCAAAGAACGAAAGGTGACAGGAATAAAAAGTCATAATTTCCATGTATTTATGGAGAGGTTACTACGTATTGCTCTGAGAGAGATATTGCCTCATCAAGTTTGGACTCCGTTGGCCGAATTATCTATATTTTTTAGAAATTTTTGTTCACGCAAGTTGAGGTGCAACATATAATAGAACTTGAGGAGAAGATTGTATTGATATTGTGTAAGTTAGAAATGGTGCTCCCCCCCAGTTTTTTGATAGTATGGAGCATTTATTGATTCATCTTGCACATGAAGCACGCGTCGGTGCTCCCGTCCATTATCGATGGATGTATCCATTTGAGAGGTATAAATTATTTATAGTAGTAATTTTTTTATTCAAATAATTTTAAGATTCGATATTATCTATTAGTATCTACATCACCTGAAGAAGAAGGTTGGAAATAAGGCTCATGTAGAAGCTTCGATATGCGAAGCATATATCATTGAGGAGGTTTTAAACTTCTTCTCCATCTACTTTGATACTCATGTCAGAACAAATTGCAATAGAGCCCCAAAGAATGATGATGGTCGGGTTAATGCCCCGAATAGTATAATCTACACTATCTTCAATATG